>JBAMAW010000483.1:1200000-1800000 GCA_037043295.1 Amiota minor
TGGATTTACTCCCCTTCGCTAAAGAAGTTTCACTTTACAAATAAATAATTTATATCGATACATTTGTGTTAATTTATATAACAAAATTACATTAAATTGTTATCATTTAAATTTATAAACCCCATTTACACTTAACTAATCACTTCTAGAGGTTCTTCACTTCTTTTCCAGGTTATAACATACCTTTTCATAACTTTAATATACCCAATAAGATACTTCGATAAATGTAGGTGAATATGAAATGAGATGAGAAAAACAAAAGTATGGAAAAAGTTCAAGTGAATGTAAGTGAAACTTTCGCTTTATTCTTTTTATCGTTTTTATGTCAATCGATTACTTTGAATTAGTCCAGAATATGTCCTTTGGCATTTGCCAGTTAAAATGGCATTCCAATACGCATAAGTTTAAGCAAATTTACGCATAGTTTGACTTTAAATATTTGAAAAGAAATTGCAGTAAAATCGCCAATAAAAATCAAATCAAGCTAAAGACGCTTGACATTTCCCTATCCTCTTTTCTTCATAAAGGTTAAAAATACTAAAGAAATTCTTATAAAAAAAAAAACAAAAAGTAAAGCTTAAAGCTCAACTGCAATTTACACAGCTCAGCATACTTAAATGACAAGAACTGTGAGTTCGAGTTGATTTTCCAATCCATAAAAGCCAATCGACAGAAGTGATCTACAAAATCGTTGGAAAGGGTGATGATAAACTTTTTTCTGTAACTTTTGCCAAGGCGGCTGCTGCGAAGAACAAGCAAATATGTGAAAGAAAGGAAGTCATTTCGAACTGCAATCAAATTCTACACTTGAATAGACAGATACACACAGACTCATGTTTGTGTGTGTAGATATGTAGATACTTTCACATACATTTCAACTAAAGTTCAACGCAAGTTGTTTGCCTTCATTGCAAAATTTTTTTTATTTACGTCCTTCCTTTCTTCCGCCTTCTTCATGTCCTTGCTCCATATGCATGCATGGCCATGCTTTCCTTTGCTGGTATCACTTTCTATGTTCTCCGTTTTGTGGTGGTGTTGCTAGTCACGCGGTGAATATTTTTAAACATTTAACAGTTTCACTTGTATCTCAGCTCTCACACCCATATCAAGTTTAAGCTACTTTCAGAACTATTTTAATTTTTTATCTGAAAATAAGCTTTGTTGTTGTGGTTTATCACAGTGTGAAAGTGAGTTTAAGGAGTAGAAACTTTTGACAATAAATATATTTTTATAAACCTTATTAACACCAGTTGCAACAATACTAATTTTACCTTTGACTCATCCATGCAGTGAAAAAAGCGAAGCAAGAGATAAACCATAAAAGTCTTGAAAATTCAGTGCATGGGAAATTCCTAGGAGACACTTGGCCAAGCCAGATCTTCTGCGTCTTATTGCTTATTATTACTACCAATATGTAATAGAGATATTTTGGAGTCCAGCGAATAGAAACGAAGAGTCAGATGATCTTGCAAGATAACGTGCTTCATTCTACAAAGCTTTCACTAAAGAACTTTAGATGTACCAAGGTGAACTCAGACTGTTATCCCTATAGTCTTAGGTTTTTTAACTGGAAAATAGCTGCGTCATTTGATATGCCATGGCATTGGTATAATATGGACTAGACTTCGATTCCTAACCAACTTAGACTTACCAACCAACTGTAATTATACATGGAATTGGGGCCTCAGTTACGAAGAAACTCATTTTCATCTTTCTTTTAATCAAATCTTATCCCATTCAGGTGCACTCAAGGAAAACTCACTCAATTTCAATTACTCACTATATCAACCAATGTTTGTGGTTAGCAAATTTGGGAACAAACAAACTTAAAAAAGTTATTTCATATTATGAAAGCGCTTATCTTAAACTTGAGTTTTACTCCACATAGAAAAACTATGAAAAAACTTTTCTTTTCTTCATTTCGTTTTATTCTAACAAGAACAAATACGCATTTATTTCTTCATTTTTTTTTTTTTAATATTTAAAAACTTCTTTCGATGATTACAGAAGATACACTACACACCCACGCTTTCAGTGACATATGCAAATACACCCACAAATGAACAAATGCCATAAAATCACAAAACAATCACAGTGAATGAGAATGAATACTTCATGTTGGTTGAAGAAGAGGACACAAAATGGCGAGAATGGTGAATTATTTAAATAAGCGCAAAGAAAACAAAAACAACTTTTAACTTTAGTGCGAAAACTTTTACCACTTAAGCCGCTCGCGTATGTAGAGAAGAACAGCAAACCACTTTTCTTCATACCCTCACAAACACACACATACACACACTAAGAGAAGAAGAGAATGAAAGGGTGATGGGGGGAGAGAGAGAGAGAGAGAGAGAGAGAAAGGAATAAACAGTTCTAAAGTTAAGTTCCACCAAAGCAATTAAAATTATTGCTGGGAAAAGTATTATTTTTCAAGTGCTAAATAAACACACTATCAAGCCAAAACGTCTGCAAAACATCCTCCCATCAAACCAAATTTGGGTAACGGGTGACTGCTGCTGTGCTGATGATTCAGTGTTCCAAGTTGAACTCACTGTGCTGCCCCTCTTTAATAATAATGACTTTTGCCGCAAGTTAATACGCGCGTCGCGTAATGAAAGCGTTTGAGTGGCACTTGGCCAGAGTCATCAATACCAGCAGCAGAGGCAACAGCAAACAGCAACAGCAGAAGGAGGCTCCACACGACAAGCTTTATTAAACATACATAAATGCAAGGATACGTTTATGTCGGCTATATTACTATACAATCCACAAACAAAAACAATGAAGTAATAAAAACAAAAAACAAAACAAAAAGACACCGATCGTTGGACACCATTAGTGAGAGAACAGTGTGTCGATATTACAAAAAATCAAAAAGAAAACAAAAAAGGCGCTTAAGTTCAGCTTAAGCCCCAAATTTTGGTACCTCCGACGAAATAGCTAACAGTGCTCATATTTTAAATGAAACTCACTTCATCTGGTCTTGCCACAGACCACAGGTCCACGCGGGGCTGAAATGAATGAAATTATTTATTTTATACAAAAAAGAGTCAGTTATAATGAAATTTTTGTTCAGTAACGTAAGTTCTCCATAAAAAAATGCACCATTTGGAGTTGGTAATTGTCTCAATTCAATCGGTTGAATATTGATCAGAATGGCAAACAGACTTTGCAGACTACTGAATGCTAAAAACTTTAAGAATCTATACGCAGAACATTATTTGTTACATAAAAATCAAAGGCTTGCAAAAAATTCTAAGATTTTTATACGATAAATAACATATTCAATCAATCTAGTAACTCAAAAAAATTAACTTTCGAAGTCATAAAATTTTGTATATTTAGTCGTAAGCAAATTCTTGTTGGGTAAGGTTCTCCGTAAAAAAAATTTCTTTTTGAATTTTAACCTATTTATTTTAAAATTTCAATCTAGGAGTCGATTAAAATTAACTCAGTAAATATTAACAGTGATTCTCATATAAAATGATTTATACAAATAGCTGAATCTAAGTCATAGAATTTGGTATGATCAGTTACAAAAAATTTCGACTTTAATATAGTAAAAAAATTGTACTTGGTAAACAGTGAAAATTAATTTCGTATAAGATTTGTGGCATATTACATTTTTCAGAATACAAAATTTAAAAGTACACAATATGTCTTCCGAAACTATTCAATATACAAAAGTTGTGGGCATTTTAAACGCTGCCATGCAACCATTGACTTTACGACAACTTACAAAACCGTTTTTACCACTTGAAGCCGATAAAATCGTGAAAGAAAAAATAAAACGCGAAGTTCGGAATTTCATATCAAAAGGAACGCATGCACTACTATATGCCACCAGGCATTATTGGATTACGCCTGTGACCTTGAGCAATCTGACGATTCCAACGACCCTTTATTCAAAATTGTTATAAGCGACTTCAGTGAGTCGTCGGACAGTGAAGTTTCAAAAGACACTCTCAGCTCAAATGACAATGCTGAAAATGGTAACAAAAAGAGCCAGGGAGTTGAATAATTATAAGGTTGGTAATCATATATGATTTTCTTTTTATTTTAAATATTTTATGTATTTAAATTGAATAGTAATTTGAACAATAACTTGAATCTTAATTAAAGGTAATTTTGATTTTGCTTGTGCTAAATATGGTAACCATGAATTCTCTTACAGATATTCTATTTTGATTAGTCTGTTCTTTCCATGGAGATAATATTGATCACGAAGGATCAACTGAACAATAATTGTTTTCTATACTAATCAGTGGATCTTCCCAAATAAGAAAATAGGAGCTTAATTCTAGCCTACCTGTGTATTGCATCTTGTTTAACGCGCGATATTTGAGCAAAAAGCTTACAAATGAGAGTGTAAAAGTGTAAAAGGTAGATCAATGAGAATTGAATCCTCCAAAGGTTAATGAAACAACAATCGCTTTTACTTCTAATTTAGATTTCCGTTTCTTAGAAGTTCCATACAGAGCAAAAACCCTTTAAGGTACTTGTAAGGTATATTTCAAATGTAAATTGTGCACACATCTTGGATTGTTCATCAAATGGATAGTCAATAATTTTGGTAATTTTGATGTTTATAATATATGCATGTTAAATTGAATCGCGTAATTTGAACAGATGGCAAATGATATCTTAAGTATAATATGGTAATTTTGAATTTGAATGTGCTAAATATGGTAACCATGAATTTCTAAAAACCCTTACAGATATTCTTACCTCTACGTGTTAATGGTTCCTCTGTACTCTTCTTTCGATGGTGATAACAATAAATCACAGCTATATACTTATATTGATCACGAAGGATCAACTGAACAATAATTGTTCTCAATACTAATCAGTGGATCTTCCCAAATAAAAAAATAGGAGCTTAATTCTAGCCCACCTGTGTATTGCATCTTGTTTAACGCGCGATATTTGAGCAAAAAGCTAACAAAAAAGAGTGTAAATGGTTAGTTCAATAAGAGAATTGAATTCTCCAAAGGTCAATTAAACAACAATCGCTTTTACTTCTAATTTAGATTTCCGTTTCTTAGAAGTTCCATACAGAGCAAAAACCCTTTAACCAGGATATTCTTGTAAGGTATATTTCAAATGTAAATTGTGCACACGATGACTATTTCATTATTTCATACAAATGGATAGTCGCAAATTGGTAATTCTCGGTAATTATAAGGTAGGTCATCATATATGATTTTCACACTTTATTTTCTTTTTATTGTTAATAATTTTTTGATTTTTTTTTTAAAGAAATCCGCATGTTAAATTGAATCGCGTAATTTGAACAGATGACAAATTAGATTTGAAGTGTCTCTACGTATTTATGGTATCGCCCATCGAAAAATAATCAGCAATATATATTGATCACGAAGGAACAAACCATCGAAGAAATAAAGAAATAATTTCATAATATCTTCTGTACTCGTATGTCTATTACATTTATCTTATAATTAGAAGGATATCAGGAAGTGTAAAAAATTCATTCAGATTCGATGATTCCATATTTGTCATTTAAATTTATGTAAATTTAAATTATGAAATTTAGTAAATGTATTTTGGACACAATTTAATATTAATTTCTTTGTTATATGAATATCATTCAAAAATTTTTAGCAACTTCGCGATGCACTGTAATAATGCTACTAAATTGCTTCTTGTTTCTACTTTGCTCGTTTGGTCCTTTAATCGCATTCAATTTCCTACACGTCCGTCCGTTTGTTTTTTCGTTCGTTCACTTATTCATTCAATCATTCACTGGTTCCTTTTCCTCATCTCAGTTACTCACTTAGTCATTCCTTTCTTTATTCACACAAAAAACTTTTCGCTTAAAGTTGATTTGATGTTTTCGAGTGTATTTACATTCAAACAAACTCAACACAACTCATAGTACTCATACTACTTGAAAAAACAAAAGTACGTGAAAAGCTGAAACGGAAGACAAAAACATAAACAAACAAAAACAAAAAAAAAAGAATGTTGCAAGCAGAATGGCGTTGCCTGCAAATATTTGATTCTTTTGGAGGAACAACCAGCCGCCATAGGTTCACTAAGTACTTTCTTGAGTATGAGTTGCAGTGGCAAAGTTTATGATGCCTCTTAAGTAGTTTTTGGTGGCAGAAGGATTCAGTAGTAGTTGGGCTGCAGCAATTATGCTAATACGAAAGTTCTTCAAGTATGCACAGCATTGTCTACAAGAAACGGTGGGGGAAGCAGACGAAAAGACAAGCCGAGAAGTTTATCAGGTCAATTTGACACAACTTTTTTTTTTTATTTCTTTTATTCATAGCACTATTTTGATAAAACTTGATACCTTTTAGAGTAGCAGCACGTCAATTTAGTAAATATTGAATATGTGAGCTGAAAGTTATAAATTAATTTTTGCGAAATGGATGTGCTGTTTTGGAATAAGAAACTAGAAACCCAATTTTGAAACAATTTGAATAATATGATATGATAAGATTTTATTTACAAAAGGACAAAGCACTTACCACATTTGACAAGAAACCTTTTTGCATAATTGTAAAAGACAAAGTTGAGTATGGCCACCCTTAACTGATGAGAGAGATGTTGTCTATCTCCAAGTTACATTGGTTTAATTTAACAAAAAAACCTTAGCCAGCGCGACCATTGCATACAGGGCACCATTTCTCCTTCAATTTCTGAAATTGTAACAAAGTTGGACATATCAATTGTACTAATCAAATGAGATATAATCTTTAAGGTAATAATTATACAATTTAACTGAATTCCAAGAACAAATGTATACAATTAGATCTTCTGAACTCTCCTTTGATACATTTAGGTATATTTCGTTGCACTTATTTATTTATTAGAACTAAGATTATAATTATAAATTATAACCTAGTATTTATTATGAGCAATAGAGACAGAGGCCTTCAGCTCAGGGGAAAGTTAAGAAGGAAAGGAGGAAATTAGAAAAGTGCAGGACCAGACTTGCCTTGAGCGGGAATCGAACCCGCGACTCTTGGGATGTCAGCCAGCGCACTAACCTCTGGACCAACGAGCCAGTCTTCGTTGCACTTAATTTAATGAAATTACAAGCTGAAGGAATTTTTCACACTAACCTTTTCATAATGAACAACGCTTAACAGAACTTGAAAAACCTAGATGGAATGGTCTTTCAAAGTCTTGGTAGTCACTTTAATGCTGAGCATCATAACAGCGGAACAAGACTAATAAACTCAAAAGGTATTTTTTTTTTTTTTTTTTTTTTTTTCGATGGGGAAGCATTAAAAGCCGAACGAATCTACTATTCGAAGTGTGGGACTTGCACCCACTAAACCCCACCGTCCCAAGTCCTACAGTCCCCCTGGCACTACCGCAAAGCATTACGTCAAGGAGACTCAAAAGGTATTGAACTTTACAAATGTATTACAGCAAGCAATTCTTCTGGTAAACATGATGAGCTCAGAAACATTCCGTACCCCATCTTAATTCATCATGTGTGATGGATAAATAGAAATTTTTAAGACTCGGTCTGATGGGATATCTTTCAAATTCTACCTCAAAAATGTATCACGCTCCTTATGTTTAATGCGATGCTAAGATTATGATATTTCAAAACATTTTCAAATCAATTATGAGTGGGCAAGAACATAAAAAAAAATTTAAGTAGTGTGCCTCTTCCTAATAAGCTGAATTTGGGAGTGAAGCAAAGGGAGGTAAATCCATAAATTAGAAAATGAAATGTGACGGAAATCAAAATGCGATGATGCTTCAGAGACGTAATGGAGAGATGCATAAAACAATGCACATTGTCTTGTGTGGGCTCGTCTGCAGCATAAAGAATGAATGAGTAAGAGAGAGGTAAAAAAATGCTTTACTGATTGTGTTTACTTTACGAAAAAACGTACGAACAAGTGGCCGAATGTATGTATTTGTATTGAAACAATATAATACTACAATATTCTGTATTATTGTGTGACCATCTACTGTAGAAGTTTCATTTCCATATTGTTTTTGCCTAAATAGCTCCAACATAATAATAACATCATCAAATTTTGATTTTCGTCACATTTCATTTTCATAAATTTTGGATGTACTCCCCTTCGCTAAAGAAGTCTTACTTCAAAAACACTTTGATGCTGTCTTTTAGATGTCCAACAAGGAAATAATAGAGTCTTGCATTCAGGCAAAGCACACAGCATAGATACCTTTGTTTCTCAACTCATCTCTTTCTATTTAAGCATATGTGATATGCTTATCTATTCTTCTTCTCAATAGAAAAGTCCGAGGCAATTTAAATTAACATCAGACTTGATTTCTTTATATGCAATTATGTGGAATTTCATTTTATTTAATATTAGTTTTCAAGAGATGCCCAGATTTATTAGTCTGACGACTATTATAAATTTAAGTTTCTTTTTTCATATTTTACTAAGTTGAATAAAGATAAAATAACTTAGTTTTCTGACCCAAATACTTTTTAACGTTTTGTGATCTTAAAACAAAAATCTTGTAAAAGCAAAACAAAAATGTCAAGTTAAAAGTATTGCGGGCTTAATAAATCTTTATTCATTGAAATAAATTAAATAAATTTTTAACAATACAAACAACAACAAACGATCGCATAACAATGAAAATAACAAAAGCGCAATGTTATCACGATCAAGTACAACTTTTCCTCAATCAATGAGCGTCTTGAATCGATTTGCGGTCAATGCAGATTGCAACGATCAATTGCAACAAAACTAAAGCACAACAAGCAACGAGAACTATAACAACACAACACAAAAGAATAAAAATAACTACATGAACAGGTAAAAGTAAAGATACAAAAATGTCATTTATGGTTATGTTAAAATATATAAAACAAATTCAATACAAGAAAAAACTATAAATACAAAAAGAAGAAAATACACAGAACAATAACAACAATAATAACAACAGGATACAAAATGATAAGATCACGATTATTGTTCGAATATTGGATGAAGAGAAGAAGAAGTAGTATTGCAAACGAAGAATACGGATTGATGATCATCACAGGTTGAACAGAAAAGCCAGAAAACAGAAATTTAATTGCAGCCCACGTTGCAACATCATCAGCAGCAGCAGCAGCAACATCGACAGCATCATCGAACAATCGATTGAACTATCGTGGACCATCGCCATCATCAACTGTTGCTGTTGCTGCTGCTACCAAATGTTGCACAGATTGTTGTTGACCGATATAAGATCATGTTGTCGTGGCAGCTACTTACTGCATTCATCCAGCAATACTACACTGCTGTTGTGCCACACAGATTTGCTCGTGATAAGCGAGCGCACTATTGCCGACGAGTCAACAATCGATCGCATTCGAATGCTGCAAAGACTACAAGACTTTGGCGAAACAATAAAAGATATATAGCCACCGATCGTACCTAGAGTAGAGAGACCAAATAATAAGTTTATACTTTAAAAGTGAATGTAATATGTATTGTACAAAGAGAGTGAGTAGTAAGTATATTTCCCATTTAATCTGTATAGAAACCCAAGTATGGTAAAGCAAAAGTATCTCATTTCATTTCGTTAAATCAAATTTATACTTTAAAATCAAATAGTAGACGGAAAAATAATTATTTACACATACATATTTTTAATCTGATGAAATGAAATTTGTTATCGGAAATATATCAAATGAAAACGAATTGGAAATCAGTCGCGCTTCCTTAATTAAATATTACAAATTTCAATTTAGATTAGTTGCAAATTTTTCGCTTCCTCGCATAACTAACCAAATATACATATCGATTTATTTTTTATACTTTCTTGTCGCTTACCACACGTTCAAATTGGTTTGATGCTACTTCTCGTATATACATACATACAAATGTACATATAGATGTAAAAGATACATAACCAAATAGTTGTTACCGATACCAAATAGTATGACAGAATCAGCAGCAACCACAGCAACAACAACAACAACAATCTAGTCATCCTCATCAACCACGTAAAATGTGAAAAAGGTAGAGAAAACCAATTCAACTTACGATAGTAATGTTGGTTGGGCGTCCTTCCTTACGAGTATGTATGAATTGTATATTTACCTATAGGGAAGATGTTAATCGCTGTGCCACTTTTATGGCAAGTGTCCTTCATTAAAAGCGCTAGACCATTGGGCAGACTGAAATACTGAAGGCGTGGAACACAAACATTTTGAAATACACACACACACACACACACACACACACACACATATGCCACGTAAATTTGAGTTGAGAAAATGTTTGCGGATTTGAATTTAAATTGAAATAGGATATTGTTGTTCCCGTTCTTATTGTCGTTGTCGTTGTTGCTGTTATTGTATATTCAAATGAATTTAAACTTAAGGGTAAACGTTACATTACGTTACTGTTACAGTAGTATAACGGTTACGGTACCTCATATCAGATTAACATCAGATTAAATTGATTGCTCGTGGATAGCTTTAGGTACAAGTACCTATAGAGTATAGTGTATGCGCTACATACTGCATGTGGTTATGCTATGATCTTACTCTGTAGCAACATTTACCTTTATGACAATGTTTCTCTGCTTCATCATCATCATCATCATCATCATCATCATCATCAGTATCAGCATCACCATCAACCTCAGTTGGTCTGTAGTGCAAATAAAAAATCAAAAACCTTGAGAACGAATGACGATGCTACTCACGATGATAATGGTGATGATGCTAACAGTAGCAATGCTGATGCTATTGCAATGCTGATGCTATTGCTACTGCTGATGATGATGATGATGATAGCAATGATGGCATTTCTAATAAGTTTAGTTTCCATGTTTATATTAGCATGTTAATGCTGGCAATTGCCATAAGTTTGATGCTTAGATACATTCACATGGTATTTTCGTTGTTGTTCTTGTTGTTGCTAGTGGAAAGGAGAACGAACACATATATCTATGGAATGTGGTGGCTGGTACTCAAATTGCATGTTTCAATTTGCTTTTTTAATTGAGACCATTGTTGGTTGAATATTAATCGTTGACCGAAGGTTGTTTGCCATCAAATATAGTGATTATCAAAGCAATTGAGAAAATAAGAGGAAGGATTTGTTTGTTCCATCATTGTTCACATCTGCTTCGGATGTGAAATCAAATTGATATACAATTTGTAACTTAAGTCATTTTATGAACTACGAGTATGATAATTTACACAAAAGAATAACATCTCGTAAATACTTACAATATAAATTACAATAAAATGTGATCTTAATTTAAGAAAGCAATGCAATTAAAGAGTTCTTTGAAGAACGAAACTTCAAAGCAAAGAATATCTTTTATTGAAGAATGTCTGAAAGTGCAATCCGTCACCTAAAAATACCATTAGCTTACATGTATTTATAGAAAGTCTCATAATAGAATCGTTTGGTTTCAGCGCTCTTTTGCGTATCATCTTTAATATGCGAATCCCTTAGGCTAGGAAATTATTGGCTTTTGAAGGTGAAGTAATCGGCATTTTTACGGGATCAAGTTTGATAGACAACATCATATTCTGGCTCTGAGAAAACCTCTCACTGGGCATTGCCCAATGCGAGAAGGTCTTTCGCAGCTGTAGAATTTAAAATTACCCAAAGACAATTCAACACCTTTACTGTAGATATCCAACTCTAGCTGAAAGTAGGCAACGGCTTTAAGGATCCATCTTGATAGAAGGTATTACAAAATCAAAAGTATTTGAATTCTGCAACATTTCTTCTTTCATTAAATTTTTGTAAAAATCACAATTCTTCAAAGATTCTCGCCATTCAATATACAACACAACATTCATTGAGTACCTTTATTTAAATTCAATTAAATAAAAGCATCCCACACAGAAACAGGCAGAAAGACACTAACAAGTAGTCAGGTGCACCATTAACTTGTATGTAGACCACCATACTGCAACAGCAAGCTTTTTATGTTTTGAGCTTCATCTGAAAAAGGCAATAGGCGGTAGCATCAACAACAACAACAACAACAACATTTCGCGTATTTCATTGTTTGTTTATTTGTTTGTTGGTTTAAATGTTGCAAATGAACTAAATTTTAAATGGTAAAACGTGCCAAGGCCTTAAACACAACACAACATAACACAACCAGGATTGGGCCATATGATGCATGCAGGTAACAAAGACCAGCAGGCAAACAGACCAAGAGAAAGTGGGAGTGATGGTCAATCGAGTAGTAGACAACAAGGATAGGATAGAATGGAATGTATCTTTCTCTCTGGTGTGTGTGTGTATGTGTGTGTGTGTGTGTATCCATGGATGCCACAACATCAAATAAACTGCAACTGCAACGTATTGTAACCAGGTATTTGTGGGTGTTTGTGGTGGATCTGTTTACACGGCATAGTTGCCCATTCGGCTGCAAGTAAATGAGTTGCGCGAAGGGCTCTTGTATTTGCTTTTAATTAAAATAAATATTGCCATAACCTATAAAATAATTGAAAAACAATTTAACATTATTACAATTTTAAAAGGTACACAACGAGACGCGCATTTGTTGCGAAGAGGGAATGAGAGAATACATTTGTCAGTGTGGGTGTGGCAAAGTATCTATTTATTTGCCGCTCATGGTTTTATTTCGGTTGATTTTATCATTCACCCACTTACAGAGATTTGCACAGAACACAATTCATTTGCAAATAATAAGTATTCATCACTCCTTTCGTTCATACTTTCTCTCTCTTGGAAATTGTTATCTCTGTCCTTTCTTTATTATGAATTGCTAAGTTATCAAAGTATCTTTTTATCGCATACTTTTCTACAAATTTTTTAAATAAAACGCGTAAAGTTTCTTACACAATATGATCTTTATATTATTCATCATTTTTACAAGAGCTTATTACATATAACAAATTTTATTATCTCTAAACAATCTTAATTTTTACAAAATATATGTTAGAATTTGGAGATTTATAATTCAAGGTGAGGAATTTTAATGTACAATAATGTCGACATTTTTTGCTAGTTTTTCAATGAAATTTTCTAAAAGTCCAGCCATTGTGAATTACCTCCTTTGTATAGACCAAGTTATTTGAGACACAATTATGCAATCCGAATCCAATTCTGATAGCTTTTTAATCAAATATGACAAACCATTATCAAATCAAATCATGTAGACTAAATATAGAAATAGTAATCTTTTGAAAATAATGATTGATTATAGATCGTTTGCTAGGTTTTCAGTCAAGAATAGTGAAAGTCCGGCACTGGGCAATCGATTTTGTTGTTTTGGATATTCCATTAAACGATCTTCATTCGCTTTACAGATCCGATTCTGCTAGCATTTTGAAACCAACAAGAATTAACAATCTGCGATTGTCCATTTATATGAAACAATGAAAGAGTCATCTTGTGCACAATTTACATATGAAATGTACCATACAAGAATATCCTCGTTAAACAGTTTTTGCTCTGTGTAGAACATCTACGAATCCGAAATCCAAATAAGTACTAAGAGCGATTGTTGTTTAATTAATAAAGTGTGAAAATCATAAATGATGACCAACCTTATAATTACCATGAATTACCAATTTGCGATTATCCATTTATATGAAATAATGAAATAGTCATCTTGTGCACAATTTACATTTGAAATATACCTTACAAGAATATCCTGGTTAAAGGGTTTTTGCTCTGTATGGAACTTCTAAGAAACCGAAATCTAAATTAGAAGAAAAAGCGATTGTTGATTAATTAACCTTTGGAGAATTCAATTCTCTTATTGAACTAACCTTTACACTTTTACACTCTTCTTTGGTAGCTTTTTGCTCAAATATCGCGCGTTAAACAAGATGCAATACACAGATGGGCTAGAATTAAGCTCCTATTTTTTTATTTGGGAAGATCCACTGATTAGTATTGAAAACAATTATTGTTCAGTTGATCCTTCGTGATCAATATTATCTCCATCGAAAGAAGAGTACAGAGGAATACCATTAATACATAGAAATAAGAATATCTGTAAGGTTTTTTAGAAATTCATGGTTACCATATTTAGTACAAGCAAAATCAAAATTACCATATTATACTTAAGATTTCATTTGTCATCTGTTCAAATTACGCGATTCAATTTAACATACGGATTTCTTTAAAAACAAAAAATTATTTAAAATAAGAAGAAAATAAAGTGTGAAAATCATATACGATGACCAACCTTACAATTATTCAACTCCCTGGCTCTTTTTGTTACCATTTTCAGCATTGTCATTTGAGCTGAGAGTGTCTTTTGAAACTTCACTGTCCGACGACTCACTGAAGTCACTTATTACTATTTTGAACAATGGGTCATTTGAATCGTCAGATTCCGCGTCAAGGTCACAGGCGTAGTCCAATAATGCCTGGGATGGCATATAGTAGTGCATGCGTTCCTTTTGGACAATTCCAAGTTTTTGTGCCTGTTTTAATGAATTCCGAACTTCGCGTTTTATTTTTTCTTTCACGATTTTATCGGCTTCAAGTGGTAAAAACGGTTTTGTAAGTTGTCGTAAAGTCAATGGTTGCATGGCAGCGTTTAAAATGCCCACAACTTTTGTATATTGAATAGTTTCGGAAGACATATTGTACGTTTTTTTGTTTTACTGTATAAAAGTCGAAATTTTTTGTAACTGATTATACCAAATTCTAAGACTTACCGATGTTAAATAATACTACAGCTATTTGTATAAATATTGTAATTTCGAAAATTTCTTTTAATACCAAATTTTTATATGAGAATCACTTTTAATAATTTTGAAAATTTTGTTTAATTTAATTTTAACCGATTCCTAGATTGAAATTTTAAAATAAATAGGTTAAAATTCAAAAAGAAATTTTTTTTACGGAGAACCTTACCCAACAAGAATTTGCTTACGACTAAATATACAAAATTGTATGACTTTCAAAGTTAATTTTTTTGAGTTACTAGATTGATTGAATATATTTATCATATAAAAATCTTAGATTATACAAAATTTTTTGCAAGTCTTTGATTTTTATGTCAACAAATAATGTTCTGCGTATAGATTCCAGAATTTTAAAGTTTTTAGCTTTAAGTCTGCAAAGTCTGTTTGCCATTTTGATCAATATTCGACCGAATGAATGGAGACAATTAGCAACTCCAAATGGTGCATTTGTTTGCTTGTGATTTGTCTTTAAGCCATACGAGTTATAGGTATAAGATACATTTTTACTATCAACATGATTTTTGTTGTTGTGTTTCCCATGAGTTGCGCCTTTGATTCGCGCAATAAAATTTTTCAAATCCTAATGAATTCATCGAGGAAAATTCCAATTAAAATTATGCATTTCGATTAAAAATGATATTTCCAAACAAACAAAAACGAAACGAGAAAATATCATCAACAAAAAATATTAAGCAACAACAAATAGTAATTCTGTGTGTGAATGTTTTTTCTGTATTTGTACAGCAAAACGCACTGCAGGTGGCAATAAGCAAACGACCGAAAGCAAGAACATAAATAAAAAGCGCGAAATTTTGCAATCTAAATTCAAATGAAGCAAACTATTTAATGACATTTTAAAAAGCACATAACCATCATCAGAGAGAAATCGGTTATAGATATACCTACATATTGATAGAGCTATAGTTAAAAGGAATGAGATATTTAGGACATAAATGTTGGTGAAATACAACTGGATGGTGGGTGAAGTCAATGATTTGATGAATGTACCACGATGTTAGCTTACGTTGATTGCTACAACGAATCTAAAACTAATACATGATTTAAATGATCCATATACAGTATGAGAGGCATGCAGCATGCAGTACAATGAGTTATGCTCGGATACAAATGTAGTTTAATAGACGTCTGCATTGCAATGCTTTCTAAATTGTTGTTGGCACTGTTGGTTATTGCTTGCCTAGATGTCTAGGCGTTAGAATCGGAATTATGCAGGGCAGGGCCAAAGCCAACAGCAAAAGACTGAAAGACTGACAGAGTGGGGATGGGAAAGAAAGCTGTATGGCGTGAATGAACGTTGAATGTTGCACTCAGTTATAAATGCAAAGAAATCATCGTCATCGTCATCATCATCATCATAATTGAATTTGCGGTCAAACGCATGTGAGCCTGCCAAAGCATCCATTCCATTCATCCCATATAGACGTATGTATCTTTAGGAGTGTACACAAGTATGTAAGCACATGACTGTGTGCATTGCCAAACTATTTGTGAATTATTGAAATTCATTTTGACGCATCTCGACCAAAAACAACAAAACTGCGCGAAATGATGTGTCACAAATATGGGAAAATTCAAGTTGAAAATATTGTGAAGTAGCCGATTGATAGCCGAGTGCCTCGGTCTTTATAGGAGACGAGCAGGGAAGGGATCCATCAGGCTTTTGTAGATAATGCATCAATGAATACTGTTTAAAATTCATTTCATTTATCAACAACTACACCACCACCACCAACAACAACAACAACAATAACAAAACTTTGATGTGCCTCAAACGGCCCAAAAATGGGATTTGGTATTTGCATTCAATTCATTCTTTCTTTCATTTGCTTATAACATTTTTTGGTTGCACTCATTTTTGGGAGCCACAAAACAGTGAGACTATAACGATGTTTATGATGATAATGATGACGTTGACGATGGTGTTAGCGATAATGATGATGAAAATGCGAATGCTGGTTTTGTTACTGTGTTTTTGTTGGTATTTACGATACGTTTTACGTTCTCATTTTCATTGCAAAAGTTTAAATGGAATTTGCTGTGAAAATCGCGTTTTACCAAATGAGTTTTAATTGCAAGTTTTCCTACTAATGCATCATGTGTGCACATATGTACGAGTATGCAGAGTTATGTAGTATACTATTTGTATCTAGTATGCAATACATATATATATCTCCTCCATATTAATTCATGCAGCACTTGCTTGCTCTTTTTTTTATCGTAGTATGAGAATGTATCTGAATACTCGGATATACTATCACGGGTTCGAGGGGCGGGTTGCGTTGTGCGTTAGCATTAGTGCAGCAAAATTCGTTAAAATTTCGTGCACGTTCTTCCTTAAATAGTGTAAAATTATGTGCTTTATGATAATTCATATGTAGGTATATGTATGTATATAAGTCAGAATTTGTAGAAGTACTAGTATATGTGCATATATGTGTAAGTGTGTTTATTTGTTTACCCCGAAATGTTTAAGCTATGTAAATGTGTTTTAAATGTGTAAAACTTTACTTGGTTTTAAAATTTTAAACAAATAACAACCAATGATGGTAAAAATTTTCATAGAAAACAAATCTGAATACATTCACGTTTTATAGTTTGGAACATATGGTTAACTTGAGTCTATATGGTCATGACAAGAAGGTTATAGTGATGTGTGTTAATATATCTATTCTTTGGCACTCATTGCACTGTTTTAAGATGACAAAATAAATAATTTAATTTGTTCCATATTTTTAACAAATTATGGGAAAAATTACAAGCATTTCCAGGATTTCTAGAAATCAATCAATGTTTCGGAATTTTTATACAAAAATAACAGAAAATCACCCTCACCATGATGCTTTGATTGGAACAACTACAAGAGAAAAACAAGGAAACAAGGAAAAAACAAGGCTTTGACACTTTTAATTGGAAATTTCCTCGATGAATTCATTCGAATTTGAGTATTTTTCATTGCGCGAATCAAAGGCGCAACTGATTGGAAACACAACAAAAAAAAAACAAAAATCATGTTGATAGTAAAAATGTATCTTATACTTATAACTCGTATGGCTTAAAGACAAATCACAAGCAAACAAATGCACCATTTGGAGTTGCTAATTGTCTCCATTCATTCGGTCGAATGTTGATCAAAATGGCAAAAAGACTTTGCAGACTTTAAGCTAAAAACTTTAAAATTATGAAATCTATACGCAGAACATCATTTGTTGACATAAAAATCAAAGACTTGCAAAAAATTTTGTATAATCTAAAAATTTTATATGATAAATAATATATTCAATCAATCTAGTAACTCAAAAAAATTAACTTTGGAAGTCATACAATTTTGTATATTTAGTCGTAAGCAAATTCTTGTTGGGTAAGGTTCTCCGTAAAAAAAATTTCTTTTTGAATTTTAACCTATTTATTTTAACATTTCAATCTAGGAATCGGTTAAAATTAAATTAAAAAAAGTTTTCAAAATTATAAAAAAGTGATTCTCATATAAAAATTTGGTATTAAAAGAAATTTTCGAAATTATTTATACAAATAGCTGTAGTATTATTTAACATCGGTAAGTCATAGAATTTGGTATGATCAGTTACAAAAAATTTCAACTTTTATATAGTAAAAAAATTGTACTTGGTAAACAGTGAAAGTTAATTTCGTATAAGATTTGTGGCATATTATTGTACATTTTTCAGAATACAAAATTTAAAAGTACACAATATGTCTTCCGAAACTATTCAATATACAAAAGTTGTGGGCATTTTAAACGCTGCCATGCAACCATTGACTTTACGACAACTTACAAAACCGTTTTTACCACTTGAAGCCGATAAAATCGTGAAAGAAAAAATAAAACGCGAAGTTCGGAATTCATTAAAACAGGCACAAAAACTTGGAATTGTCCAAAAGGAACGCATGCACTACTATATGCCATCCCAGGCATTATTGGACTACGCCTGTGACCTTGACGCGGAATCTGACGATTCAAATGACCCATTGTTCAAAATAGTAATAAGTGACTTCAGTGAGTCGTCGGACAGTGAAGTTTCAAAAGACACTCTCAGCTCAAATGACAATGCTGAAAATGGTAACAAAAAGAGCCAGGGAGTTGAATAATTATAAGGTTGGTCATTATATATGATTTTCACACTTTATTTTCTTTTTATTTTAAATAATTTTTTGTTTTTAAAGAAATCCGTATGTTAAATTGAATCGCGTAATTTGAACAGATGACAAATGAAATCTTAAGTATAATATGGTAATTTTGATTTTGCTTGTACTAAATATGGTAACCATGAATTTCTAAAAACCCTTACAGATATTCTTATTTCTACGTATTAATGGTATTCCTCTGTACTCTTCTTTCGATGGAGATAATATTGATCACGAAGGATCAACTGAACAATAATTGTTTTCAATACTAATCAGTGGATCTTCCCAAATAAAAAAATAGGAGCTTAATTCTAGCCCATCTGTGTATTGCATCTTGTTTAACGCGCGATATTTGAGCAAAAAGCTACCAAAGAAGAGTGTAAAAGTGTAAAGGTTAGTTCAATAAGAGAATTGAATTCTCCAAAGGTTAATTAATCAACAATCGCTTTTACTTCTAATTTAGATTTCGGTTTCTTAGAAGTTCCATACAGAGCAAAAACCCTTTAACCAGGATATTCTTGTAAGGTATATTTCAAATGTAAATTGTGCACAAGATGACTATTTCATTATTTCATATAAATGGATAATCGCAAATTGGTAATTCATGGTAATTATAAGGTTGGTCATCATTTATGATTTTCACACTTTATTAATTAAACAACAATCGCTCTTAGTACTTATTTGGATTTCGGATTCGTAGATGTTCTACACAGAGCAAAAACTGTTTAACGAGGATATTCTTGTATGGTACATTTCATATGTAAATTGTGCACAAGATGACTCTTTCATTGTTTCATATAAATGGACAATCGCAGATTGTTAATTCTTGTTGGTTTAAAAATGCTAGCAGAATCGGATCTGTAAAGCGAATGAAGATCGTTTAATGGAATATCCAAACAACAAAATCGATTGCACAGTGGTGGACTTTCACTATACTTGACTGAAAACCTAGCAAACTATCTATAATCAATCATTATTTTCAAAAGATTACTATTTCTATATTTAGTCTACATGATTTGATTTGATAATGGTTTGTCATATTTGATTAAAAAGCTATCAGAATTGGATTCGGATTATATAATTGTGTCTCAAATAACTTGGTCTATTCAATGGCTGGACTTTTAGAAA
This sequence comes from Amiota minor, assembly GCA_037043295.1. NCBI lineage: Eukaryota > Metazoa > Arthropoda > Insecta > Diptera > Drosophilidae > Amiota > Amiota minor. Next base: position 1,219,958 of record JBAMAW010000483.1, read on the forward strand.
ATTTCATTGAAAAACTAGCAAAAAATGTCCACGTTATTGTATATCAAAATTCCTCACCTTGAATTATAAATCTCAAAACTCTAACATATATTTTGTAAAAATTAAGATTGTTTAGAGATGATAAGATTTGTAATATGAAATAAGCTTTTGTAAAAATGATGAATAATATAAAGTTTATATTGTGTAAGAAACTTTACGCGTTTTATTTAAAAAATTTGTAAAAAAGTATGCGATAAAAAGATACTTTGATAACTTAGCAATTCATAATAAAGAAAGGACAGAAATAAGAATTTCCAAGAGAGAGAAAGTATGAACGAAAGGAGTGATGAATACTTATTATTTGCAAATGAATTGTGTTCTGTGCAAATCTCTGTAAGTGGGTGAATAATAAAATCAACCGAAACAAAATAACCATGAGCAGCAAGAAATAGATACTTTGCCACACCAACTTGACAAGGCTTTGACAAGTAGTCAAGTCACTTTGATATTTACTTGCAAATATTTTAATTTGTATGATAGAAAATTATTCATAGAGTTTTGCAAATTTACCTTGCGTCTAATAAGAGTCTCTATAGTGAAATTCAATCAATTCTTAGCCATCAGACTTTACTGATGTGTAAACTTAGCATAAACTGACCAGAAATCTTTTCAAGAGTATAATTTCCCAGTTCATTTTCCCCTGGATATACTATTTTATTGGCACGAAATTTGACATAACATTGAAATACATGGCAAAAAAAAGTCTACTTACACCATAAGGTATAATTTTATAACACTCGAACTAATCCATATCATTGCAAAAAAGCCTCGAGAGTTTTGGGAGAACAATTTTTTTCGAGAAGACCTTGGTGTCCGCTATTAGGTGGTAGTGCAATGTTATGGGAACACATGGCTATCAAAGTGGCGGGACAAACTAATGTATATGACTGTTTTAAAGTAGGTATAAGAAATGACTTCTATTTCCAACAAGACAATGATCAAAACATACAGATTTGGTTGTACTACATTATTCCTAGTAAACTCCGGACGCATCCGCAATCACCTGACCTAAATCCCGTAGAGTACTGATGCCACGATTAACCGGAAAATGATTAACAACCGGTTGTTTTAATTCCCGGTTTAATTGTAAAAATTTTCTTTCGGTTAATCGTTATAACCGATTATTCACTCGAATAATCGAAAAAACCACCACAAGTGACTCTACTTAATTTCACAATTGGCGCAATTTTCAGTGAAGTAAAAAAAGAAGAGTTAAATATAGATACAAATGGTTTCTGTACGTGTGAAATTTGGAAACATTTTTCTAAAGAAAATGCTTCTTGTATTAAGTGTCGTCTGTCCCTGAAAATTTTGAAATGTATGAGAAATATCAAATATGATGCAGCACTTCAAATTGAATTAAAGTTAGAAAGTTTTCAATCAAACTAATACCCCAAATTTACGTCAAAGTGATTCATTGAGAATCCTTTTTACGTTTACACCGGCAATCCGGCGATTCTGAATCTTGGATCTTGGATTATAAACACAAATGAAACGTTGAGGGCGCGTTGCGTTAAGTTCAGACGTAAAATTTGGGGAAAGTACATAATTAAGAACAATTTGCAGTTTGTGCAAGTAGTTGTTACAACTCCCTTTTTCCTTCCTGATACGTAGTTTATTAATAATTTAACAAAACATTTACAATTTGAATTTAACTGATATCAACATCAGCTGTTCTTGTCTTGGTTTGAAAGAAAAAAAAAAGCGGAAGTCTGTCGAAAAAGACAGACCGAAAATTGTCCAATACTAGCAGAAATTTGCCAGCCCTGTTTCCGATTCCATTGTTGAATCTACCAGAATCGATGCACATTTTACAACAAAAATTGATATTTTTCCATGTGGTTGTTGTCCGATTCAATGGTTGAATCAACGAAGAATCGATTCTTGCTTGATGTAAATTCACTTTTAGTTTGCATTATTTAATTTTGTAAATAATAATAATTAATAAAACGGATTGTTAATTTAAGAATATATTTTTGTTTATTATTTATACTCATCATAAAAATTTCAAATCAATAACCGAAATGTCGATTAACCGGTTAATTACTTACAATTAATTGCAATTCATAATGGGTTCCATTCGATTAACCGTACGATACATTAACCGGTTAATCCATTTTTTTTTTTTTTTTTGTTTTTGCCATCACTACTTGTGGGATTAACTAGAATTAAGAGTTCAATAGATGACTGCTTAATTAGTTGATTCAACGCCGTAACGGTTTGTTTACTTAATGTTCCTTGCAATCAAAGTTTTTCTCTTATAATAAAGCCATATTTCAGTGAGATCTGAGATTGATGATGATCCTGCATACTTTATAATTTAAATTTGTCTTTCCTCTACAGACTTCTTAAGTAGGCAACATTGAAAAGGAGTTAGCATACTTCATTAAGAAACAAAAGAATTCCATTACATAAGAACTTTTCTTCTATTTAACAAAAATACTTCAATAACATAACTTTGAATATAAAGCCAAAAGTTATTTCATTTTAGGAAGATTACTACAATTTAATTTGAAATAGGCTACGCTATCCATCTGTCCAATCAACTGACTATTGATTGAAAACAAAACATCTGACAAAGCCGCAATCAATTAACACACACATCTTCCATATGAAGATGTCCTCCAAATCAAGAACACTTCTCTGAGACTATTTAAATTTTCAAATTTATGCAGAGGCATTGCTAATTTTTTCCAACACTATCAGTTGCTTTGATCTAAAGCGCTTTTAGAATTTTTTCGGAGATAAAAACAGAAACGAAAAAACAAACCTTCCCATTATTTAAAAATCAATAAAATCACATTTATTCACTATCGACTAGCGTCGATTCACTATAATAAATACCTACAAAGATATGAGATACTTATAGTTAGATACACTTGCCAAGCATAGAACACAAGAATCATTGGCAACAGCGTGACAGATTATGCAAACTAATTACCAAATTAGATAAGATTTATGCTTTCGAAAGCGAACAAGAAGAGTAAAAATACCAGAAAAAATAATACAAAAAAAAAAAAATAAATACAAAATAAAAACCAAGATTAATGAAACATTATTTTTTTTTTTTCATTTTTTATTTATTTTGCTGCTTTAAAGATGCTTAAGCTTGAGCTGAAAAATATAATGTGTATTTTTGTTGTATCTACCTTTTGCGCTTTGTATTTAAATCTGTATCTGTATCTCTGAATAAAAATACAAAACAAAACCAAAACAGAAATGTAAACCTGCCGCAGCTAATCAAGCTATTTCGAGGTCCAAGCAGCAGCAGCAGCATCGACTCAACGACCAACAACAAGTGACAAACACAGTGACATGAAAAAAGGTTTAATTTTTTAACATTTTATTTTACCAACAAAAAAAGAAAGAATAATCAAGCCTATTAGCTTTGATCAGAAATTTGTAACATTGTAAAAGAACTTTAACTTTAACTTCACCCCAAAACCAGGCTTTCAAAGTATCTTTTTTTATCTTCAATCTGTCTACTATTCTCCTTTTTATTGAATGGGCAAAGAGTCGAAAAACTTCGTCATGGACCGGAGATGTGACATTCTCCTGTTCTTCATTTTCTTCTATACTCCTTGGCCTTGTTGTTACAATAATAATTTTTTTTTATTTTTTATTTTTTATTTTTTTTTTTTTTTGTAAATAACAAAAAAATGTTGTATGTATAAATGTTACTTTTTTTTTTTTGTGTGCCCTTCTTCTACTTCTTTTGCATTTTACAAATTTGTACGATGTTAAGCTTAATTGGTGATTAACCACCTATGGTGGAAACGGTTACATTATGCCATGCTGACTCTTGTAGACAATTTGGAGTTGGATTTGGATTTCGATGTGGATTTTGTATCTGAAATGTTGTTTGTCGCTCGCTCTACTTGCCTCATTCAAATGTTCATTATTCGATCGTATGTTCGTGTAGTATGTATCTTCTCTTTAGACAATGAGTCGTTGTAGTGCACTAAACGTAAATGCAGATACAGATATGTATCTATGGTATATACGAGTATGTACCATACAGTTCAGCATCTGTTACTATTTAATTTGATTTGATGAGTTGTCGTGCAGCAAGCTTCGTGCTTCTTCCACTTCCACTTCTACTTCTATTTCAACTTCTTTTATTCCTCAACTCAACTTGTGTTATTGTTTTCAAAGTTCAACTTAAGCTAGCAGTTGCAATGTTCTTACAAGCATAGATTTTCATTTGTTTGAATTCATGTTTGTCTAAAGATTTTAATAAAATGGAAATTGTATCTACTACATACAACTCTTCCTAGTCCTATGCTCAATAAAATTGACTTTAACTTATTGTACATTCATATGAAACACTCAACTCATCTCATTTGAACTCAACTCAACTCAACTCAGCCCAGCTCAACTCAACTCATCTCAATGACAACAACTCGAACCTCAGTCGAACTTCAAATGGACGACGACTGATAACAACACATTTAACTTGAGTCAACAGTTTTTTTTTTTTTTTTTCAGTTTTAGTTTTTCCAACTAAATCTACTATATGTCAGTCGTCGTAGTGTTGAAACCTTATTAGAGTGAGTGCTGTACTTGCTGCAACCTGCTACAAATGTTCTATACTCTATCTATACAGTGTCTTTGTCTCTGGCGCCCTCTTTTTTCTTTTTATTCGATACCAAGAAGGAAGAGACAAAAAAGACAGAGTAGAGATTTATGGGAACACGCTGGTGGTGGTTGTCTTTTTTAACCAGGCTCATTTCAGTAAAAAAAAAAAAAACAAAAAAAACCACAACAACAAGATGGAACTAAATTGAACTTGAAAAGAAAGCTAAGCTAAACTGAGGTTGATTCTGTCCATGTTTCTTTTTCTATTTTTTGTTTTTGTTCTAAGCATCTTCTATGCCATTTACTAGTTTATTTCGATTCGTTTTGGTTTCATTCTGTCGTTCGTTAGCATGTTCTTTCACTGGGGAAAATAATTCATTTCGATTGCGCTGAGAATGAGATTTGTCACTGGTAAAGTCGCCTCCTAAGTTGTCTTTTCTTTTTCTAGTTAGATTATCTCTCTATTAATTATCGTTTATGTTTTTTGTGACTTCACTCGCTCGTTTGGTCCATGGTCGGGGGTTTTTTTTTTCGGAAAAAATTAAAAATACCAAAAAAAAAAAAAAACATTTCATGAACTTTGCCTTAGCGCAATTTGTTGCATGCCTCTGCGCGTGATTGAGTTGGTTGATTTTATGGGCAGTTAATGGCTTTGCTATGACTATTGCATTCTGTGTGGTGTAGGTGGCTGTGATTGTAGCAGTGGTAGTGGTGATACTTTCCCGGAAAACTCGTAGAGATAACGTGTATCTTAGGTCATAAATTAGTTGTGCCCCAAAACGCGAAAGTTTAACTTTTCTACTTTTGTACTACAAGAGTCTTTTTTTGTTAGTGCAACAAATCAAAAACATTCTAAATATTAAACTATAGAATAAAATTGGTTTATAGGAAAAACTGAAGCTTACATAAATTTGGCTTTATTTTTTAAGATCATGGTTACAGATTAGCACACTAAAATATATTTAAGTTCTATTGGGAGAATCTTTACACAGTCTTTTGCAATTTAACAGTTAATTGTATTTTTCAAATTATCCTATTCCGGTTTTATAAACCTAAGCTATACTTTTAGCTTAATGCTCTTAATTTGTTAGTTACGCTCTTTTTATTTTGTTCATGCTTTCTAGTTTAAAAACAGACATGTAAGAATGTAAGCCAGCAGTGGCGAACTACTACTAAGTATAATAAGCAGTTACAATTTGAAAGATCAATGAGCGAGTTCAATTTGAAATTATTTTCGGCAATTATTCTATTGGAAGTGCCCTTTTACCAAAACAGACACAGAGAAAGAAAGAGATTGTTCTCAATTATCAAAGCAAAGACTACCTTGCCTAATAAATTATTTTATTTTAAATATTGTAGACTTAAGCAAGCAAACTAAAGACTAAGACTATTTACTGGCATTTTCATATATGTCCAAGGTTTTTAAAAATAATTTCAGTCAAAATTACTGTAGACATAATATCAAGAGATAATTACCCATTATTAAGTAATAAAAGTAATTGATTTTGCTTATACTTACAAACGAAAAGCTCGTGGTGTATATAAACAATGGGACAACATCTGGTCCCACAATTTCATATCTGTTAATAAGTACTAAAGTACACACAAAACTTCATTACACCCTTCTTGCCTAAAACTTAATGTTGGTGACCTCACTCCATTTTCAATCTGAAATTGCTTAAGTCTTTTCATCGACTCTAACAATAATCTTGAAGGTCTTACTGATCAGGAAATGTTACAAGAAAATCTGCAGCGCAGCTCTCCGAAGGAACATTTAAGGGTCCGGCAGCTTTTGCAAACCAAAAACTTCTTGGCAACGCATGGTGGTGGACAGCTTAAGGGCTTCAAAAACCAACTTAAATAACCACCAACAATACGTGGGTAGATCAATAAGTGCATAGAAAATACAAGAGAGGGCGCTACTAGCATCGATAACTTTTTTGTATTAAAGTTTACTCCATCAGCGTCTCAATAATATCGACTACGTGGTTTTATTTTTATTGTCAATAGAAGCAACACACTTTTGTGGATTTAAAGAAAATGGAAAAAGGTGAATTGCTTGTACTCATTAAGCATTGATAAATACTATGGGGAAATTAATTTTAATAGTTAAGAATATGATTACTGAATGTTTTGCGGTCGTCTGAGCACAAGTCACACCGTCCAAAATGGAGAACACTACAGAAATCGTCGATAAAATCTAGGGAATGATATTGGACGATCGGAAATTGAAAGTCCATAAGATGGCTGAGGCTGCAGGCATCCCAACTGAGCAGATACATCATATTTTACATGAATATTTGGGCGTGAGTAAGCTGTCCGTACGATGGCTGCCGCGATTGCCCGCTTTCGACCATAAGCACAACTGTGTGGAGTCTTTAAAGGAGTGTGTGGCGATGTTCAACTACAATCTGAATAAGTTTTTGTTTCGTGATAACAACATTATTCCATTACAATACATCATAGACCAAGGAAAAGTCAAAGCAGTGGACTGCTCCAGGAGAACGTGCACCAAGGAAGGTCAAGTTGGATCTGTCAGCAACCAAGGTTAAGGCCACAGTTTTTTGTGAAGTCACATTGAATACCTTAAAAAAGTAAAACAATCACCGACGAATATTATTCAGTGCCCATTAAACATATTTCACGTTGATTTGAAGCAAAAACGACCGCAATTGGTGAAGAAAAAAGTGAGTAGTTGCCATAGGAAAAACACATAAATTAGGCTATGAACTACTACCCCATTCAGCAAATTCTTCAAATTTAGCCATCTGCAACTATTTTTTGTTTTCAAACCTCGAGAAATGGTCCAGCGTTAAGAGATTTGGGTCGAATGAAGAGGTCATCACTGAAACAAACGCCTATTTTGAGGACCTTGAGAAAATGTATTTTTTGGAAGGGATTCAAATTTGAAAAAATGCTAGATAAAATGTATCCAGCTAAAAGAAGATTAAATTGAATTATAAAAAGAAAATTACGAAAAAGAAAATAGTTTTCTATCTTATTGATCTACTGAACACCATATGATTTTTTAACCTTAGAAAATACTAAATATGGAACAAAATGGATTTGTACAGATCCATTTCTTTTGTGAAGTTAAGATTATAGAAGAACATTACCCAAGCCCGAGAGACCTTTTTAACTACATAAAAGTAATGCGGATGTGAAATTATTATTCAACAAAGAACAATAGTTTTTTTTTTTTTTTATATAATAAATAAAAAGTAAAGAATTCCATTAAGATTATTTTATTTACAAAAAAAAAAAAACAAAATACTATAAATGTATTCGAATCATGCACAATAATTACCAACAAAAACCCGATCGATTTAATGAAATCCTCTTAAGCTCTCAGCAGCTAACGGCATTTACAAATTTATTTAACGCATTAAGTTGTTAATATCAAAGAAAATGATAAAAAATAACAAAAGCAGAAAATACGAACACTTAAAATTCATTCTTCAACATAATCAAAACGAAAACAACAAAAACAAAAAAGAACACAACAAAAAACACACGATCATCAAACAATGATCCAAATATTAACGAACTATTTGCTGAATTGGGGGCCAAAGTGCTCGTAGATATAATAAAAGCTGTAATACAATAATGATAATAATAATAACAATAATAAAACCGAGAAGTAACGAGACTTCAAGCCGAGAATTCATCATCAAATTTCGATTATAAGCGTGTAGAGAAAGACATGCACGCACCTCTGTCTGCAGTGCAGTCAGTGATGGCCCAAAGGGAGTTTAAGTTTACTTCAATGGTCAGAAGCGAACCTGTGTGCGATTCATTAAGCGTCAAGTCAAAGTAACGAAAACATTTTGATTTAGATCATTACAATTTCCTTTGAAGACAAATCCACAAATATGGAAAGAGGTGAAAGAACAAAGAAAGTAAAAGAACCAGCTACCGATATGTGTGTTGTGAATTAAAGGGTTACTGGAACAGACATCACTCACCGCAGCTCAGTTGAAGCTGAAGTCATTAATTCCCAACCGACAGTAAGCCAACGAACTTGACTTTTTATTATAAGTTTTTCTTTCTTGCTTTGGTTTTGTTTCTCTCTTGTTGTTTTTGGCAACGAAGATCGGGGACGAGGCCAAGAAATCATTGGCAAACGAATTGTGGATATGCTTCTACTATGTACAATTGGGAGTAGTCTGTCTCTACTGCTGTTTGTATGTGTGTGTAACCACAAGATGTAGCCAATAATTATGATGAGACTGGGTCCAAATATTGATTGAATGCATTGCATTTCATTGTAGTGCTTAGTAGCCATGCCTTCCTTGCCTTCCTAAAACAAAATTTTCAATGTATCAAGCTGACTTTGTTTGTGTGCCTGTAATTCGGATTATGCCCTAGTAGATCGACCCAGCCATGGTTATGCTACTCTTTTTCACTGAATCTCTACGTTACCCCTCCTTAAACCCGTTGCCCTGTTAGAATTGTCGGCTTTTTCGTCTATTGTCTGGCGTGACATGGATTCACGTTCGATGATTATATGATGACCATGTTGAAAATGCTCATTAAAGGTACTTCAGAAATTAAAGCGTTTTACAATTGTTTAGGCCATGTTCGTTAGCCACGTCTGTGTTACTTCTATTCACAATAACAACAGATATTATTCATTGCGTATCGTTTGATTTGGTTCGCTATTTATCAGTTTCACCCTTTTTTCACTTCCCGTCCCTTCTCTTTTCATATCTTTTGAAATTTTCTTAACTTTTTGGAGTAAATAATAAAGTGCTTTGTTGTTAAATTAAAAGCGGTAAGCAGAATTCAGTTGCCATCATCATCGTCTTTCTACCTCTTTCATCTCTCTTAGCAATTAAGTTTTATTTGAGATAAAGTTTACTGAGGTTATTTCGTGTCTGCACTGAATTAAACAATTCAATGAATGTACGGTTGGACAATATACATAGGTACAATAATACAATAATAACTGATAGATAATGTGGGTGTAGATACATTTTTTCTTATTATATTGTATTGTATATTTAAAGAAAGTGGCACGTAAACTATATAACTCTCCTATTAAGAAGTTCCTGTTTTTTTTTTTTTTTTTTTTTTTAATAAATTCAAGAATTAAATGGATCAAATTGAAGTAGGAAAAATGTGTATTTATTTACCTTTTTAACATGTATCGCCTAAGAGACCAACATATACAAGTATTGATCTGGAAATGGGAAAATTAAAAAAAATGAAAATGATTTGTTTAGTAAAAATCCAATCAGATTTTAAATTCACATATACATTACTGCACTCTATGATTAAATTTGAACAGAAAAAACAGGATCGCTAAGTACAAATTTTTAACGCTAGTTGTCGCTCGTAAAACTCCCACGATAAAAAAAAAAACAAAAAGATCCTTATTAAGACCGCTGTCAAAACAGGTAGATGAGATAAACAGAGATACACACACATATCGTAATACCCACAAACTACAACAATAATAGGAATATGTTAAGATTAAGTATATCCAAGAATAAGGCGTGAACGCATGCAACCAGTTTTACACACAAAAATATCTTCAGATAAATTTTCCATTGTACTTCGAAATGACTCAAGGATTCTTTGATTTTTTTAAACCGAAATAAAAATTATTTTTATTTGACAAAATCATGGGTTTTTTGTTACACCTTACAATGGTCGCTAACTCATGCGGCGCACATCGAATTTCTTTCTCCCTTCCTTCGAACATTTCATTTCGGTCTCATCCTGCTGGGAGCCTTCCCATCATGCTGTGTGTATAAAATCATATGAACGAACATTAATTTCTCATCATTGTCCATTGCTTCTTACGGCAAAAGAGAATATACAGAAACACAAGCAAAAACAAAAACACTATACTTTTTGCGCTTAGACGACCGCTGCGTATTAATGGAAATGTTATAAAAGATTAGTGACACACAGATAAAGGGCAAAACTGTAGTACATAAGAATACATAAATACTTGAAGATATATACTTTATACATACTCGTACTTAATGCGAATGTGTATCCTTGCAATATTTCAAAAGTTGTTTGCTGCGTACTCAGTTGCACAAAACGAATACAACAGATACATTTGCATTAAATGATGAACGAATGATGAGGGTTGAGCAGTGCACGGAAGAAAAAAAATACACACACATACAAGAAAAGAGATACAAAAGAAAATTAACGGACATTCGAAAGGGAGTGAGTTACTCTCATTATCCTTGTAGTTTGTTTTTCAAAATTTTCTTATTCCTTTTTTCCTTTAGATAAATCATGATAATGTACGATTGTATTTCAATAATAGAAAATGTAGAAATACATGTAGTAGTGTTTCTTCTTGCAATTTACTCGTACACAGTGTAATTAATACTTTTGTTGTTAAGGGATTATAAGAAGAAAATTGTCTTTAAATAGCTAAAATTAGTTACGCATAAAGAGGAATAAAATAAAATGTTACCAATCAATTTATAACAGATACTCGTACAATACTTTGAAGGTAAAGTAAAAACTTCTTTTTCTGGTTATGAGTAAACAATATGAGTTTCGATAAATTTTGATGGTTAAAAGTTTGGTATATATTTACATATTGTTTGTGTGTTTTTGTATTTCATGAATTAACGTATTTTCTTTTCTTTTGTACAATAATTATAAAAAAAAATAATATCAAATTCTCTTGGTTATGAAACCAGAACAAGTTATGTATGATCTTCTGAAAAAGATAAAAATATATGCACAGTCAGACTTTCTAAAACTCCTTTTATTAGCAACCACTTATTTAAATTTGTTGACAGCTACAGCGATTGTTTTCATGACTATAATATTTATTTATAATATTTATATATAAATAATAATAAATATTCTTATAATTTTAATAGAATTGAATCTTGGGGCGAGCTAGATGGTAACTTTATGCTTGTAAGGTCATAAGGGTGGATGGAGCCTCTTTAAACGACGTCGGCTCATGCCATAGGTGAGGGTCATCACCAGACTATTCGGATGAGTTTGCATCCTCTTTTGGTACTATTCTCAACTCTCTGTGCAACGTGACGATACGCACAAACCAGGAGCCCAAGTTGAATCCTCTATATATTGCTGACAGCATTGACAACCAAATTTGTAGCGCGTAATACCAAACAGGGGCCATTATTTTTGTGTAGATTGCCCTTTTATTATTAAGTGACAATTTACTGGACGGTCGTAGATCAAGAGCAAGCCTAACAAATAATATACACACACATTTCAAACATAAACCAAAACAATCCTTGCAATATATACGTTTGAAACATGAACAATGAAGTACCGGAGTTTAACGTGCTCGCCTGTCTGTAAGAAGACTCAAGAACACGGTGCCAAGCACATGGATTGAACGTCAATCAACGTCCCCTTGGATAAATATCCGCAGGTACCAATTTAGAGTCATATTAAATTTGGTAACATGACTCCCTCCTTGGTGGGGAGCGAGGCCCACCTTAAACCTCTGCTGCTCTCTGGGTCACAGCACCCGGTTGTATAACGCAACTCCACGTCGAGTTATTACTCTACCCGCATTTGGGTATTAAACCATAGCCACCACGATACTCCCACAAGGGGGCCGTACCCGCTGGCCAGGACGGAACAAGTTCCGTGGGCTCCTGACCACCCGTGGTACCAGAAAAAGCCTCTGGTCAGACTTCGTACCGAAAGGTACTACCAATTCGAACCCCAAAAAAGTCCATGGGTTGGTGCCCCATTATGTTTTCATTCATGTAGTAGCCAAGAAATTCAATTTATAGACGATAACCTGGATCACAAATTATAAATGAAAATAATGTTCCCTCCAGGAATATGAGTTCTATACATAAAGATATAAAACTCAGAAGAATTTCCCGGAGGGAGATTGAAACATGAACAAAGCAATGGAATATAAACTCAAAATTTATTTAAAATATCGTTTATTTTTCTAGTGGAATAAAGCACCATTGCTTAGAATGGTCAAAACGGTCCAATTAAATTTTATTTTCCTCATCCCATAGTATACAGATACTGAAGTTTTTTAACTTTTGGCTCATAGCTGTCAACTTCTTTAAAGGATGAATTGTTACCACTATGTAAAGTGGTAAATGGTCTTTATCTCCAATGATCTATTCACTAATATCATGTGGATTCGCTTCAGCATCTGAAATGTTTTCGGTATTAACAGAAGCATTGCCTATTGAATTTCAAAGTATTTTTTTTTCCTAAGGATATAGCTTAGCTAAACTTATTTCATTGTACTCTGTTCCGAATTATTGCATTATACAATATATCAAAATTCTACTCTATTTTTTTTTTATTTTTGAATTAAACGTAATTTGTAATACAAACCCAATAGCAAAATCTCTTGAATTAGTAACACAAAAGGAGATGTAAATAAATATGATAGACCACAAGTATTGCCTTTGATATCTCAGAATCTTTGAAATTTCTTTATATTTAAACTAATCTGTTTTAAGCAACCAAAAATTATTTGAAGCCAAGAGAAGGCCTTCAATTCCATTGGTATTGCTAAGTGCCCTTGCTCTTCTTTATACAAATGGTTATATAAACTAAACTAAGTGTATTTTTGATTAATAGATTTTTAGTTAATGTTATGTTTTAAAATAATTAAAATTGTATTCAGTTATTCTGAACATAAGAAGGAAATTGAAACAAAGTTGGAACTTTAACATTTCTATAATACAAATATATTTTCAATGGCAACCGAGAACCAACCAAACAGCCAACAAACAAACAAACCTGTTTCGCATGGACTTACATATTAAATTTTCTGATGTGATGCATACTTTGTTTGAGGCAGCAGAATACAAAACAAAAACCAAATAAAAACAACATAACACAATAGCAACCACATAAGTATAAACCTTAGCGAAGCGTGGAAATTACAAGTGTAGCATTGCATGTGCGGCATAAAAGCGAAAAAGATACAAACAAACCTACACTCACACACAAAGTTAAATGTGGAAACTTATGCATATGTAACATACCTTTTTCATTTGTACTAAGTAGGAGAGGAGATACACCTGGCGCTTTAATGCATATAGTAGCAACTACCTTATTTATATATATAATTTTTTTTTTTTTTTTTGTTATTTCCTATAAAAAGCAAAAGATAATTTAAATTGAAAAACAAAAATATACATTGCACTGACTTGCAGCAAATCGCTTTGAAAGTGGTCGCATGGTAATGACAGAAACTGAACGTTTGTGCTATTTGTGAGGGTGAAAACTTTTTAATGAAATATGTACGTACATAGAAATAAAAGAGTGAAGAGTGAAGAGTGAAAAAAAACCAGCAAACACTAAATTTAAGAAGAGGAGGAGCAAAAGGAAAGAGTGCTTTACCAAAAGTTGCAACATCATCATCACTAGCGAACGAACTATGAAATCATGAGTGAGCAAGCAACCAAACTAAGTACGAGGAAGGAAAACCATCAAAAGACGCAAGCGACCCTGAAAACACGCGCTCGCGTTAATTAAAAACGCTCAAAATGAATATGCAGATTTTTTTTTTTTCTTTTTTAATTTACCTTTTAATTCAGATATATATTTTTCTTTTTGTATTTTCAGTTTATTTTTTTCTCATTTTTTATTATTAATTTTCTTTTTGTTTTTATCATTTTTTTTCTTGCGAGTAATTGAAATATACTCGTATATATTTTTACTAACTAATTTAAGTATCTTTTAAGTTTTAAACACACACAAGAAAAAAAAATTAAATAATCATAATAGAAATTTAGATTAATTTAAAACTATGCAACATTTATAATTTATACATAAATAATTTAAACTTAAAATGACTTTCAGTGCTTTTCTCGTATAAGTAGTTTCTTTTTTTTTCTTTTTTCCTAAATAAAAAATAAATAAAAAATTTCAATTTATAAGTAGTAAAAATCAGATACAAATACATTTATATTGTAATATTGATTGAAGAGAAAAGGACAAGGAGATCGTGTTATTTACATAGAAAATAGGTAGCTAAGTACTTGTGTTGTATTGGTGCAGCCTAAAATTGTTTTAATTAGTAGTTTAATAAGATACTTTAATTTCTTCGGGTGGTTCTTTTTGTTACTTTAATAAATTGAATATGTTTTTTAAATATTTTTTTTCAATAGAATTCATTATTACTTTTATACTTAAGAATAAAACTTATTTGGCTAAAATGTCTTGTCTTGTCTTGGTTTGTTTGTCTTTTCTTTTTTGTTTTTTATTTTGTTTTGTTTTGTTTGTTTGTTTGTAGTATCTAATACTTAATACTAAGTATCTGTAGTTGTGCAGCTTAATATTATTTTCAGTGTGAATACTGATTCTCCTGCTTATTTATGGGATTGGTTGGCTTCCATGTACGAGTATTTCACTTTTTAGTTAAACTTAATTACATTCTGGCATCACAGTTGACCACTAAGCGTAAATGCTCAGCTTGCGACGCGGATAGTCGATGATGTCCAAATCGCCAGTGAAGATGTTATTGTTGATGGTGTTGGACAAAGACTTAGACGCGGCGCACACACTATACACTGACAATCAGTGTTCCGTGGAGGATTGTTGCTGTTGCTGCTGCTGCTGCTGCTGTGGCTGCTGCTGATGATTGCCACTAAAGTGGCGCATTGTATGAGATGCTGCTGCAGCTAGTGTGTTATTGTTGTTGTTAATATTGTGAGTCTTTTGCTGTTGAAACGAACGGCGACCCGTAGTGGCACAAAGTCCATTACGCAACGGGAGTGCTGGTGGCAAAGGTGGCGGGGTGGGTGTCTTAACACGACCGACATGCTCTAGTGGCTGTGAGTAATGCGTATTAGTGTAAATGTAGTTGGGATCCATGACATCACTACGCGCATCCTCGTTGTTGTAGTCGTTGTAGTGTTGATGATGTTTTTGTTGCTGGTTGAAATGTTGTTGGGTTAGACGCAGCTGATGTTGGGAGACACCATGCACCATAGGAACATCGGCATATGAATAGCAGGAGTCCCCAACGGCAGCCGTGGCAGATAGAAATTGTGGCTTTGTATAATGATTGAGCTTTTGAACTTGGCTTCCAGGAGCAACAGTCTTCATATGCAACACAAATGAGGCACTATCATCGATGGCGCCATTAATGGGTTTATTCGATGACTTTTTCTCATTGAGCATTGTCGCTGTCGGCACTTGCAGCTGTTGGAAGTTCTTCTGCTGTTCAATGCCGACATTTAAATCATTAATAGGCATAGGGCACATGCCATAGTGAGGCGCATTTGGATGCGTGTACGTATTTGGGAAAGTGGAATGTATTCCCAGACTGCAGGGATGATGTTGATGACGCGTCATATAATCTTCATCGCAGAATGTCTTTTGGTATTCGCGTTCCTTGCGGCCCAGAGCAGCGTTTCCCCAGATGCCACCCTTCAGATACTCGCGTATCTTCCTACGGCAACGGTAGATGATCAAAGCCAATGCGGTTATGGTTGCAGCGGAGCCAACGAGCAGAGCACCAATTAGTGCTTGTTTGCGTGGATCGGTATGTGAGCAGCCCATTAGTGTTGGATTGAGATTCTTAAGCGCCTCGCCGCGTAAACGTTCTGGAAATTCACAAAGAATCTCAGCAATTTCATCGTTGGTGGCATTTTTGGCGACAAGCAAATTACGCAACCACATAACGCGGCAATCGCAAGAAATGGGATTCTCCGATAAATCAAGAGTAGTCAAATCCTTCCAAGGGAACAGGCCCTCTGCGATGGACGTGATGGCATTTGCCTTGAGCACAACGTGACGCAAGTGTGGCAAGCCACTGAGCGCACCCTCTTGTACTTCGACAAGCATTTTGTTTGATGATAAATTCAAGTATTCAAGATTGGCATTTGCGGCAAAGGCTCCAGTCATGACACGTTTGAGGCGCAGCGCACCGCTTACATCCAAACGTTTGAGTTGCTTTAGTCCCACAAAAGCACCTTCTAAAATAATCTCAAAATCATTCTGACCAAGTGACAGTTCTTCCAAGCGCACCAAATGGCTAAGACCCACCGAGGGAATACGTGGCAAACGATTGTCGGATAGATCAAGAGTACGCAATGCCTCTAAGCCTTTGAAGCTATCATGAGTTATATTACGTAAACTGGCTCCTTTCAATTCCAATCGTGTCAGACCTTTCAAATCTTGAAATGCTGCCGAAGGCACTGTCAGCAATGAATTCATGCCAAGATAAAGTTCAGCTAGATTGGGCATGGCCTGGAAGATAACCGGGTCTGGTATTGAAGTCAAGGCATTATCATCCAAATACAAGATACGCAACTGTGTTAAGCCATCGAATGCCTTTGGGTCAATGAAGCCAATACGATTTTCACCCAAATTGAGCTCTTCGATTTTCAGCAATGGTGAAAATGTACCCTGATGCAATTCAGAGATTAAATTGCCGCGCAAATTGAGCACTGTGACCGCGGACAGACCGATGAGTGTCTTATTGCTGATTTGGCCAATTTTATTGTGATTCAGATGAACTTCCTGCAATTTGCGCTGATAGGCAAAGGTACGCTGTGGTATCGTCATCAAATGATTCGACGATAAATCGAGGAATGTCAATTCCGCATAGAATTGTATCGATGAATCGATTGTCTTTATTTTGTTGCTCTTAATCACGAGACGTTGTATGGAGGGATTCAGTGCAATGGGCAACACATCCAGTTGTCCCTCACCGCATTGTACAATGAGCGTGTTGTCATCACATTGACAACCAGGAGGGCAATTAGCCAATGAACTGACACTGACAATTATGCAGCTGATCAATAGAAGCATAAATGGAGCCATAATATTTTTCTCAGAATGATGCATTTTTGCAAATGTTTTCCAATTACAAAATTTCAAAATTTCCTTTGTGTTTTTTCTTATTTAGAGTTCGTTGTCGACGAAAACTTTTCCAAGCGTTTAAATGACGTTGGCGTTTTGATTTTGTCGGTGAAGAAAATTAAAAATGTTTCATAGTTTTTCGTTTTTGATGTTTTTCTGTAAGAAAATATAACAAGAAATTTGAATTAGTTTTAGTTGTTTTTCAATCCTTGTTTATTACAAGAAATTTTTTAAATTTATTTATTTAAATTATTTAATTTAACGGAAGAATGACAAAATATTTATTACACATTTATTTTTTCATAAGCAATATTTTTTCTTTTTTTTTTTTTTGAAAATTCCAAAATTTGTTAAAATCTCTTAATTTTTATAATTAAAATTTTAATCTTTTTTATTTCAAAATTATAATTTTTTAAATGCAATATTTCATAATTTTCTTCTTTTATTTATTTATTTATTTTTTTTTTTTTTTGGGAGGAAACTTACCTTCTTTTCTTGTAAATTTCCACGAATATTTTCAGTTTATTTTAAATATTTTTCAGCGTTTCTTTGATTTCGTTTGCATTGAGTTTCTTTTAAAATTTTTGTAATTTTGTTATTTTGAAATTTGAATTTTTTCCATTTAAATTTTTTGGGCCAATTTTTTCTTGCCAATTTCACTTTGCACTTTGTAATTTTTACAAAATTTTGTATCTTTTTGCCAATATTTATTTATTTGTTAATTTTTTTTTTTTCGTTTTTTTGTTTTGTGAATTATTTCTTTTTAACAAACAACATTTAAAGAAAACGTGTGCGATAATCCAAGTGTTCGCTTTGTTGCACGTTTCAAGTTGTTGTCTATATCAATTGATTTCGTAAATATTGTATCTTTTTGTCGCACAAGCAGAGTAGATTTTGTCTTTACACACGAGTTTCGTTTGCATGAAGACTAAACAACTTCATACACCAAAATTTACGTTCACGTTGTTGAGTTGTCTAACAAAAAACTGTTAAATCTTTCAAGTCGCATAAGCCTTTTGCTAGAGCTAAATAACCGTACACGACGAAGACGAAAACTACACTGATTTTCCGAAGTGCTTAACGTTTTAACAATACCTCGGTTCGCAGCAACGTTCTGTCGACATGCAGACGAGCATAAATAATTTCAACGTCCTTGCATTGTATCTGATATGTTGCTCTCTACCATCTGTGGTGTACCACAGAGAGAGAGAGAGAGAGAGGGAGAGCGAGAGTGAGAGAGTATATATTACCAAATATATTGTGAGAGAGAGCAGCTGGTTTTTGTTTTGTAAAATGTCTAATGAAATAAGATATTCAGATAAAAATTGAGAGGAACAAATGAGACGGAGAACCATCATAAAAGAGTAAGAGAGTGAGTATCTTATTGGTAGCAGAGAGTATCTTTTTATTATGAAAAACTTGTTATGAGATACTTATGGTAGATAAAATGAAATTATATCTCTCCTATTGTTAAAGAGAGTGAAATACTCATTTATCTGAGTTCCCGCTCTTTATGAAATTCAAAAAAAAATGCATTTTGCTTTTTCTTGCCACAAGAATTTGTTGCATGCAAGCGGTAAACTTATTCTCATTTGACTTATCGAGCACGAAGTGTCTTAGTAAAGCGTTCTGCTGCTCCTTCTGCTGGAATTTTTTTATAAAATCAAACGAAAATTATTCTATAAAAAGTGAAGAAAAGCGCTAAAATCACTATGTAGAGTAAAGGCGCACAAACAAAAAATATATACTATATTGCAGAATACAAAACAGAAGAAAAACAAAACAAAATTAGCGTTAGAAGTGCCATGAAAGCACATACTCGTACTTAAGTCGCACTTGTTGTCTGGGGCGATTGCTAAATATGTACGAGTATATTAAGTGCGAAGCATAAAAGATTTAAGCGCTCGATGCCTGGTGCGCATCTCGAGCTAATTGAAAGCAAATGAGTTGCGAACAAGTGTGAAAATATCAACAAACGCATATACACACATACACACACCCACATACTTGTATAATAATAGTACAATCTATCTACATAATACAAAACATTAGTAGAATGAAATTTATGCACGCGGCACGCAGATACACTTGGCATAGTTAAGCTACTAGATAGCATTCTGTATAGAGATACATAGATAGATAGATAGATATGAGCACCACATGGATACATGTATCTTTTTCACGCTATTAATGGCATCAGTTTAAGCTCATCATAATTTGAGCTCAATGATTCTTGTGTCTTGTTTTTGTTGCTTTAGGAAAATGTTGCGTAAGCATTGACGTTGTTTATTTTTATTGTAAATGGTACACATAACCATATAATATACTCGTTCATGTATCTAAAAGCATATCCTTTACATATCCTTTATTGTTAATGTGAATACGAGCTTTTCACTGGCTTAAGTGCGCTCGGCTCACTCATTCTATTCTTTATGTGTTGATATGTTTTCATTTTTGTATTGTATGTGTCTGAATTAATGTCGAGTATCTTTGAGTTTTTATTTAAATGTTTCGCATCACTAGCATTTTATATGTAAATAGAAATATAATTCATTATAACAACGACAAATAAAATTGATACTTTTGTCACTTAAAGTGGCTTCATTTGTTCATGTTATTATATTTAATTCATTTTCTTTTTTTTTTTTACACAAAACTACAATAGCAAAATACTTTATATTTCTTGTTACATGCATATTTAAAAACAAAATATACAGTGAGTTTATTTATTTTTTGGCAACAATACATATAATACAACAATACTTAGATTGACAAAGATACTTAGATTCTACTACTTATGTTTGACATCAACCACTTCAACATTGTCATACTTGGCAACTTCAACTGTTTTATTTTCTTAGGAAATTATAGATACTCATGGATATTGTCCTGAAAAACCTTTTCTTTTTTTTTTCTTTTTTAAGTGCAATATGTATCTTTTCTTAATAATGTTGTAATTTCTCTTAAAGACCACAAGTGAAGAAAAGTGTCAAGTGTGTGTTTCTTTATGGGGTTTTTGTATTTTTTTTTTTTTCTCTTTTTGTTTTCAAGTGCTCAATTCTTATTTTTAACGATTTTTCTACAAAATCGAGACAAAAAATGGAAAAGAAACCTCAAAACCAAGATCAACTCTTTATTACTATGTAGTAAAAACATAGATACATCACGTCATAGAGAGATACTTGCAGCTCTTGACATTTTTATTGGATTTCTTCGTTATTATAACGTTCAGTTCAACACACAACAAAGTCTAAGATTTTTCATCTCCTACTTCTTTTTCATTTTCATCTTCTCCATCTACAATATTTTTCTGTGTCGAATTCATTCGCCTGTTCTGCTCAGTTCTTCTCAGTTCTGCTCAGTTCATTTCAGTTCAGTTATTTATAGTGTCATCCGATACTTTTGACATGTTGTGGATTGGTTTTTGAGTTATGCATTTCTGCATTTGTACGAAAAAATTTTAACTAACAAACAGTCGCCTTGCAACACACATTTCAAATAAGATGAGCTCTAAAATGTGAGGAGTGTAGGGGAGCTTGGCAATGCAGCATATTGTTGTAGTTATTGTTATTACATATTAGTGTAAGCGAAACTATTTCTCCAACATAAAGCTGCTAGCGTTAAACTATTTCCAACAACAACAACAACAACGAGCATGACATCTACATACTTGGGAAAACTCTTCACATCGAAATGACTATAAGTTTATGACAGGCAAGCTATTTATGTATACTATGAGTATGAAAAGTGTGAATAGATGACTACAATTGGATTCGATGGATCGATGAATGGACCAAAGGACAGACAACATCGTAATAGTCTCACTCTTTTGCAGCACTCAGAGTTAAAGCCAAAGGCACATAACTTGCATATTTCTCTTACTTAGTTTTACTTTATAAAATATGCAAAATATTATGTGTGCTTGTGCTGAGTAGAGTTTGAAGATACTCGTATGCATGCAGATGTAGATATAAAACTTGCATTGCATACGCATGAATATATTTTACTTAAACCGATAATTACAATATTTGTAAGTCGCATGTAGTCGTTTGTTATTTGAAACTTTTTGCAGTTACTTTTTATGCATTTTCAAGAAAATTTATCAAATATTTTATTTTACTTTATTTGCTTTCATGTTTTTAACGGCAAACTGCAGGAGGTTAAAGACACAAGCTAAATTATTTTTATTACACATATTTTATTTTTTTATTTTTGTTATTTACTATAAGACAACATGCATATCTTATTTGAGTTTTCTATTTCAATAAAAGTTTCAAAATACATAAATTAATTTCTCGAAATTATTTATAAGTACTTAGTTCATTTAAATTAATAAACCTGTAAATATTCTTGTTTTTAATTAAACGCAACACATCAGTTTTTTATGTAGGTAGACATTAGATTATCTTACTTAGCTCCCCATTATTGAAATTATCGTTGAATGAGCTTATAGTATTGACTCGACAGCCCTCAACCAATCTGATCCAAGTAAATTCAAAATTTCAATCTTTATGAAAAATATTCAGAAAATCTAATAAATAATCAACATCACATAGTTTCATCATTAGTTCTAGACTTCAAAACACTTTGAAAGTATTTTTGAAGTGAAACTTCTTTAGCGATGGGGAGTAAATCCAAAAAATATGAAAATGAATTGTGACGAAAATCAAAATTTCACGTTGTTCTCATTATATTGGAGCTATTTAGGCAAATGCAATTGAAATGTCTCCGTGGCGTAGTGATTAGAGAGTAGAACTTGGAAACCATGGGCTTGGGGTTCGAGTCATACACGGGGAATATTTTTTTTTTGTTTTTAAGTGAAACTTCTTTAGCGATGGGGAGTAAATCCAAAAAATATGAAAATGAAATGTGACGAAAATCAAATTTTGACGATGTGATTTTATATTGGAGCTATTTTAGCCAATGCAATATGGAAGTGAAAGTTCTAAAGTAGATGGTCAAGCAACAATACAGAATATTGTAGTGTTTTATTATTTCAATACAAAACTGTTATTTTATTTTTCGGTCATTCGGCTACTTGTTGGCCAAACAAACTTTCCTAATTTTGTAGTAATGTACTTTACATTATAATTTAATTATTTTCTATTTCTAAGAGACTCCAATCACAAAAACTCTACTTACAGCCCTCTTCTATGAATGAAGACATTCCAAAAAACAAAAAAAACTACAAACATACTAAATGTAGAGTGAAAAGTGACCATTACGAGAGAAAATAAATATAAGATAAAATCTTTTTGGGTACTCCTAACCTATTTGGCAACGCCCAAAAAAAAGTAAATAATATATGTATTGTCTGAAGATATTGCAAAATTCGCTTTCGCTTTTTGTTTCATGCGCAAACTAAAACAAAGTAACAAACGCATCGAATAGAGGAAGCTCGCTCACAAGACTCAACTAGTTTGTAAATAACTGAAACTTTAAACAACGCTTAAGTTAAATATAAACGATAAACTACTGTACAAGCGACTTGGCATGGATGGCCCAGAACAACTGTGGCAATGTTCATTCGTAGACTACTATAAGTACAAGTATATTGTAACGAACACACAACACCTCAAAGTACGCGTACGCGTAGTATTAGAAGAGTTGTTATTGCAACAAACTGAATGAAGCCAAAAACTAAGTCAAGTCAAACAACAAGCAAATTAGTTGCAAAGTAAAGTAGTTCAGCCCCAACAACAACAAAAACAACAACTAACATAACAAATAACAAACTATACTAGAACGAACAACACAACATAACAATAATGAAAACGCATGTAATGGTGCCAACAAAAGTAAACTCATTTTGAATTTGAATTCCAATGAAACAACTCCCAAAACTCATATGAACTTATTGTACTTCCCTTAACTACCACTAAGTATGAAAACTAAAACGAACTCATTCAGTCAGTCAGTCAGTCAGTCACTCACTTACTCAGCCCACTACTCTCAAGTTACAAATTTAAAGTTACTTATGAGTATATAAAAACTTGTTGTTGTTGTAATGGTAATGATAATAACAGTAACAACGACAGCAACAACATTGCATGCAACACCAGCAACTCGAAGCAAACGCAACATTATAATTTGCGACAATGTGTAAATTTCTCAGCAATAAATTTTAACAACTTTGACATGGAAACTACTCGTACTAGTAGAAATGAAAAAAAAAAAAACCCCGAAAAGCAAAAAAAACAACAGATTCAAATGACTGCAAATGCAAGGAAATTTGTAAATAAACGACAAATGAAATGTCGACTTAAAGTTTAGTTGTAGTGACCAAAAACTATATAAAACCATTATTAAAATCATGTGAAATTACAAGACAAGACAATTATCTTTAGATCCACCGAAGAAGGTATGGGACCTTGTAATGAAATGAGAAACAATATAAAAAAAGTAATGAAATAAAAAGATTTTTATACATAAGATAAAATTTGATTGAAGTATACTTAGCATCGAATCCGATTTCAACATGCACTACGATCCACTTGATTAGCATAAATCTGCACCATTAAGGACTTGGAAAATATTTGGGGATCACTATGAGTAGTAGGTACCCCATACACAAAGAACCCATTGAAACTTCGGTTGTGATTAAAAAACTGTTTTATTCTTTGTAAATACTATCGAACTGAAGTTTTGATATATGCGCTGCACATTTTTTGGAATTAGCCAAACTGAACCACCAGCTGGGTATCCCCCATACAAGCCCCTATTTGATACGGAACCACCCATGAATCTGACTCGCACTTGGTCGATTTTTTTAAATGATTCTCGCGAAAATTCTAATAACTTCAAGAAAGAAATTAATAAAAAACTTTTTTTTTTTTTTTAATTAAATCCCAAACGCTTCATTTTTTGAAAATATTAAGATTCACAAAAATTATATTAGGCTGTGCTATTCAAGTGGCAGGGAGCGTATGTTGCGTTTACTCTCATGTAAGAAGTTTTATTGGTAAAGTTGCCAAATCAAAAATATTATTTTGCAAATCAACAATTTATGTGACAATTTCACAAAACTTCAATTGAGGAGAAATGAAAAGATGAAAGTATTTGGTATTTGGATGATTCAACTTGAGATGTTTCAACTCTTTATGTTTTTAATGTATTTATGAAATGTTATAAAGCCACATCATTCGCTGCAATCAGGTAATTGGCAATTGGCTTAATATAAATTTATGGTATTAATTGTTTCTATATACAAGTATGTCACCATGATAGTTAAATCCTCAAGAAATCGGTAAACTTTGAATAAAAACTATTATCACTAAAGTGACTGGATTGAATAGAATCAAACAAACAATAGACTATTTTTATCTTTGTTTCACTAACTCAAGGGGTTTCCGATAGCTTATTCAATGCATTATAAATATGTACTAGTATGTACAAGGGCAGTTGCGACTTTTTCAAAACCACTATTTATAGTGACGATGCTACAAACAGATTTATAGAGCAATAACTCGGCTTTTAATTGTCCTTTGGTCATGAAATTTTTAGTGAGAATGTATCTTTCCAACTCGTACTCCCCTCAAGAGAAAGCTTCACTATAAATAGAGATTTTGAAAAACATGACATGTCTAAATGGCTTAAAAGGAAATTAAATTAAGCTTAACTTAATTCACTGATTCTTGCAAACGCAAGATGAAGAGTTTTGGTGAGAAAGTAGGTGACTAAACTATGCAGCGAATAATTAGTCAAGGCTTAGAATAACAGCAGCAACAAAAATAGCAATATACATATTTACATACTTAGAACTACCGTTCAGTCAATAGAGAATACAATTGTTGAAGAGGAAAAGCCAATAATGCATTCATTGACTAAACAAATAATATTGTATAAGAAGAGGGCCATTGGATGAAACCTAGGTAATACCTAGTAAGTAATCAGTCAAGCTGCAAGTTCAAATAAAAAAAACAACGAAAAGTACTAGAAAGATGAACATATATTCGACATATCGATACCCTACACTTAATTTCAGTGTAAACTAATTAGAAAAATGTAATGTTGGATTTATAGTTTATTCCCAATATCATTAATTGACGTATGTCATTTATGTAGATGTATGTTACGTGTATGTAGGTTTTCCCATAGATCAATCAAGAGATGATGATTGTCAACAAACTGAATGATTACATCAGGAATGATTTAATCACTATGTTGTTGCATAGCATTGACATTACTTAATCCATGAGTGAGCTATGTGAACTACGCGCTGACGCACAACTTAAACTCTTACCAAGTGAGAGGACTCCGATGCGCAGTTCTTGTTATTGTTGTTTTATTATATTGACGCGACGCTTGTTAGCAAGTTTTTGATTTAACATTTTTTTGGTTTTTGTTTTGTTTTAACAAGAAACTTGTTAGTTTGACTAAAGCAACGACGGCGACAACGCATTCTAACAACAAATATAAAAAAAATGAACTGAGTAATGGGTTAACATATCTACAAGAACAACAACAACAACAAAAACAAAACAATCTTCAGCTGAAAAGCAATGAGAAACGTTTTATATATGTGTTTATTTACTTATTTATTTGTTGTATCTCAAACAAAAAGATTTAAACGGCGGCAGAAGAAGCAACTGCAGCAGCGGCTTCTTGTTTCATGTTTTGCGGCAGTAAATTTTCAGCTTAAAGTCAACTCCACCATTTATTTCAGCTGCAACAACTAAACCCCTTAAGATGAGTCCAACTGCAAGCAACTGAGCGTTAATTGATGTTATGTAGCGTCGTCGACTCAGACAAAAGCCAAACAAGTAATGCCAAAACGAAACACAACGCACAACGCAAATATGTACTGATGTATATATGAATGTATCTACGTATCTACGATGAAGATGAAAATGAAAATTATTCTTTATTCTGCTTGTCTCTTTAATTTTAGTTATTTGTCAGCATTTATGTAAGTAAAGTTTTTGTTTTTTTTTTTTACCTAAAGACATTGATCAAAACAATTCAGAATGAACTAAATGAAGATGAGGTAGTGGTGGTGGTGGTGGTGGTAGAAATCCCAAGAGTCTACAGTGGTTCTATTGTTGTTCCGGTGTGGATGAAATGCAAGCAAGCGACTTCCGCTGTTTCATCATTTTCTTTCTTCAGTTTTTCGTTTATTATTGCCATTTTGCGTGGTCGTTAGATACTCTCTTCTCTATATATTGTACCATAATACGTTTGTAGTCAAAACCAATAAAATATCAATTGACTTGCAATTAATCATATTCATCATGCCCATTTATGTACCTTTCTTCTTTTAGGTTTTCTTCACCTAACTTCGCTCATTCTATACATCTATCTATGGATGGATTTTTATTCTTCAATTGTTGCAAGGCAAAGTTAAACAAAGCTGCATGAAAATCCATTGGAAATGCCTTCCTTCTTGGCTCAGCTTGCTGCTGCTGCTGCTGCTGCAGATATTTCCACACCGGAAAGGTCTATAAGAAGAATGCTTATTGTTGTTATTGTCCATTGTTGGCTTTACTCTCTATTGCAGTTCCTTATACTTGTAAAGTATTTCATTTCATTTCAATTCATTTTTACTGCTTCACACTTTTGCTTTATCTTATGACAAGTCAGTTGAATCGACCCAAGTCTCTAGACCGGAGCTCTGACTTCTGAGTTCAGACTGTTTTAGAAAAATCACAATAAATAATGAATCAAATATAAGCGTTAAATACGATATAAGTAAGAAAAGGCAACGGAAATGAACGCTATACAATGGCCAAAGGAACAATGGATAAAATGCACAGTAGTCTGTAATAGTGAATTGAAATTTTCTCCATTGCAGTTGTTGTTGTTGTTGTTGTTATTGAATTGTCTTCAAACTGATGCTTTAACCCAAAGAAGTAAAAAGAAAAAGAGTCCAGTAGCCCATAAGTTCAAAGGGTAAAATATAATATAAGGCAAAGTCTTAAAAATATTTAATACATAAAAAACTAAAAAAATTTTTAATATCTTCACGGTTAAATTTCATTAAAGCAATTGTATCAGAAATCAGTTTTCATTAATTAGATTACTAAAAGGGTATAATGTTCTAAACTTCCTTGAATCATTCAATCATTTTCCTAAAGGATTTTATGACAATCCCTTTTTCTTCAAGGGAGTCATTTTGTACAATGATTGTGCTCTGGATTCATTCCTGTGAATGTCATATTATGAAAAAAGAGAGGAGTCAAGATATGTGATATAAGATTTTTCTCCTCTATTATTTTATTGCAGTCCACTGTTCTTTTTTCAATGAAAAATCACTTAACCAATGTGAATTTACTATATCATCTAAGCTTTCAATTGCTCTTAATGAAATTACAATTTCAACAAATCTTTATTATCAATCATCATTTATTATTTTAGTATTAAAAAGTACAAAATTAAGTAATTTCATGCAAAATTATCTAACTCAAAATTGATGCAATCAAATGCTTTGCAGGATGTTATTTTGAACACAACTATAAGAAATTAAAAGCATTACTGCATCAACTGCATTCTAAAAGTTTAACGAATTGGTATTTTTAATCATATTTCCTATGTCATGGGATACAAAACTATTTATAAACATATCGCATTTGACTTATCTATCTATCTACGAAATAAGAAAGAAAAACACGCATCTTTTTTAAGCACAAATCATGCAACAAAGGACATGCCAAGCTCAATCTATAGCAACTTGATATGCCACAGAAACAGAAAGAGTCATAGCAACATCAGTGGCAGGCAACAGCAACGGCGGCATTACCGATTAAATGCAACTGATATAGTGAACAGATCAAAAAAAACAAAAAGAGTGAAAAAGGAAAAGAGGAAGCGAAGCGCGCTTAAAGAAAAATCGCTATGCAAAGTCATAGAGACAGGCAGGCAGGCAGGCAGGCAGGCAGGCAGAAGCAAATGGACAGGACAGACAGCCAGCCGGATGGCAAGACGACATATGTTTGCTTTGCATATTTGCAAAACAAATAGACAGCCATGTCCAGGGACCACCGAACGACCACAAGTGGCAGCAACTCAGGCACAACGTAGTATAGTTTGCTTTGACGGTGACACATGTTGTGTTGTGTTCAGTTCTTTTGAATGTATCTACATGCCTCTGTATACAATTTTGTGAAAAGCTTTTCAAAGCCACTTGGGGCTCTATACTTGAAGCTTAGCTTAGATTGCTACATGAAGCATTGCGTGCGCTTGCATCGTTGACTTGGTTCAAATTACCAAAGTTCTACGTGCGTCTATCATTCATAATAGTAGAAAAAGTTTCCTTACCTTTTCTCTTCATAAAAATATACACAATGGCATATTAGTATATATCTGAAGTTTACTCAAGAGGGAGAACTTATCTATATGTAGTGTATTAATGATCGGATAGTGTCAAAGATATACAATATAGTTTTGTCTACCGTCTACTTGATAATTTATAAAAATCTCTTACAAGATTGATTATAATCGGTAGTCAAATGTCCAATGGTCCAATGTCCAATGCTAGTGGCTATTTGCTGCCACTAAATAAGCAAAGTATCTATGTGTCTCACACTACCAACTACCAACACCGTCGTCAAAGTTATTGTCGTCATAGTCGCTGCTGCAGCAAATTATAATTTATGACGTATTATCAGTTTGATGTGAATCGTCTTGCTAAGAGATGCGATGCAACACAATGCAATGCATAGGAACGCATTGGATTGCATTGTATCGCTTTCATTAAGCAGATTCCATGCCATGCCCTGCCATGCATGTTTGGATTTGCGTGCCTCAGTTTTATCATATAGTGCACTGTTGTGCTCACATCGTTCTAAATTCTATAACGTTGATATGAACGAGATTACACTATGATAGTGGCATTCATGCTGGTTTACACAGTGTTTTTCTATTTCACTGAGAGATTCTCGTGCTCAACATCATCTATTTCATATTTTGACAGCATGTTAACGTCATTTAGTAATTAAAACCTTTGTTTATGCTATGGGCCTATAGTCTATCTAAGACCGACCAAGTTGAGTTTTTGGTTTTGGAGTGTAATTATAACCAAATACTCCTGTGGTCAAATTCATTAGAAGCCGCTGTTGATGCACCATGGCGCCTAACGACGACGACGACGATGACGACGACGGTAACAAACAAAAATAAAAATAGTAATAACTACATATGAGATGCTAAAAAAAGATTTCACTTCATTTCAAAGGAAAAACTATTTAAACTTAATTTGTAAAAGTGGTAAAAGGTATGTCTCGTCTTTCATTCTTTTTTACAACAGAAATATGGTTTGGCTGCTAGGCAGGCATTCATAAGGCATACGAGTATATTGGATGCTATGGGATAACTATCAATTAGAAATCAGGTGTACTATGAGGGTGCATGCATGAGTCACTTGAGTTAAATCTGAAATAAGTTTAAATGGCAGTAGAAACAGAAGAACAAGTACAGAAGCGTGAGTTTAGATAAAAGATTAACGACTTTTATTGTCTGATTGTGTACTTTTTCCGAATGTGATTCAAGAAAATAGATTACACATTTGATTCACCATTATAAAAACAAAATTTTCTCTTTATAAATGAATATTCTTTCCAAATCAAAATAATTTAGTTTGATGCAGAAATCTCAAGATAAAAAAAGATTACTTCTTTCGTAATTTCAATTGGAATTCAAGTTTTTTTTATTAATACAATGATTTTTCTACAAAGCCACTGTGATGCACTGATTTCATTTAGCCACACACCAATTTGTGTCAACAAGAAAGGCGGGCCACGGTGCTTTTTGCTTTGTGCCACAACTTGTGGCAACAACAACAAAGGCGGTTACCGTAGAGCGCTAAAAATACAATTGCGGCAATTTTCGTTTGCAATCTTTTGCGCAAAAATTCCAAAAATAAAGTTTCCAAAGGGGGACAACAACATCAGCAGTTAAACAGTGTTAAACTCTGTGTCGCGTGGAGGGGAGGGACATAGGCAAAAAGCCACCGCACTGCTGGAAGGCATCAACTTTAACTGCAGCAGAAGCATAAGACAACAGTGTAAAAAATTGGAAAACAATAACAAAACTTTTGAAATGACGCAAAGCGGCGCAGCAAACGCAAACAAAGAAGCAGCAATAACACAAAAAACACAATAAAAATAACAAGGAATAGCGTTGCTGCGTGTGTAAACATTGCTTGAAGTGATTTGAGGTAAAATTTTAGCAAAGAAAAAAGACACAACTGCACACAAAGACACAGATACCTATAACTGCCATCCTGCGTTGCCTGCTTTGCTCAATGTCCATCCAGCAAGCAGGATGGAAGTGAATTCGTTGTAGTGATCTAAGCTTCAAACATGAAACAACCACATCGTCAGTGCTTAGTACGTCTGTCCATTTGTCCGTCCGGCAGGTGTGTTTCTCACGCAGTTTTTATTCACGTGCGACGAGTATCTCAGAGCGGAATTCATACAAGCCATCTGATGTGTATTTTGTTGCTCTTTTAATATGTCTCAAGGAAACTTGTATACGAGTATGTATGCTTATATTTTACTTGGCATGCGTCTGAGTTATGCTTTTGTGCCTACAGGGCTACGCTCTTTATGCCGCACTTGTAACACTGCACTTCACCATAGCAAATCGACAATATATATACCATAATCATATATGCAGTCGGTCTCGGAAAGCAGCAAATCCAGATTTTCAAATTTGTTTATGGCCACTGGTCGCCGCCACTTAGAACTTTAGTTCTGTTGGATGATGATGCTCTTCCGCTTCATGCCTTCTCTCAGATAAAGACATGATGCATGAGGCGGCAGGACCGATGATGACGATGATTCCTTGCCGGCTTCATGGTATTAATCAAATGAAGAAATAATTACGGGGAGAACGAGAATAAACTTTGCACGTGTATTAATCTCACTCTTTTACTGACTACAACAACTCGAGTGTTCCAACTTACTACTTCTTCAGTTTCTAGTTCTTCTCCGACTATTATTATTGTTGTTGTTGTTGGTAAAATCATACCTAGAAACTTCCAATTATTTTTCATTTCGGCTGTGATTTGTTTCTTTCTGCACTTTTTATCAGTATCATCATCATCATCATTCCTACAAATTCGTACTCAGTAGTCTCCCTTTTCAATATTTTTTTTTTATATATCTATGCATTTGTATCTTCTTGCATTAGGTTAAAGTAATGAACAAACAGCAGTCTTCTTTAATTGTCGTTCACTACCTAAGTGTGATACTCGTAGTAAGTATATGTTTCACATAATTTTGAAGAGTTGGGTTGAATTATAAAGATTTGTTGTTCTAATTGTGCTTAGTTGGTAGGAGTTTTATATAAGTTCATATTAAAAATCTGATTTTATTTAGAATTTTCTATGAATTATTGCAATAAAATGACAAATGTTTTTTGAATATTTTAAGAGATCTTACACCAAAAAAAAATTTAAAAAAGTTTAAGCTTTGTCATACCAATAAATATGAAATTTCTTATTTAGAAACAACTCTAACGATGGCATAAAAGGTGACCTTGAAGTGATTTTTGACCTTAAATTGAGTTTCAACTATCATATTTCATCAACTATAAATAAAGCTAAGAGTATTTATTAAAAGATGGTCTAAAGAATTGAATGATCCCTTCACTACTAAGATTCACTACTTTTCATCTCTCTAGTCCACCCAGTACTTGAATACTGTTCGTCTTTCTGGAGCCCCCAATATGAAAAACATCAAAACCGTATTGAGTCGATACAGAAGCAATTCTTAGTTTAAATTGAGTCCCCAGTATACATTTACCTTCATACTTTGGCAGGCTTCTTCTTATAGATCTCCCGTCATTGAAAAATCGCTCAATAACTCTTGGTTTAAGCTTTCTTCTCAAACTTATTACTGGTAATGTTGATAAGTCAACTTAGATTTTGTATCCCTAGTCATATATCTGGAAATTTTATTCCCTTAGCTATAAATAAATGCACAACTAGCTATGCCCTATATGAATCTTTCCGAGTTTCCTTCGCTCTTTATAATAAGTTCTATCACGTCCTCTCGCCTGAGATCTCGCCCTCTGCGTTTAACAACATCGTCCTTCGTTGGCTTCGGGAATTGGAACAAACTGCTACTAGATGAAGTGGACATCGCTTATTGGCTCTCATATCCCTTCTGTCTCTGATAATTTACTGTGAAAGAATGGTACATTATCTTTTTTTGAACGTATTGGCTTTCGCTTGCCACTACTTTTTCCAATCTCTCTGACACCGTACGCATGACTCGTCGGAAGAATGCTTCATCTTTCGAGGCTATCTTTCAAATGATGAGAAGTGCCATGTGCCATCGATCGGAACAAGTGATAATCAGAAGGGGCATTGTTCGGTAAATACGGCGAGTGGGGTAGGACTTCCCAATTGAGTGTCCCCAAGTAGGTTTTGACAGGCGCCGCAACTTCTGGACTAGCATTATGATGCAAGAGAACAATTTTGTTGTGTCTAGAGTAGTAGTAGTCGACGCGTTTTCTTAAGAGGAAAGTAATGATTTCGTTCGGATTGAGGCACTCATAATAAATGACACCAAACTGATTCCAGCAAATACACAACGAGAGTTTTTTTCTATGAATATTCATCTTGGCTGTTCTCATGTTGAAATATGACCATGTGGATGCCATGATATCCTCTTCTTTGGGTAATCATAGTGGAACCATTTTTCATCAGCAGTGACTATACGATTCCAACAACTAGCAATATCATGAATCTAAGAAAGTTTATTATAAATTCCGATAACAATCTTTATAAGATACTACACAAATTACCAATATAAAAGGGATCGAATATGTATAATTAATTTACGACTATCAAATCAAAATCAAAAATAAATACTACATTAATATTTTTTCAAAAGTGATTAGATTTTTATAAATCGAGAGGGCTAACCTGCTTAATTAAAATTTCATTTTATAAATACAACACAAAATGTAAAGCGAAATAAATCCACAAATCAATAGAGGATAATTGAAACAAAATAAACATTTAATTAGATAATAATAAAATGGAAATTTTCATATGTCATTACATAAATCCAATCATGTCATTGCTTGCATTCACTAAATGTGACTGAATGAGTTGAGAATTAAAATTTAACGACGTTTCTATTGTTACAATATTTTATTATTTTGTGTTGATAAAAAATACCAAAAAAAAAAAAAAAAAAGACAAATTTTCAATCAAAACAATAAAAAAATACAAAAATATTATTCCGTTTTATGTTGATACAATTTTAAAATGATTTTACATTCGTGGAAAACTGCGGCTCAAACAAAAGTCACATCGACGGCACATCAACGGGATTCAGAGTCAATGACAGTGCAGCATAATCGATTCCCAGTAGGATGCAGTAACAATAATAACAAATAAATACGGGGGGACGACGAGATACGCGTGTCATTGAATCGTTCAACGAAGCTGAGTTTGACTGCTGACTCAGTTGAGGTAGTTTTCATAGTTCTTGCAGCTATGGGAGTTATGTATTATTTATTTTGAGCGGCGGTCTGAGCGACAGGAAAAAAAGTATCAATATACAAATCATTGTCAAATAAATTATAAATTAAATTCCAGCATGACTTCAATGAATCTTGATGATGATGATGATGATGATCTACATCTTATTCACTATTGTCCATTGAAAGGAAAATATTATTGAATTATTTGTGGCAAGCCACAGAGAAGAGTTAAAAAGAAGGTGCACCAAAAGAAATTTCCTTTGAGAGATATATTCTATAATAAAAGGGTAAAAAAGAAAAGGTTAAGAAAAAATCTTAAAAGTCATTGGTGCCAAGTGGAAAATTTAGTGTCTTAGATGAGCATCGGAGTTAAATGATAGAAAAGCAAGGCACTCACTGCACAGTGCAACACATTGTTGGAAAAAGGGATTTATTCTAATTATATAGTAAATAAACAACATATTCAACATATTTTAAATTCTTAATATTACAATTCATTACACTGTAAATAGTTTTTAAAAAAAATTTCAGCTGCATTTATCTTTCATTAGAAAAATACTAGAAATGATTTCTTCTTCGTAACTATTGTATCTAAAGAAACGAACAGGCATTAAAATGGAAAGAAATGAGTATCTATCTATAAAGTCACAATCAATGACCACAATCTGGCCAAGAAATGTTACCCTTAATAGAAAAACAAAAATAAGAAGACAAAAGAATGGGCCATAGTATTTTTATAATAAAATTATAAAGAAAAAGTGAACTCCTTGAAGAAACAAGAAAAACATTCGCGCATCCATACCGCTTTGTCCACTTTTGTCGTAGTGTATCTCGAGGCAATAAAAATCATTTTATGCGTTTTTCTTCGTCCTTTCTTTCTTTATGAAACCCATCTTTAAACACATTTTGATGCTTGGCCGGTTGGTCGGTTAAAGATTTATGTCCTGGCTGGCTCTCTAAGAGCCTTTGTGTTCCCTTTTGTTCGAACTTAGTGACATTTTTCACTTTGTTGCATTTCATTTTGAGTTTAGTTGCCCTTTTCACTCTTTATACATAAGTATATGGTAGTGTGTCCACAGAGACAAAGATATTTTTATTAAAAACTTGTCTAAAACGCGTCCTAGCTCTGACCTCTGTTGCTTTGACACTGGTCAGCAAATAAACAAGAGCATCCTGCTTTGTTGGCGGTCCTCGTTCTCATCCTCATCTTGGATTTTATTCGACTTGATTATTTTATTATTTCATTATAAGTTAAAATGTTATCGTAACAACTTAATCATGCCATAAAGACAGGTTTTATATCATATACTTTACGTTATTCTCGCTATCTCTCTTCTTCTACTACTACTACTAAATACTCTTCCATCATTATAATACTTTTGCTCAGCACTTTTGGTTTAAAGATGGTTACAAACCTTCCAATGTATTGTACTTATGTTAAGATACATTGCAGTTGTGCGGTCTTTAGTTTTTTTACATTGCTTGATGGTCATCATTTCACTCTATGCTTATCCAATTTGAAATTTGTTAATTGCAACGTACTTTGCCCCTTAGGCTTGTGAGCAAGATTTTAATGTCTGTTGTAAATTACTTTTAAATATGTTTAAAACGCAATAAAGTTGTTATTTCCCTTTGTTAAGTAATGAGCAAAGTTCAAAGAACTGAGATTGTTTTTCTCTTATTTTTTGTTTGTTTTTTTTTTTTTTTCTAATTCTGGTAAAGAGAACAAAAATCTAAGTTTTGGCATCCTTTAGATAAGGAAAAGGATTATTTATTGATTGATGATCAAATATTTATACGAGGTGTGTTTCTATAATAACGTCACATTCGGAACAGAAAACTGATATATTGTCTTTAATATCATCTAGGAAAGAAATAAATAAAGAAATATCCAATACAAAAGTGCATATTTATAGAGCTGACTGTTAAATACTTTAAATCGATATACTCGTATTTAAATGATCAAATGAGGGACATTGAACTGTTCAAGATAATTGTTAAGGGAATTTATTATATTTTTAGTATTGAGAATCCAAAACTATCTAAAAATATCTGGCATCCGGAAAGAAGGATATCCCAACTATGGTAAACATAAACATAATCTCAGATGCAAGACAAGTAAAGTTTCTAAATAAAAATTTTTATTTATTTTGTTTCAATAGAATTCACATAATTTTCGTTAAGTTTGATATTATTTCTTTTCGGAAGAGCTGACAGCTATTGCCGAATTGTTTATAATTCTTTAGGACCGTCGGATCTATAAGTCTGCTGTTGATGTTAGGGTCGCAAATTTGACTTGCTATTTGCTGACTAGTATCTTGTCGGTTTACTTTGCTTCTTGTCTTCTGGTGAGTCTTCTGAGTTTTGCCGCATATTGAAGGAGCTGACTATGCCTAAATATGTAAGTAAGCAAACTAAAAAGCAAAGTTTACGATTCAATCTGAAGATATGTAAGTACAAACTAACAAAGACAGAGATTGAGTTTGAGTCTGAGCAACGATGATTTCGTTCTGCGTTTTTATTTCATCGATATGCGCCAAACATGAACTAAATTATGAGTATTTATATGCGATGACAATTCAATGCAGCACAAGTAGAAGCAGAAGCATTTCAACGGATTGTTGCTGACAGGAAATATTACGTCGTTACTAAAGAAGAGAAAAAGTAACGCAACGCCGACAGCCGACAGCCGAGGAGGCATTTACAGATCACAAATGGAAAATTTATGTCCCTCGGCGATAGGCTAACAAGAAACAACGAAGCGTTTGTATTGAACGAAATAAGGAACGACAGATATATACATACATACATACGTATTCATATAGTAGAGAAAAGATACATTGAGCAACGATCGTGTCAGCGTGCATTTTGTGCGGTAATCCGTAAAAAATGATGTCATAATAAATTGTAATTTATGAGCGCAATGCGCCTCTATGATTTTAACATAACTTATAACCCAACTTTTCTCAACGATTCATTGACTGAATGCATGCATTCCCTGCCACCCCTCCTGCTTCCATAAGAAAAGGAAAGCGACAAGTTGTCATAGAATGCGTGTGTGTTGACAGATGAAGGTTCTTAAAGGTACGAAGTCATACATACGTATTATACTTCCCCCCGTAACGGACTGCATTTGTAAAGACCCAAGCTTAGTTGTTCTTATTGAGTAAGATATATCTATGTAAGAGTATTTGAATATAGATAGATATAAGGCACAAATAAAACACAATTAATTATATTGCATTTTAGCAAGAAGGTGTATCTCTTCGAAACCATGTAATCTTGTTGCTCTTGTCCTAAGTATCTATCTTATCGTCGTCGTCAATGGAATTGTGTCTATTTTGTTTCCTGTTTGTAAAGTTATAAAAATGTTTTGTTTTACAATGGAATTGACAGTTTTTATGCTCGAATGCATGAGAAGAAATGGGCGAATGGAGTCTTAACAGAATTAACGAGGTGACAAACAGCTAAAAACTCTGCCTAATCTATGACAAAGCAGACACATTATTTTCTTTTCTTTTATTTTAATTTTATTTATTTTTTTTTTTTTTGTATGCAGGAATTGTTGATTGGCACTTAAACAAGTTGAAAACAAACTGAAACTTGTTTCTTAGTGAAAGAAGTATATTACAAAACTTTAAATTTCATTTATAACGATTCTTAAATGAGCTTTAAAAGTAAAATGTGGAGAAAGAGACAATGAAATCGGAAACCAATACGAACAAGTTGTTTTTTAAGATCTTCATAAAAATAAAAATGAAAAATACAAAATTAATTTTTATTGAAAACATTTTAGTACAAATAAATATAGGTTAAACTAAGAGATTGTGTGAGAATATTTATTTGGAACTAAATATAAGAGTTTACCGATGAAAACAAATTACATCACAAACAATTCTAATCACACTTCTCATTCGTTTCTAAATCAAAAAGGAAAGGCGAAGAAAAGAAAATGAAAATAATAATTTGCATAAAAATCATAAGCCACTAGAGTTTTAATATCAATAGACTTCATTACTACCCCTAATTTCTAATAGAGATAAGAGCGGTTATTGATTGAAAGATGAGGAGTCACTTGATACTTTCAATTTGCTAAAATTTTCCATTTTTTTGGGTATAACAACTTTTAAAAATTGCTTGCTTCAAAAACCTTTTTCATATTGCTTTCATATTGTTGTTTCGCTTACTGGAAAACAGCTGTTATTTATTTTGATTAAACATACTCGTTCATGGAACGTTGCTCGCACGCTCTTACAGTGTATAGAATTGTTATTGCGACTCCCTTTTTTTATGTATGCTTTATTAAAATTTGAACAAAACTTTTACAATGTGAAAATACCTGAAATCAACATCAGCTGTTTTGTGTTTACGAGCAGTAAAAAGAGAGAAGAAATCAGGCAGCAATTGCGAAACTCTGACAGTACTGGCAACACTTTGAACAGACCGCATGTGTAGTCTGAGTAGAGAAAAACTCATTCTCCCCCTCAATTTCGTTATTTTCCCTGCCGTTGAGTTGCTTACATATTGGAACTGCTTATGCTTAACTGTGAAAAGAGCAATAAATTGATTAGAAATACTTATAACTGATGCAAACATCCAAAGCAAATCAATATACCCTACCTACTCTTATAAAGATTTGAACTTTTTGTAAATAGTTTTTGAAAAGACAAAAGTAGATATAATTTATTAAAATGATAATATCTCAATTTCCTATCAATTTGTATTAATTTAAATGCAGCAGCACACAGGAAATTGAGAATTATAAAAATAATTTTGTCAATAAAATATTCAAAACTTGTAAAACAGAAAAAAAAAAAGAAAAATTTGAATTTACAATAATTAAAAATGCACTGAAGTTGAACAAACATTTCAATCACGCTCTCAATGAATGCATTTCAAACACACTAAAAATACAAATAAAAAAGAAATATGTATAGATAAAAGTGCATAATTTTGGAAAACCTTTTGTTAGAGGTGCAACAAACCTAAGTGGTTGATAACTAGAAATAATCGTAAAGTTGAATGCTGCACCTCATTAACGCCTGCGACGAATGTGCGCGCACTGTAAACGAAGCGCAACGAACGGAAATCAATTTCCCCCCTATGGATTTTTGCCATAATAAAATAAATATGTGTCGTTTCTCTGTACCATATGTATATTTAACTAAACCATT
Organism: Amiota minor; assembly: GCA_037043295.1. Lineage (NCBI taxonomy): Eukaryota > Metazoa > Arthropoda > Insecta > Diptera > Drosophilidae > Amiota > Amiota minor. Next base: position 1,258,999 of record JBAMAW010000483.1, read on the forward strand.
CAAAACTGTCACAGCAAAGTTCAAAGAAAAACGAATGAACTCTTTTTACAAAACAATTGCATAATCAGTTCAAGGGGCATGCGTAGAGAGCCAAGTGTCTTAACAACATGACAACAACATCGTATGACGTTGCGGTGTATCTTTCACGCCTGCGCAACGAAAAATAAAGAAAATATTGTATTGTAAAGGGGAAAAGTCGCATCATTTCACTGCATTATGAATGAACTCACGGGAAAGGGCGCCACGCCGTGCCGCACATTTAAAATTTATGAGGCACGATTTGTAACAGTTTTTGAGGTGTGCGACTTGCTGTGACGACGACGACGATGATGATGATGATGATGATGAGATACACTTTTCAGTAATTAAATAATTTTAAAAATCACAGCTTTGCATGCAAACATTTTCGATTTGCCTCCAAAATAATGGTAGAATTTTCTATTTACACTTTATAAAGTTGCTTAAAGCAACAAACAAAAGCACTAACAATAATAAACAAAAAAAAAGAATGGCATTTAAATTGAAATATGTTTTACTTGTATTTGAAAGCAATAAAGAGAAAACTCTCTGCACACAAACAGTCAATTCGTTTTTAACAAAAGGCATAAGACATTTGTTTATTTTCACATTAAGAGCAAAAAGCACAATGGTCTAAGGAAATATCTTTGATACTAAGGGAAATAAACTAAACAAAGGATGACCAGACCAGAAAGTGAGTAAGTAGCCAAGACAGAAGGACCACCAGCGTCAGAATAGCGTAATTTCAAGTGTTTCTGCTTTGAAAAGATAAGCATTTATACAATATATATAAAAGGTCTCTTTTTTATTTTATTTTTCACTTAAGCGTGTATATCTATCTATCTGTAACATCAATGATGATTTTATTTATTTGCCTACAGTGAAACGTGCCTTATAGATTACACTTCTTTATGAGATAATAAGGACAATAGTAAGTAGAAGGACTCAGTTGCTTTTAAAAGTAATTTTTTCAAATATGTTTTAATTTTAAGAATTTAATTAGATTAAATATTATTTAATTTTATCTACTGAATATTTTATTGCATTTCTAATTGATGTATGACTAAGATTTATTTATAATTTGTTATAAAATAATATGTCAATAAATGGAAAACTACCATCTAAATTTGGTTATGATATTACAAGGCTTTGACAAATGATTATTGTGAACTTTATTTATAGTTTTCTTAGATTTTAATATCTATATATATAAAAGAAAGTCGTGTTAGTTACACTATTTATAACTCAAGAACGGCCGAACCAATTTGGCTGAAAGTAGGTTGGGAGGTAGCTTAGAAGCAGGACACAGACTTTTACTACTTTATCCCGTTTCCGTGGGACGTGCTTAAAACGTTAAGGAATGGATTTGCAAACCGTAATAGCTAGAGACTTGAAATTTTCACAGAATCTGTAGTTTTATCCGAGCATTAGCAACAAATACTAAAACTAAAATAATTTAAAAAACTGAAAGGAGTCACCATAGAAAAAATTTTTTGGATTGTATGGCAGCTATACGATCTAGTAATCCCACGATCTGAAATTTGGATGGTTGGTGGCAATACACCAAATTTCAGTTTCATCGGATTGCTAGGGAGGGTACCCCCCATACAAACCCCCATTAAAATTCAGGTTCTTATTAGAAAAACTTTTTGTTTTTTGTTCTATAGAACTGAAATTTAGATTTACTATAAGTTCTTGACATAGACGCTATACATCTGTTGGAATCAGCCAAATCGGCCAACTAGGGGGGTTTCACCCATACAAGCCCACCATTAAAATGCAGATGCCTATTCGAAAAACTTTTTTGTTTTCAGACTATTAAACTGAATTTTAGACACTATAAGTTTCTGATATAGGCGCGATACATTTGTTGGAATCCGTCAAATCGGACCACTAGGGGGAGTACCTCCCATACAAACCACAATCTGGTGCGGAACCCTCCGTGTAACCAGCCTGACTCGCACTTGGCCCAATTTTTATTTTATCGGCGGTCATCGTCTACAGCGCTCCATTCCTCTTTCTGTTATAGATCCCATTCCCACATATCTCCTTGATCTTCATGAAAGGAAAAAGTGTTTCCATACGTATATGCTCCCTTATCTTTTTTGAGGGCGTAGCAACGCATGCCGGGATAACTAGTTTGCTATAAAAATCATTTAAAATATGTAGATTCACGATTCAAAAGACAACAAGTATGATATGTATTCTATTTGTTGACTTGACACTTAACTTAGATAGTTCGATTATGTATAAAAATCTCACACCACATTGTCTCAAAAAGATCATTTGGAGTTTTGAAGATCATCTAAAAATTTTGAATTTTAAGAAATCTTCTGAATAATGCATACAATATTTGAACTGTCCATTTAATGTTTGACTCACTGTACAATTCTTCTAATTTTATTTATTTTTATTTTTTTTTTATTTTTTGCTTTCATTTCGACCAAATTCTTAATTTAAAAAATGTCCAAATAAATACTTTCTTCTTTACTTATTTTTATTCTCCTCACTATCAAACCAAATATAAATGATGTACAAAAGAAAATTTTATACAAAAGACTCCAAAGAAAGGAAAAGAAAATTTACACCGACACTGATTTTTGCCCTTGCCGTTTTCTTCCTGGACAATACATTTAACTTGAATGCCACTTTCAATTTTCGTCTATTGGCATTTCTTATAATGGCAAGAGATAAAGAGAAAGTGAGGGTGTGCATGAAGACAATTTTTAATTGTTATTCTTACTTTATTGTTATCACTTATTATTGTTTTCCAATCAACATTTCAATGCTCTTGAAATTTTATATAATCTTCGGATATTCACTTATGTACAATGTGCGGCGTTATAATGGTCAAAATGCCGAAGATTATTATAAGATTTATAGTCAATTGTATTTTATTTTTGTCAAACACTAGATTAAGTGGAAGTTAGAGTTGTTTTAATTAACTCAATTGATGATGGTGAATAAATAAAGTAAAAACATTTATTTAAGGAACTTTGATTTTGCAATTTGATTTTCGAATCCTAGATAGCCATTCTTATTTCCTTACACTTAACTTTGTTTTTTTTTTTTTAATTTTGTAATAATTGATTCTTTTTCCAAACTATTATACATTTTCATTCTCATTCTTATATTTATAGCTATGTAAATGGATTATACAAACTAAAGAGATTTTGTTTAGTGAAAAATAATATGAAAAGCCCACACATAATTCATGATGCTATTCGTTTGGTTTTTTTTTGTTTTTTCTTTCTTTAAAACTCCATTGAAAGCTGCAACAATCTTTGGAGCACAACGTGCTGTCGATGGCAACAATGTGATTAAAACTACAAAAACCAACAAGAAACAAACATCAAAATATCAGAAGCAGCAACAGCAACAGCAACAAGGTAAACGAATCTTAAGCAAATACAACATCAGGCAGATACAAACACATACACATTCACACATACACACACACTCACTCATCATATAACAAGCAACATTTTTAACCTGTAGCAATAATACAAAATATAACAATTTAAATAACATCATGCACTTGAGAGCAACACCAAACGCGTTAGTTAGATAGATTGATCTTAAGCAATGAATGGACGGAACGAACGAACGAACTAACAACCAAACACGAACATGTAGAGGATAAGATGAGAAAACTAAGAATGTTTTGCCAGCATAGAAGCAGCAGCAGCAGCAGCAGCAGCAACTTAACATGGCCAACCATGCAGTTAGTCAGCCAGTAAGCCAGTCAGCCAGGCAACATGGTTAGGTGGAACCAAGTTGAGTTTAGTTGAGTTGCGTTGAGTTGAGTCGAAGCGAGCAGAGCATGTCAAAATAAAATAACATCTTTAGCGCGCAAACATGACAAAACATCAGAATTCCAAAAGATTAACGTCAATTTTAATTGCATTCACTTAGCAACGAACCAAGCAGGAGCTCGCTCGGAACTAAGCTGGAGCAGAAGCTGCATTAAGCACTGCAGGAGGCGATGGCAAGCCCGGCTTAGTCCAATATTCGACGAACGTGCACAATGTAACTTTACAATGCTATGCAAGAAACCAACCAACAAACCAAGTTAGCATAGTTGTTGCGCAGAGAAATTCTTAAACAAAGATTGTAACAACACCAACGAATTCAGCTAGAAATATGCAGACGAGGTAAAAGAACAAACGAAGTAACGAACACCAAAATCCAGTACCCCAAAAAGGCAAACGACAGCAACAAAGACTGTTGTTGCAAGGTTGTGATTAACATGCGATAAAAAATGACCAGGCAGCAGCATGCCACACGTTGCCCAACAGTATGGGAGCGCGGGTGCTGCAACCTGTGGCGAATGCCAAATAAGCCAAATGGACGAGAGCAAACTTGAAAATTGTACTTGGCCCTGATGATGTTGGTTGCTACGCTCGACACACGATGATGATGTTCTCGTGTTTGTGTTTCTGTGTTTGTCTTGTTCTTAATCCGAGCCCAGCCAACGGTGGCGACGTTGGCGGCGTCAATCGAATTCACTCAAAAGGTAACATATTCGTGCGTTGTTCATTCCTTTGACTGTTGTTTGTCTTCGATTCTTCTTCCTTCATACAACTGCAACTGCAACTGCAATACATTGACTCTTCCTGCCACGTTGACTCTCTTTCACGAGTTAAGTGTCTGTCTGTCACATGCGAATTGCACCTGCCGGATGGTTTGAATGGATGGATGATGGTTCATTCGTTCCATCGTTCGTACGTTCGTCTTTGACCACGACACGTAGGGCAGGCGGCAACACTTTTGCGTGGCTTATTTATCTTGTTGCAACATCATCAGGAACAACCAGCAACCAAGTCAGCAAGTAAGCAAAGCAAGCGGCTGCCACTAAAGTAAAAGTTTCATTTTAAACAGCTTGAGGAGTTGCTTTGTTGCAATATCCTCTTCGCATACTCATAGTAGTACAACTACTTGAAGATTGAGTAAATATCGAAGAGTTCTTGAGCTGCGTGAGTTGCACGTAGACAATCTAAAAGGTAACCTTAGCAGGGCTTACATGCCACTTAAACAACAACCATATCAAAGGGTCGAAGAACAAACAGGACTGAACAATATCATCATTATTATTTTCATCATCATCATCATCATCATCATCATCATGATAACCAGAAGTAATAATGAACACAGTGCATAACTGAAGATGCACGTTGCAGATTTTTTTTGACTTTGCTGTTTTAAGCCTTATTTGCTTCATGTTTCCATATATTGTGTTTTGTGTAAGGTTATAATCAGGTAAGTTGTCGTGTATGCAACCCTTTCCTAAATCTCTTACACTCACTCACTCTTACATTCCTACCAAACAATGCACTACAATCTTTTGGTGCACATTACTGTATTACTACTACTACTACTACTACTTCTACTACTACTACTTCTACTACTACTACTACTACTACTACTACTACTACTACTACATCACTACTTCTTACATATTCCAAGAACAAACATTTGCACAAGAACAACATCATCTTCAGATACATAATACAACTGATGAGCCACTTAATAACAACATAGATTTGCCTTTTGCAACTTGAAGAGAACCAAAACATAACAACAATATTAATCTTATTCAACAATTTTTAATATTTTTGTAATTTAACTAAAGTAGATGATGACTATAATATACCATATGTATATTGAATTCAGCTAGACTTTTTACAAATTTTTCTTTAGATCAATTAATATTCCTATTTATCCCTTACCAGATTAAAGGAATCTCTCATGACTGAGAAGCTTTAGAATGAATTACAATTTTTTGCAAAACAACTTTCGATTATGTGAGAAATTCGAGAGGACTTTGGATGAGAGGGCGACCACAAACTTGATTTACAGTAGAACAAACAAAGTGCTCTTTCTCAGCGATTTGTTATTGAAATCTAAGTAGTTGAACTTCAATATGTTTTATGGAGCTCATCATGCATAAATTAGCAGATCAAAATAATAGATACAACAAGCAAATAGAATTTGCAGAAGGCGTAAGAGAATTAGTTTTACATTTCTTACACAGTCATTCCCAAATAAATTTATCTTCAATTCATCGCTCCAAAGAATATTGCACTATTTTATCAAACCTTCGAATCCAACCCAGCGAATTCAACTAACGAAAATTTTTAGCGATGCTTCCTAAAATATTGTCATATTGTAAATGTTTGACAGACCGTGGAGTGCTTAGGATATTTTCAAATTCTGATGAAATATTCTTTAATGATTAGAATAGATCAAATTTCGATAGAATTACAATGGGATTTCATTAGTTGAGATCGATTTTAATGGCCAACCACAGGTTTCCTTCGCTAGTTTCATTTAAAACATAAATTTTGCACAAAATGGACAGACCGAATGAAATAAATTACAATGATTTACTCTCTTCGTAGATGCAAAAAATATCAGTGCTCTTTGGGCAAGCAATGAACATTTCGACCCAACTAAAAAAGATGATTCGACTTCTGATTAAGGGAAGGACGGTATAAGATTCACATTGTCATTGCGGCCTAGAGGTGGCATTTTGTGAAAAACACCTTAATTACAGTTCCTCTGAGATTCTGGTGAACATTCGTTTTCATAACGACCCCAACATTTTCTTTGGAGTTAAATCTGCAATATCATTTGGTTGCCATGTACTGGTTACCCATATGAAGGAAACGTGATCAAAGCTAAGCCCTGACTGTGGTATTATGTAGATGTTTCAGAACCCTGCAATGTCCCGTTAAGGAGCCTGAGGCATTCGTGTTAGACCCAGTATTTCTTGTCTTCTTTTGAGAGATCAATAAGGCATAAAGGTTTACGTTACTATAATATTTTCCATGTACAAATATTTGTGCGATTTTTTATCCAGCCACTATTTGAGTTTTATTTTAATGGGACTCCCAGGTCCAATGAGGGATTTTGTAGATCATCTATCTTATCGTTGCCAAGATTCCCACTGAGTTTAAGTATCCAAATTAGAGGACCATAGATGCTCCATGTAAGTCTTTTCAGTTATTTGACCTCATTCCACAGTGTTAGACGAAAAGTTTTGATAGAAAATGAACTCTACAAATTCTGAAAATTCTGTGTGTAGATGATCAAGTTAACTTTCTCTTTCACAAAAAAATACTGCGTTTTCTTAAATTCTTGGGGAATCACACTGTTTTCTTTGGTATGCAATGGTGTTGTTACATTGGATTGTTTGAGGGAATACCTAAGGTTTTGCTTAAAGAATATTGTTTAGTTACATAAGATTTTCTTTTAATTATTTGAGAAAACTCTTTATCGCAAGTTAAGACCCCTGATTCATTATTCATTTCTGTCTAAGTAGGAATACCAATTTCTATTCAAGAATTTTAAAGTTCCACGCTTAAAAACTTTTAGAAGAATAAAATTCTTTTGAATGTTAACACATTTTCACGTAAATTAGAGTGATGTTTGTACTTATATATTTTTAATGCAATTTCTTGAAATCATAAAGACATTTTGTCAGTCAGATACATAAGACTACATGTGATGGAAGTAAGAAACATTTCCTGTGAAATTTTCGCTTTGATTTTTTGGGAAAATTAAATAAAACATAAAACAATAACAACAACAACAATAAGAACTAACCTTAAAACAAGTCTTTGTTGTTATAATTTCTTGTTGTTTGCTTTATTTGGCTGTTTTATGATCAACATTTCTATTGTTGTTGCTGTTATTGTTGCACGTTTGCTTGCATACTTTGCTTTCTTGCTTGGCTTAGATTGTCTCGCTAAGCCGCAGTCACCGCCGTCTTACATATAACCAATGCTTTCGTTCTATTTGGTTGACTATAGTACCACCACTTACTCCCTAAATCCCCCCCTTTTTAGTGTATTTAATTGCAAACAAAATTCGCTTGAAACGTTGAAATTTTGTTGATTTTGTTTTTCTTTAGTTTGTGGTTGCTCTTTGAACTCAGCGGCTGCTACTAAACAGGTTAAAATGTCGTTCAAAATGTCAAGTCAACACATTGATGTCAAGAGTTTCGCCATTGCAGTCACTGCCACCGCCAACCAACAACGTCATCGTCATCGTCATTGCGACGACGTCAATCGTTGTTATGGTTCTTGAAGCTCCCGTCAACCAACCAACCCATCGACCATGCAATGCAGAATGTTCGACGTTTGTTTGCGTGTGTTCTGTATGCTTTTATTTATGCAAGAAGCTAAAACGAACAACATGCAACAGCAACAGCAACATGAACATGAACACAAGGATAGAAACAATTACATAGTTAAATTCAACAAGTCTTTGTGTACATGCATATAGTAATCATGTTATGGTTACGTTCCTTTTAAAAAAACTCGAAAATTTTAATGATGAACCTTAAACATTTTTTTTTTTTTTTGTTGGGGGAATTATATTCGTAAATAAATTGTAGTGGTTCAATATTTTCACTCACAATCAATTTCCTCATTCTTAACGATTTATTTGTTGTTTTCCTCGACAAAAATTTAAGTTTCTCCACAATTATTAATAATATTTTCATATGAAAGTTTAGCAAAACACAACTTACCTGCTCATTTTCCTCTCAATTGCTGTGATCTATCAAAAAAGTACTAAATTACTTGTCACGCGCGTATGAGAATAATTAATAATAATAACTTTTTTTTCTAACCCATCACATTTAGCCGTATTTTTGCCATATTTTTTAAATTTTATAGCACTATTTTTTACAAGAAAAGATTTTTTACAATCTTTAGCACTTCATCTAATTGATAGTTTCAGCAGCAACGCAATCACAAAAATTTACTTCTTCAAATTAATGCATTTTTACTCAACACCAACACGAAGTTAACCCCACAAAGAGGTGAATTCGTCAAGCGATCATCAAATGAGATGACAAAAATTATCTCTCTTGCAACAAAAACAACAAACTTAGTTTGGTTTGCAATTCACCTCCTCATTTGTTTGAATGAATTTGCATGTCTTTGCCGGCGACTTAAGAAGTTGCGCGTTGTATGTTGCTTTGATGGAATATTTCAATGCTGCTGCGCCGGCAGAGGACAAAAAGAATGAATTTTATTAAAAAATCACGTTTTCTTATTTCAAATAAATTTCAAAAACATTTAATTATACAACGAAGAATAATATTAACTTTTTTTTAATAAAAAAAAAATCTCTATGCATAAAACAAACAATTTGTAAGTGTTTTGAGTGGATAACGAAATTTGTCAACTGCGCAGTTCACAAATATCTTATTTTATTGAAATCAACCAAAAATTTTGGTAAACAAGTAATTTGCACTAAGTTACACATTTTTTAAATCACTTTTCTATTAACATTTTTTTAAATATTGATTATTTTATGATATTTAATAAATTTTCCAACCGAACTTCACGAAAACGTTTAAGCGACGAAGAAGTAACACATGAAATGTGGTGATCAAAGTGGTGAGAATTTGTTATTGTATTCTTTGACTTAGTTTTGAGAAGAGAGAGAGCATATGCGTAAACTAACATAAGTTAAGGTGACAAAAGTAATGACAACACTTGCTATTGTTGCAAGATAAGCAAACACAAAGAAAACGTGAGAGAGAGTTGATTATTAGCAAAGGGAAGAAGCTGCATTCTGAGTGGAAAACTCAAGTTCCTAAATATGAAGCCACCAAGAGCACACAGCTTGTCATTTAAAAGTTAGCAAAATTAAAAATATAACAAAAATATTACTTTAACTGTAAGTAAAAATGTTAAATATCAAAAAAATAAAAATGTAGTTTTATTGATCAATTATTTTCTACCATATATTAAGCAACTAACTGTTATGTAATTGGTTTGCATTAAAAAAAAATAAGAAAGGAGTCTATTTTCGTATTGTGACAAATGGAAATGTTTGCACAAATGTGCAGTACTTTTTGCAAACATTTATATGACAAGCTGTTCAAAGCTATGTTAATGTGAAAAGAGTTAAAGTTCAGCACAAACGATGGTGACTAAAGAGATGAAATAAGAACGGTTGTAAAATTCGACAAAATTGTTTTATCTATGGAATTCTATAGCTGTTCAAATGGTTAGGTTACGTTAGGCAGGCCGCTATTCGCAAAAACATGACTTCATCCAGAAACCCATTGTGATGTCTGAATTAAGAAAACGAATATCAATTTTTGTAAATTGGCCAAATTGGCGAAGAAAGCTTTCCTTGGAAATGGGCAGAGCAGTCATATGGGAGGTGTTGAATACTTTTTGCTGCTTCTTCATCTTCACAGCTGCAACAGAAGTCGTAATGTGGAACAAGTATCCTTTGGACCACTAAACCAATTGCGCAGTGCACCATTATAACTCTCGTCTTCATTAGAATCGTAGTCATTTAAAGTGTAATAGCTCAGAGGTTCACAAGGATAGAGTGTCCGAGCAACAATACAGACTGTCTCATTTGCACACTACGTGCTTGCTAGATCCCTGGCTTTCGCTTCCACGCCTGAAAGTTTTGTCTTCCAATAGCAGTAACTCCTAGATAAACTGGCAGTGGCTCTAGCACACTCACCCATCATTCCGTTACATATACTACCAGAATGGATCAGTACTGAAAAGATGTTCAAATAGTTTTTGGTCAATATAGAATTGAATTGAAATTGAAATTAAATTTAAAAATTACAACAACCAAGAAACATAAGTTTATGGCTTTTGCTTCATATTATGAAACCTAAGACGAGTATATAAAAATTGTTCATTTATTTGTATCTTATGTGCTGCCATATCATTCTTCTGATTGCAATGAAATTTTGTGAATGTGTGTGGTTAGTCCCAGTCATGAACATAGGAAACTTTTGGACCCAAAATGTGGGGCTGTTGTTGTGTAAATTAAGCATTATAAGAATATAAGACAACTAAATATATACATTATAAAATAATTACCTTAAAATTAGGATATTCTAGATTCTTGAAGTTCAAAGGAGCCATATTACACATGCTAAAGTTCTCGGTCTTTTATTTTTCGAGTTTGAATTATTGTCTAGATCTACCATATGCTTTCTAATCTATGAATTTTTATTCTACTGTGTGAAAACAATTATAAAAGTGAAAAAAATAATAAAAGAAAACATGAAAAATCAAGCATAAGGCTACGATACTACCATCAGGCACAGCAACAAATACATATCAAGTTAAGCAAACAAAATGCCGCCTCACACCTTATAGCGCCGCCGAGCCACACACGCATGGACACACTCCCTTCACAGCAACGCCTACAATTGAAGTATCTGAGCTGAATCCACAAACAAGAAAAAGCCCCATCAAGTCAATGCGAAGTTGATGCAGCCGCCTGCGCCTGTCGAAATTCTGCCAAAGGATGAAGTTGATGCCATTCTGGGAATATCTTACGCTTGTTGATGATGATGACAACAACGACTACGACGACGACAACAACATGCCCACAGACGCCAACGAAGTCAGTAACATACATGTGTACGAGCATATAAGTAGATGCTTGCTTAGCTCCAAACAAAAAACAGCAACCCATACTATTTGTATGGCGGATTCCTACCTTAAGCGGAACAGAACAGAACAGAGCCAAGCGAGAACACAACTTAAGTTAAGTCAAGAGTCTTCTGGGTCTTGTTGAGTGTTAGTAGTAACCAAAGTAACGTAATTCTTGGATGCTCTTCATGTCGACGACTTTTCTTCATGTAGTTTTCTTGTTTTTTTGTAATTCTTGTATTGTAGTTGATGATCGTTATTCGCTTGTTGTTTCAATATACTCTGCCAACTGTGGTCTCCGACACAGAAGAGTTGAAGTCAGATGTTGCTTTGGTTTGGTTTAGTTTGGTTTAATTTCGTGTTTTGTTTTCCTTGCACTCGAGTGTATCACATCAATGGCCATTGTGTACGTCAACTTTGATGTTTCGGCAAAAGTTTTGAAGTGTGAGGTTTAGACGTTCTTATTGCACTTTGCGCCTTTGCCTCTCATCAACAACACCAACAACAACAACATCACCAAGTTACCAGCAATGAAGCAACGAAACAACAAAAGCTGCAAATGTTAGTGTTGACAGGTGAAGAACAACCAATGAGAGATGGTAGGCAAACGATGTTTTGGACTCCTCTACCAAGGAAACCAGGCAAAACCGAATCAACTGAATGATGCGCGCGAGCCTTAAATTAAATTAAGCCTTTTTAGCCGGAAACATAAAATTGACACCCAACACCAATTTGGCCATGGGCGTTTGTTTCTAAGGATCTTAAACAAAATAGATTTCCAAATATATTCCAAATTAATCTACATACCATGTAATAAGAATATGTTACGAATGTTATAACTTCTATGGGCCCAGGACAAGAATAGATTGGATCGAAACAAATCTCTAAGGTTTTGAGCTAGAACTTGTATATAAGTACATATTGTCGATGGAGTTCCCCGATTACTGGAAGCGATAGCTACAGACACCATAAAAAATCAAACGTAGTTTACGTTTATGCATTTAAATTTCCCTATTACTTCGTATTGTATTTTGAGTTGGAGTAACGAATTTTGATATAAGGGTTTCAGATCGCAATTTGCACATAATATCCCATTATATATCGGTTAATAAGTTAATATTTGTGCCATATAGATAAACCATAAGTTCAATAATTTTGGTTTAAAACGTGTGTAAGCTTCGATGTCTTTCTTTCTAATTAAAGAATCTACTATTTCAATTGTTTCCAATTATTATGAAGGCCTTGAAACACTTGTGCATCCTCTAATTATTCAAGAGCAACTCATAAAAGCACCTAACATATGATCCCCATTGAAAATCTTTCGACTCACGTCACTGAACTCAACTCAGACCATCAGTTTCTCCATCAGTTTAGTGTGGTAAATGTGAAATACTTCAATGATTTCTGTTTATTTTGATTTTCGTTACGTTTTTCTATGAATTTTCTGTTCTAATTGAGTACGAAGTGTTTCTCTGTGTGTATCTATCTATCTTTTTGTTTATATGTGTATCTTGTGAAGCGTAGCGCATTGCAGTGTAGTCCAATGCAATGAGTTTGCATATTTTTGCATCATCTGGTGTTGGTGTTGCTGGTGCAGTTGTTTGGTCATCATTTGATTCGATTTACGAGTAAATGTAACGCTTTATGGCGGCAAGTATCTATGTTCAATGTATCTGCTTCACACACCATCATCAGTCGCTGTTGATTTTTTAGCGCTTAATTGGATTTTCATATGTTTACGTTTCTCCATTCCATCCCTCTCTGCTTCTCATCAAAGTTTTGGACAGCGGGTACTTGTTTGTGTATCTTGAGGCTTGTCCAGGTTGCTTGGTTAGGTTATGCTGACTTGACTCTTTGATTGTGGTTCATTTCGATCTTGTTGTTGATGATGGCCTTAATATTTCTACTTCTATTTCTATTTTTCGTGTTCTTGTTACTTTTGTTATTATTGTTTGTATAATGAACTTGCAATATTCTAATACTATAATACAATAATAATAACACCAATAAGAACAATGTTCTGCTAGCAGATGTTTTTGTTACTTTAACATTCTGTGGTATTGTGTTGTGTTGAAAAGCGCGTTAAATTTATCGCTCGTTCATGATCATCATAATCATCATAGTCATCGTATTCATCACACATTACTGAGTTTTGTTGAATTTGTTTGGTTTCTTTTTTTTTTTCATTTAAGCAAATAAAAAGTTAATGCAATTTAGAAAAGAATATTTTTTAATGAAAGGCCTTTGAACTGTTTTTCTTCTTAGTCTTCATTTTGAATAAAGTGTTGCCAGGAAACGCCTTAATTTGAATTTGTTTATTTAATTTACTTTATTATTTTCTTTGATTAAGCACTTTTTTTTCTCGGTTTCGGAGCTCAATACACAAATATGTATCTGATCTACATACTCACTTCAATGTGAGTGAGTGTGGTGTATCTATGAGTGAAGCTTGTAATTATGCATATAAAATTGATTAGCGTTAAATATGTGTGTAATTAGTGTAAATATGTACAAAGAAGAATGTTCATATTCATTTGCGTGAATAAAATGTAAGAGATGGAATTTTTAATTACAAATTACATAACTCAAACAAATTAAAATTATGGTTTTTTTTTTATCTTCTGAGTTAGGATTTATGGAATACGAGAGAAGACAAAGTGAATGTAATTTATGGTGAAATTATTACTTTCTAAGTCAATTGTCAGTTGAATCATCATTTTGTTGAATATCCATTTTAAAAAATATTATTAAAATTGACAATTCATGCATCTAATCAAAGATATTTTGTTTTATTACATTGAGCTTTACTCTGAAATGTTCTTTGACAGCATTTAAAAAAAGGGAAATCTTTTATATCAAAAAGTAGGTAAGGGGCAATAGTCCTAGTACTTGACATTATTAAGAACTTCATTTGTAAAATAAATTGTCAAATAAGTAACTGTTTTGCATGAATTTTCAAAAAAGAAATTTCGACTTAAGATTGCCATTCAAACTACGCTATGTTTTATCATATGTAGGTAAATAATAAACCCGCCGCGCAGTTAAAAATCGAAAAATTTTTAATGAGTTCCTGTTCTAAACAAATCAAAGGGATTTCCTTTTTCATTTTATTCATTGTACCGAAATAAGTTGCCCATGTGTCAGCGGATATCAATCATATTTACGAATATTGCACGTTTGAGCAAAGCTTTCTAACATTGGCAATAATGCAGAAAACTTTGTCTAGTTCTAATGTATGATTCTGGATTCAATCCCCAGGTCAATTCCGTTACTTAAGTCTAATCGTAGATAAGCGCCTCACCTGGCACTGCATGCTGTTGTCAAAAAATAAGGAAACTGGACTGGCACTAAATGCGGTTAGTAAACTGTAACTTACTAACAAATTGATGATCTACAAACAAGTAGTGGCTCCAGTTTGACGATATTTGGCATTAAAATATGGGGAACCACCATATTGCACCCTGATTATATGATGTCGAAGGTGATCGAAGAAATAACAACAACGATACATTTGTTGAAGCACCAAAATCTCATAGCGAGGGTCTCCTACTCACAACTCATCTCGCTGTCGCTTGAAGACTTTATCTCAACGATCTCCAAAATAGGAGATCTTGAAATTCCTTATACCTAAGTTCAAGTAAATATCCTGATGATGATGCAAATGTATAAAAACCATCCAGATGTTGATCTTATGAAGTAAATATTATACCACAAACAAAAATCATATTCATTGCCAAAAATTGGAGGATTATAACTTTGTACAAAACAGATGAGCAATTGCCTACAAGAAAATATACTTTTTCACCACAACCTTCAAGATCGATTGAAAAGCGAATTTACGAGGGGCAATTAATATAAATACTATCTTGTCAATAAAATCTTAACACCTCAGGCGTCTCAATAGATATGATGATCCAGAGAGAGATTCCGGCAGTAGCATAGGGCCTCCCAAACAGTTAATGTCGATGTTGACCATCAAAAAGGGAAAAGAAATTTACAAAGTATTGGGATCTGTTGCCACAGATACGACTGAAAGCAGTTCGCTTTATAAACGTGTAATGACGGTAAATATTAACCGTTTAGAAGGTAATGGGAAATCACAGTTCGCTGTTGAATTAGTGAATAAAAAAAGAATGTTATCAATGTGAAAAAAAAAGGGAATACTTAATTAAATTACGTAAGAAAAGAAAGAAACACTCAGTAAAATATTCTTTATACCCAGCCTTCACCAGAATTAGTTGAGAAACCAAAATATAGACGCAAGTTTATAATCCAAAGATCAAAACAACTACTGAACTACTAATTAGACTTAAAGTTTAATTTTCGAAATACTATAACTTCTTTTAATATTAGCAATTACATCATTTAAATATAATTGTGTGAAAGCAAACTAATATTCTAAAAGTAAAGTAAGTAAAGTAAGACTTTTATATTAAATTTTTACCTAATTAAAGAATATTCAGAAAAGCAGAATTTTAATGATTCTCTTTTCTTTATATTCAATTAAACTTTGCCCCCCGCATTTAAGAAAATGTTTTAACAAAATGAAAAATTTCTTTATTACTCCAGTTCTCACGATGTTTCTGCAAAATTTGTTCTAGTTTTTTATTTTAATTTTTGCAAATTAAAAAATATTTTACTATTTCATGCTAATAAAAAAAAGAAAAACTTCTTATCTCATTTTTTTTTTTTTTTTTTGTTTTGACTTTCCCCTGTTGCAATTTAACTTTTATGCCTTAAGAACATGCACCTATGCTCACTTGCTATAAAGTAAGTAGGTTTGTCTAGGAAAAAGAACATTAAATTGTGTTACAACATGCAAATGTGTTTATGTAAAAGTATCTAAGCTTAAGTTATCAATGTTTAAATGCAAATGAGTTTGTTGCGGACGCTGTTATTATTTTATTGCATTTATTGTTAATAGTATAACAAAACAAAAACAAAACAAAATAAGAGAGTTGGAGGAAACTATATAAAACTTTAATGAAATAATACTAAAAAAAGAATGCATGAAAACTTATTTAAATTAAATCATTAACATTAACATTTTATAAGAATTCGGGCAATTAAAAAAATGTATTCATGGTTTTTGATCTTAATTTTTTCATGTTTTTTATTGACATTCAGAACTTTGTTGAGTTAATGAGAGTTTTTAATTTCGTTACTAAAGTCAAGAACGTGAGGTTCTTTTAGTTGTTTAGAGGAAGAGCTCATTTTCCTTTTGCCTAATTAAATGAACATGCATTTGAATGTGAATTTCCTAAAAAAAAAAAAAAGAAAGAAACACCAAAAATGATAACAAAAGCATAGAATTGTATCCCTCAATCTCCATGTCTAATGTATCTTTTCAATTACAATATGAGAGATAGTTAAGTGTAGCGTAAAAATATACAAATATAAAAAAAAAAAATTTAACATGTGAATGTGTTTATTTGATCTTAGTGTATCTTTTTATGGCCACCAATAAAACTGAAATTCATCATATCTGGAGCAAAGCGACCGACCAAGCCGAGCTAATGAGTGAAGCCGCACGTTGAAGTTGCAGCTCATAAAAGGAGAAAAAAAGTCGCAACAAAAGTTTTAATGACCTCGTAAAAAATGTGAAGAAATATAAACATAGAAATGCATTAATTTTAGCCAAAAACAGAGAAAGCAACTGAGGGAATAATAGAAACTCAATGAGAGTAAATGAGAATGGAAGCCTTCATCATTTCCATATAAATACGTTAAGAACAGTAATTTAAACACCTGTTTTAATTAGATACAGATACAATAGAGGAGCAATAAATGTATGTATCCATCTACTGCGTCAACAGCAAATCATTTTGTTATTCAATGTGTGCTTGTGTGTTTGTATGTGTGTGTGTGAAAAAATACTTGGGAAAGAAATGAAAAATTAAGTTATTGAGTTGTTGAAATTTCAGCGTTTAGGTGATAAATGCGCAACGTTTTGATAAGACCGTCTTCATTTGAAATCAAGCGGCGGCTTAAGGTTCTTTTGAAATACTCGTACATACACAAAAGTAGAAGGGCGCAACATGCCACAAAGTCAAGAATACATACAATATACTCGTAGCTGTGTGTCGGTTCGTTTGAGTGTGTGTTTATACATATAACAAAACATACTTTAGCTACCCACTTGAGATAAGTAACTGAGGCATGACATGACGACGATTGTCTTTGCAACCGCAGTAGCGATGTCCTACCGAGTCACAGTCTGTTTGACTGTCCAGCCCTTTATTCTCCTTCTTCAATCATTCGCTCTTTCAAAATCATTTTGAGGTTATTCAAATTTTCAATAGAAATTTATTGATCGAGCGTAAAAATAAATACTAGCAAACGACAACAAGGCACATGCAGTAAATAGAGATTGCTGTCTATTGCGATTAGAGACAAGTCTATTGACAACAACTTCATCATCATCATCATTATCATTATCACCCTCATCACCAGGACAAGGAACATAATCCCTCGTATGCGTTTTGCCTTTGTTGTTGCACTATTTGAATTTCTTTCCTTCTTTTTTGGTTTTCCAAGCAGGCAGCAGCAGGACGTCAACGTCAGTACAGCAACTGCATTTAATCCTTTTGCTTTTGAGGTGACTTAAGCGTTTGTCTTTCTTTCTTTCTTTCTCTCTATCTATCTATCTGTGTCTGTCTATCAATTTTCTTTATTTCTGCATAACTGAGTGACTGCCATGTTTGTTTTTTTTTTTTGGTTGGTTATTCTCTGCTTCAATTCATCCATCCTCTTTTGATTTTGCATTTGCTCTTACTTCTGCTTTTGCGTTTCTTTTATCCTGACAATAATCGGCATAAGTACATTTTTCAAATGAAGCGCATTCATCCGGTAGCAATCTCTAGGTTCCCTACTCCTGCCGCTCCTGCTGCACCCAATAATGACGGCAACAACCAGTTTTAGCTTGAATTCAGTTGTCGTTGTTTTTGACTCACATCGTCATTGTCGTTATCCTGTCAATGAGATGATGATGATAATGATCATCATCTCATGATAAGTATGTATATCCTTTAACCATGATTAAAAAGCAAGTAAATGAATATTGTTTTGTTCTTACGCCCCTCTTAGCACACCTTGAAAAAAAGAATACTACCAACATCGAAAGAATAATATAAGGATAAAAAGAAAGGGGCAAGGGGAAGGGACAAAGAGGCGTACACAAAACAAATTTCCAAGCAATGAACTTGAAGCGCACTCGTTTCTTGTTGTAAGCAATAAGTGAAAGATGAAAACAAAATGTACTAAAGAGTTCCTCAAAAGACCGCATAAGCAAAAGACAACTGAACTGAACCAAAGTATTTTATTCTTTTCATTCGCTGTTTATTCGTTCTTGTCCTGGTGACAATGCCATCTTCTTCCAATGAAGTCGTTCTCCACCTATCAACAAACAAAGAAGACATCCTTTGATAATAAATAATTTTTTCCATTCCTTTTAAAAAGTATAGACAACAAGTACTTAAAACCAAACAGATTTTCCCACTTAGTGGCGTTGAAATATTAAATAGAATCTGAGAGAGGCCAAGAGTATAAGAATGGTACTAGAGTTTTCCGCTGCACGTAGTAACCACAAAATTATGTGATTGCTCAACGCGGGCAATTCTACTAAGGATCCCTGAATGCGTGAGTTGCTCCTTAGGGATTATTTTATACAAATATCTAAGAACACGCTTCACTCCACTTACAAATGTGTAGAAGTACAACTTCCTTACACCAATATAAACATTAACTTTACTTTATATTTTCGTATGTACTATGTGTGTATCCAAGTCCAAAAAATAAGACTAATAAGGTCTAAGGAATGTCTTTTCATGAGCCTCCATTTGTTTCTTCCGTCTGTCCAAACTTATTGTGCAAGTGCGATTTCATGCTTAAATGAAGTCGTTAAATTATTGTTTTTTGAAATTGAGTTCTTTTCTTATGCTTCTGTTGAACTCATAAGGTTCCCGTCTTTCTGTCTTTCTTTCATTCATACCCTGACATATCATGGCATGTGTGCCCATATCATTTAATGCCATGGACTGAAGTCGTAATACAATAACATGCATAAGAACAAAACCATAAGTGGGAATATATTTATGTAAAAATACATACATATATTCTTCATGTAAGCGGAAGTATTCATAAAAATTAAAATACATACTTTTCTTTTAATTAAAAACATTATTATTTTTTGTTGTCTGTCCCTCATTTTTGAACGCATTGCATCAGATTATTTGGAATTCTTTGGTCTTTTGTAGTATGCGACCCTGACATGGTTTGACAACAATTTCTTCTGGGATTGACATGTTGTGAAAGACTTTTAATACACTCGTTATATTTAAAGTATAGTGACATTCAGAGTGAGTCAGTGAGTGATACTTTATTTAAAGATACATAATTATTTCATTAGTTCTGCGAATTTTGTCTGTCAATTTACTACTAATTTTGAACTTTACTGTCTAATAATGAAAATAACTTAAAATACCTCTTAAATATACAAAATATATACTTTCTAAGATTTTAGATATATCATTTTATGCAATGAACATGTCTGCATTTTAATTCAATTTCCTGAAGTCATCTGTCAAACTAGAGAAATTATGGATTACCAGGCCAGGGATAAAAACTAAACTCAAAAAAGTTTATAAGGACTCTGTACATCCAAGTTGTATGATCCTTAAAATTTGTACAAGTTTCAACAAGCCTCTAAGTTTTTGGGATATGGAGGAAAAGTTTTATATATGTCAAATTGTAGTTATGATAATTAAATATCATACAACGAAGCTCTATCGATAAGCAACAAAAACCTGAAACTACTAACATAAGCCGAATAAAATCATATCATTACTATATTCGAATGGCCTTGCCTTGGCATGGTGCGAATGATTGGATTAACAATATTATTGAAATGATTAGCAGCGATAGCGATATAGCGATTGATGATAGCATGACAGTGAATGGCAAAGATGGAATCTGTTTCGGTATATTAAGCAACAAATTGAAATGAATTGCTTTTTCTATTACTTTTTCTCTATATTTATTTTATTTCTGACATAAGCTACTCACCTTAAATGGTTATCTTTCCAAACCTTTGTACAAGGCATCACATGTCTCCCCCTTTATAGTGGGGGAATCAAATACTTGGAATTTCGAAACTGGTAAGTATTCCAAACTCGCAAAACTGTCAACAATTATCTCCATATAACGGCCAGACCTTCACTGAGCATAATTGCTTCGCGAAACGTGATGTCTTGTTTTTTACTTCGGACCTCAATACTTCAACGAGATAATCGAAATTCACGGCATCCAATTATCCATTATCCATTTATTAATGCAATATTACAATATTTTCAGTCAATCGTTTGTTTGTTTTGTAGATGTCATTGACGAAGGTTACTAGACCAATTTTGATAACTTTTTTTTTTTTTACTAATGGAGTAGGCACCAAGATGGTTTATGCTTCAGTTAGACCCGGTAGGTGGCGCTGTTGTCGAAATAGAGGAACTTTTTTAACAAATTTTTAACATTTTTTTATCCAGTGCGCACTATACTACGCCGATTTTAATAATTTTTCTTTTATTATGACAAATGAATTCAAATGAAAAGAGTTGCATACTTATTTTTTTCAGTTTATAACTTTTAATAAAATATTTTTAAGTATTAAGTTTTTTAAAAACCCCTGCAAGACCAAGCACAAAAATTTTTGTACGTTCTTTTCGTTTTTAATGCTTTGGTTGTTGTTATTGTTGTATTTTTCATCTTTTTGCACTCTTCGTTTCTATATGTTATGTTCATTTAAAGAGGGACAAGAGTTATAATATGAACATGAAATCTAATCAAAAGTGACTGAAAAAACCATGTCCATAAACTATAAATCTATAAACAAATGAATTTATTGTACATTTTCTTTTTCTTCAAATGACTTAAGGAAAAACATCAACAACTCGAAAGTTAATACAATATTTTTTTTTTGTTTCCTTTTAGAAAATGTTAGATACATAAGAGTCCAAGTGATATACTATTGTAAATTGCAATAACGAGCTCTTATTATAAATTTTTTCCTCTTTACTTCATAAAATCGAATTCTCCTGCTGACCAACTAGTTAACTTCCAAAGGAAATCACTTCCTGCTGACCACAAGCGAGAAACCCCATTTTCATACTCATCCGTTGCACGTTTTATAACCAAACCGAACCAAACAAGATAGCAAACAACACACACAGATACACGTAGGCACACTGACAAACATTCGTACATTGCATGTATGCAAAGTAACTGGTTGCGATTGGGTTTAAGCTGCGAAGAGTGGCGCTGAATAAAAACCGCAAGCAACAGTAGTAACTCATTGTCACTGACAGTTGCCACCGACAGACACCATCGCTGCCAACGCTGCCAACGCTGCCATCGAATAGCGGAAACGCTATACAAAACCAACGAGCGAGCGACACTTGCAACAGCGAGCGAAGTAGAAAGGAAAGGAAGTGACAACGAATGTGCAGCAATTTGTATGGCAAAAACGCGAAGAGTAAAAGATAAAACAAGAAACAACAGCAGCAGCAGCGGCAGTGGTAGGAGCAGCAAAAGGCAAAAGTAAATGTAATTTACAATTTGCAATTTGCAACTTGCAGCATGCATGCAGTAAGCTGCGTGCGCCACTTCGCGTCAAATGCTTGCAAATTTAAGCAATTCCACGCCAAATTGTTTAAGTGTGACGCAAGCAAAAAAAACTGCTACAACAAAGACTGCAACAATACGTCGCAAGTTGTATGTTGCAAGCAAGCAACGCGTTGCATAAACAAATAAAAACCGCAAGCGTTTTTTGAATGCAAATTGTAAATGGCAATGCTTAAGGCAACCTTCCGAGTCTCTCTGCTTCCGAGAATATAAATCCTTGTGTGTGTGGCTTCACATGGTGTGGTGTGGCAAACAGCGGCAACCTTCAATTCAAAATATGCCACATCGCGAAGCATATTGTCACCTAAATGGTTTCTTTCGTTACTTCGAAGCTCTGATTGTAGAAAGAACACCATATAAAAAAGATTATTATTATTATTATTCTGTTTTCTGTTTTCTGTTGTTGGCATTGGCCATTTTATTGTTGCATTGTTGACTGTTTGCAACCATTGACTACTCGCTGATGCTGCTGCTGCTGCTGCTGCTGTTGCTGTTGCTGCTCTTGCCACAATTTCCTTTTTCCGTTTACTTTTTCTTCGTTCATTCATTTCTTTTCTTTTCTTTGGCTCTCAACTGAATTCCACGCCACCAGCTCAGCTCAGATTCACTTTTAAACATTTTGCGGTTTTCCTTTTGGCGTGTGGTGCACGTTACACTTTGTTGTTCTTATTGTTCCTGTCGTTACAATATTATTATAGTTGTTGTTGTTGTTGTTGTTGTTGTTCGTATCGCTGTTATTCCCGTCTATAGTATGCATAAATTATTATTTGTGTATACTTGTAATTCGTTCGCCTTTTTGTTGCCACCAAACCGCATCGCCAACACCGCTGCCAAATGCTGCCAAATGTTGCCATCTTCGATATGAACGCCTTTACCCACAACAACAAAAATAACAATAATAACAACAACAGCAACAACATGAAGTGTATAGCGGTGCCATGTTCCAGCATCCATTGAAGTATCTCACGCACTCACACCCTCGTTCATTTCTTTTAAGGCAGCCGCAAACAGCGAACTGAAAGTGGTTCAACGCTGCAGGATGTTTCCCTCGTCTGTCCAAACTGTCTGTCCACTTGTCTTATTGCTGTTGGTCACAGCTTTTACAATTCTCATTCTCATTATTATTGTTGTTGTTGTTGTTGTTTTTGCTGCTGCTGTTGTTTTTATTGTGGATTTTGCATTGCGTTACAAGCGCGTTGCTTTGCATTTGTCGTTATGGCACTTTTGTTGCATGACTGTAATTTAATGCAACTTCTTGCCCAATGCTCACAATTTCTACTTAGTACTCATCAAGCATAGAAACTGTTTTAACATCTCGCATTTATAGACTAATTATAAGTAAATCAGAATTAAATTATTCATCTTCAAGTAAAAAAGAAACCCATTGCATTCGATTGGTATTTTTTTTTTTTGTTTTTGTTAATTTATTTTTACATTACAGGATACGCAATATATGCTTATTATAACATCATAATTAGCATCGAAATGGAATGCAACAACATTTAAATCAGCACCAATATTCACTAAAAATGATCAGTAGAACGATTTCCATTTTTGCTTCCCGCTGCTCGGCTATTTCAATCAAACTGTTTTGAACTGAGAACTTAATCGAATTGTTCCCATAAAAATACATATTAATAACGATAATATATTGTTCCTTTCACAAGGAAATTATTAAACATTCAGAAGAGTTTTACAAATGTTAAAACTGCTTTAAGTTCTTTTCCTTTTCATACAATAAAATGTCCTTTGTAATCATCATACACCCTCACGCAAATACACATTCATACACACAGCAGGAATAATTGAAGTCAATGCTTTTACTTTATTTATTTAAATAAACTCAAGGTTTTTTTTTTCGTGAATGGTTTTTATAGCATTTACTGTTTCTGGTATTACTGCTGCTACTGCCCATTTCTTGCTGTCGACAGTTTAAATCGAGAGCATTGTTAAAAATGGCCAAAGCTAAGTGTCGCAACAACAGAACTGACCTAGTAAAATAAACTGTATGGTGTAAGTCATAAATGTAATAAAACACAAAAAATTAAATAATAAAAAATAAAAAGTAATGCAAAATTTAAAGCTCGACCAATGGATAACCATTACTCCTCAATTCATTTAAAACCACTCAAAATAGAAGTGGAATATTATTAAAGACCTTAAGAACTGCATATAAATAATGCTATATATATTATTATTCTACTTGAAATCTGAAGATCGAATTTCCTAAATACATATGGCAAAAATTTTTAAGGAAAGAAAAAAATGAGCCAAGTACGAGTCAGACTCGTACACATTGCGGTTTGTATGGGAGGTACTCCCCTTAGTGGTCCGATTTGACAGATTCCAACAAATGTACCGCTCCTATATCAGAAATAGTATAACATTTAAATTTCAGTGCAATAGTCCAAAAAACAAAAAAGTTTTTCGAATAAGAACCTGAATTTTAATGGTGGGTTTGTATGGGAGGTAACTTCCCAAGTAGTCTGATCAAACTGAAATTTCGACAATATAAGTTTCTGATAGCCACCAACCGTTCAAATTTAAAGATCGTGGGATTACTGGATCGTATAGCTGCCATACAAACCAAAACGTTTCTTGTATGGGGACCCCTATTGAAAATAATAGTTTGTTGATGATGCCCGGATAGAACTACACATTCTGTGAAAATTGCAACTCTCTAGCTTTTACGGTTCATGAGATATGACCCAAGAACGGACGGAGGGACAACGAATTCTCTGCAATAGGGTTCCCTTTGCTACCCTTTAGGTCCGGAACCCTAAAAAAAACTATGGTATAAAAACATACCTAAAAACATACAAAGATTTTCCTCTTCCAGAAAAGTGAAGCGTTCCTGATGAAGGCATCTTCTCACCATGATAAAGTAAAACCTTTTTCCAACAAGATCATATAGAGCTAATGTTTCTGTTCAGAGGTGCATTAATAAATGCTTCCAGTTAATTCACAATAATTGTTAGTGATGACACTCAATCTGAACAACCAGTAAATTTAGTATCTTTCTGGTGCCACTAAAGAAAATAGATTAATGGATTCTTCCATTCAAACTGATCTTTTGCTAACAAACCTATACATATTGAAAATAAAGTACTAAAAGTCATCAATTTAAAATTGCATCACCTTGAATAAAACTATAGCACTTCATAAAGGATACACAAATATGTACATTATACATGTATGTGTGCAGTATGTCCTTGTACGATATGTAAAAGCTATTAAAAGTAGAGCAAATGAAGCCCACATAAAAACGATATCGAATTGACATATGAATTTAATTGTCAATGCGCATAATCATAATCAATGAATAGTAGCCACAAAAAAGAAAAAGGGAAAAGAAAATAATAATAAACATGAAAATAAATAAACAGATGGTGACATTTTCATTTCCAAACAATAACAACCAACATCAGCAACAACAATTGGAACAATATGAAATAGTGAAATGTGCGTCTCGTCATTAATTTTGATTCGATTCGATGTATTGAATTCATGCGATTCGCATCAAATGCTGATTGCGTTAATAAAAATATAATGCACAAGCACTCGAAAAGGGAAAAAGGACACAGGACGAAGTTTGACGACAGACAAACAACGAACGAACGACAGAGGCAACTTAATTCTTGCCAACGATAACAATCAACAAACCGATAGACAGAATGGCAAACATGGCAAACAAATGCACAAAATGCGAATAGAAAATCAAAGGAAACAACAACGGCAAGAAACCTATAAAAAAAATTGACATATTGACAGCATTTGTGGCACATTTGAGGGTCATAGCAGATATAGCAGCTAAGTTAACCGCAAACTCAATGCAGAGTCACTGACTGAATCCTCTCGCCTATTAAGCGTCAAAAATAACAAACATTGCGACACAAAATTATAAATGAGAGCAATGATAATCTAGGTATATATATACTACAACATACCTATGACTGAGCTCCCCAACCTCAGTTGGTAGCAACAAGGCTTGATTGAATCGCATAGGTAGTTTGAGGTAAGAGAAACAAATCTCGAGGTAGAGTGTAAAATCAAATCGAAATCACAAACAACATTTCTAAATGGGGCCATTACACTAAAGTCTATAAACATAATATCTTTTCTACAAAAATCTACAATTTATTTCACAGATCCAACGATATACGACAAATTATGATGTTGATGACCTGAAACCCAAGAAAATAAATTCAAAATTTATGATTATTATATATTACGAGTATTTAAGCTGACGATGATTGCACTCTCCTAAAGACCTCTAAAGGTATATTTTCCTTGACCATGTCTGTAATAACTCCCAAAATAGAGGGTCTCATCCTGACAACTGCAAGAAGTATGCAACAAATTTACACTGGGATTCCAAAATCGACAGTTCAGTTCAATCTTTGAGAGACCTGTAGTGTGTAAGACCTTCAGTTAGGATCCGTAGATTCTCTCTGTTTCCTACTGAATCAAAATGAAATCTGATTTCATATTTTTGTATTGTAGATTTATTTATATGTCCATGGCTGTGTGCTTTTCTAGGTGCAAAAAAAAAGAAATATTCTTGGATAACTTCAAAAGTGAAACCGCAAATCCTGACTTAATCGAGGAAGCATCAGTAGCACGAGAAGGAACTTGATGTTGATGTTATCTCCCTGTTGCACAAATAATCATCAACGAGCGACAACAACACAAAACACGTTGTGACTGGTACATAAGCATCACACGAATAGAACTAGAGAGATAGCAATCGAGTACACAGATACATTGATATGAGGTACAAGATACTAGTGGTAGTAGCTGGTAACGATATACGAAGCAAATACACAATCAAGCAAAAATAAACACTGGAAAAAGACAAATGACAGACAAACAGTCAAACAAACAAACAAAGTGCGGCAGGATTTTTCGATTTTTCGATCTTTCGTACATCGCCAGCTACTTTAGCAAGGATATTGTGTAACAAGATACAAACATACAACATTGCTATGTATCTACGCCGCAACAAACTTCATTGAAGCGTAGATACATTGCACTGCATACATTGAATCCAATTTTAAGGACAATACACAAATCCTACCTTTGTTTTTCTGCTTTTTTCATTACAACAATGGTTTCCTACTCAACATCTCCATCGTTAGCTCAGGCCTACTACTACTACTATAAAACATACTTCATAAATCCTAAACTGCGCTATGAAACTAAAATAAAATTTTATTTTTTCTCTTATTTTGTTACTAGGACAACGAATACTTGTACATGAGTTAACCGGGCAGGACAGGCAGGACAAGCAGGCATAGAAGCTGGTTGGCCTATGTTGCGTTACAATTGCATACTTTGTTGCGAATAGTTTTCTTTTTCCATAATCCGGGTATTTGGCGCACCCATAGCTAATGGTTTTTTTGGTTAAGATTATCACCTCTTGTTCTCAGTCGGGGTCGGTTGACGGTTGTCGGTTGTCGGTCGTCGGTCTGTTTTGTGTATTCACAAAGATGTGTATAATATTTGTTTTTATTATAACCCCCGTCGTCACAGTTGTTCTTCAACATGCAATGCGAAAATGAAGATGTTTTCATTTAGAAGTTTTTATTCCTGGGCGTAAAATCAGCTGCTTTGTGTAAATGGATTAGTTCAGTTAACCTGAAAAGGTTCACACAGTAGTTAATGTGATGAAGATATGCTGGCAGTTTAATTTCACTAAGGAAGTTGTTTTAAAATTAACATTCTAGGTACATTACATTACTTTATTTCATTATAGTTGCAAGTTTATTTTAGTAATGGAATTGTTAAAACGGGAGGATTAGTAATGATAACCAAGTCAAGTTTATTTGTTAATTTAAGTTAATTGTATTCTCCGTCTACTTCCAGAGTCTTTGAAATTGTGACATAAACTTTTGAACATGATCTTCTATTATGTATTGACACTAGATGGAGCCATCGATATTTGACTAGAAGAAGACTTTACTGCCAAACGAATCAACCAATTGCCACTAGAATTATGATATTGTTTGGAAGCTCATCTTACCAGCCACATATCTTTATTTTAATTAAAACCTAACTATATTCGAAATATAATACAATTTTATTTTACTTTCCTCTCTATTAATACTTTTCTACTTTGCAATAAAAAGCATAGAAAACTCCCTTGCAGTATGGAAGAGGGAATAAAAACGACTTGCTCAAAACACTCAACCAGGACTAATCTAAGAATGTACATACATGTTTCAGTAAACCACTCTTACAATTGGTTTAATACATGCGAATGCAAACACATGATTAAAATTGAAGCGAATTTGTTTTTATGCCTTTTGTGTATGTACTAGGTATTGTATATAAATTGTTAGTATCAACATCAACAAACAAATTATCACAAAGATCCTTTGAACAAAGAACTCAGAGTCTCATAAGTTGTATGTGCTAAACATAAGAAGAATGAATGTAAATAATAAGTAAGTAAGTATGTATTCCCTATTAAGCATAAGCATTCCCATTGGAAAAATATTGTATTTTAATAAAATCCGGAATTTCATGAGGCAGCCTTTATATTTACGTGGTTTATGGAATTCCGTTCCTCCCTGTAATAACATATAAGGAGTAAATACTTTTTGCAAAAATGAGGCGTCACACCCACAACATTCAAGCCACCTACGGCGCCCATCGTTAATAAGCCGCCTACAAATAACCGAAAAACAAGCTTAAAAGATGCAAAGCAAGAGGGGAAAAAATATAAAAGAAATAAAATAAAATCCTCATCACCATCACTTTGTAATATAATTTGTGCTGCTTTGGCTTTCTATATCTATGTATTTATCTCTTACTATCTCTTATTTTTTCTTCTTACTTATTGTTGTTGTTGGTGCTGTTATTGTTGTTATTCATCAGTATCCAGGCACATCATAATCATTATCAACACCAGGCCTCCCCCCTGCTTTAATACAAAAGCATTATTATTCTCCTGCTATTTCCACCAAACAAGAGCCACATCAACGCCAGCATTATCATCTCATTGCAGGACTTAATCCTGCGGCAAGTTATTAAACTGTGTTACGTTGCCTTTTATTGTTCTCCTCTGTTGTTGCGTTTTAACTCGGAGGTGGAGTCGCTCCAATGCCGCTTCTTACTGACTCGTTTTCGTTTAATACTAAATGATCCAATATCCTTTTTCCTGCATTTAACTTGACGTCGCCACACGCAGCGCGCTTATAAACTAAAAAGCCCTTTGTGGCCTTTGTTCTGCTCTATTGTTTGTTTTTTCTTCTTCTTCTTTTCATTTTCTTTCATTTTTTCATGCTCCTTTCTCTCTTTATTCTTCATTGCCCCGTCTCATATTTATACTATACTCCTTTCGCTTCTTTTACTCTACTATAGCCAAATGCCGGCAGTCTTTATTTCTCAACAGAGCACTTTTTCCACCCAAGAAAATGTTTGTCCAGCAAAAATACTGCAAAGAGTTTTACTGCTTTCAGCATTTCTTTTTCTTTGTCGCATGTTGCTACTTGAATGCGCTTTCCCACTAGAATTCGTCTTCTTGTAGGAAAGCAAAAGGAAACATAATAAGATAAAACTATTTATTTCGGTTATAATAAGAATCTAATACTCTATTCTTATCTTTAACTTATTTCTTATAACTAACATAAGATTGAAATTTCCTAGATCCTATCTACAAAGTCTACACAATCCATCTATAATATATATCTTCTATATATATCTTCTATTTAGATTCCCTTTATAAATTATCTACAGATCTACATACATTGTCTATCAACATTATCTACTATGTAAATTAGAATCTCACCATTTGTATAATTTTCTAACTATCCTTTTATTTATGCATCTATCTACCCATTTATGTAGCTTTGTATCTAGGGAATTTTAAAGTTCATCATGAACCCAAGTCCTAAGATCCTCTTTTATATAAAGAAAATGAAGACAGAAAAAAAAGTATCTTTTAGGAAGTTAAATAGTACAACTTAAAGTTTTAATTATGCAACTCAACTGCTGGCATTGTATTTGTTGTGTATTTAGTAGCCTGCGAAATCTCTAAGGAGGATTGTCCTTCGTTTGTTTGTACGCGATGATAAGCAAACTGGCCAAATTTAAATTATATAAAAGTTGATGTCAACATAATTAGTAGTTCTTGTCGTTTATTTGATTTTGTGTGAAATATTTTACGAAATAAAAATGCATCTAAAGCTATTTCAAAGACTAATTTCACTTATGAAATATTAAGCTATAATTATGAAAGGATAGTAGCATATAGAAATTGGGTTATCACTTTCAAAATAAGATGAGCGTTTATTAATTAGAGAGACAATATTTTATTTTTTGATCACTATGTTCATTAATGTATACTGACTTTTGACTATCCTATTAACGCTTTTCATCTATATGCAATGCTAAGTGCAAGTAAAACTAAATTAAACTTCAAAATTTAACATTGGATACCATGGTTTTTGGTCATGATCATGGTGCTATTATATTTGAATGTTGAACTGTCCATAAGTACATTAATATAAACCAAATTTTCAAAGCCTTTGGAGACACAAACTTTCAAGTGCAAAAAACTCAAACTTCAGACAAGTTTCATTCTTTACTTTTGACGTGTTAAAGCAAAAGCAAAAAAATTAAATAAAAATATATACTTTTCCCCTAGTAACATATAAATATAAAAGTGCCTACCACAAAACATGCCACAGGCAAGAGTTTCCGGCAACAACTACAAGGATACAAGGATATGGTAAAAGCAATAGCAATAGCAACACCAACAACTGACAGCAAAATACAAATTTTTTGGCACAACATAATCTTGTTAACAATTTGTAAGTATATGGTTGCCTTTGAACAATGTCAACAAATAAACTCAAAAAATTATACTATGCAAAGAAGAAAAACAAAAATACTCGTATGTAGTAGTATAAAGATGATGATGATGATGATGATGAGAGGCAAAAAGCAAAGAAAAGGATGTCAATGAAAAAGGAAACGTTTGCATACATACTTTTGTCAGTGGGTGTTTGTTGTTTGTTAAGCCGCCTTTTAGGTGTGACATTTGTATGAATTTCAGCTTTGATCATTTAGGAATAACCTTCTCACATTCAAAACAAAAAAAAAAAAAATTAAAAAAACTCACAGAGAAACAAAACAAAAGATAGGATGGATAAGAGAACTGAAGTGTTATGTAGCCAATTTTCAAGGAAGATGAAAATGTTTCAACACAAAAAACGAATCATAAAGCAAACGAAATTAAATAAGAAAAAATTACAAAAAAAGAAAGACATATTTTTGTTTGTACTATGTAAGTATGCAAAAGAAAACCATCCCAAAAAAGGCGGCAGGATAAGAAAAGTAAGTGCTCTTATAGAAATACATACATACACACATACATACTTACTCATAGACAAAATCAGCGGCTTTTCTATGCGTGCGTTTGTCATGTGTAAATTCCAAGGCTTTTGTAAATAGATTGCGTAGCATCTGAGTGTCATAACAACATTTGCTGTGAAAGAATAGAGAGGAGGACGGACACACAAGGAAACACACAGAATTTTAACAAGATTTTTGTTTGTTATGTTTGCAAAGCAAAGTGTCAAAGATCACACCTACATATTGTGTAAGCATGTGTGCTTACTGAACGGAAAACATTTTGATCTTGAATGTCTTCTGATAAAAATTGTATACAAAATTGTTTTGTTTCTGTAATTATTTTACAATAGATGAAAGGTTTCTCTTAGTATAAATTTTTATTTTGAGAACTTTATGCAGATAAATGATTAAGAAATTGTAAAAAATAATTATTTTTCTCCCTATGTGCAAGAAGTAAGACCTCCAAAAATAACTTGCCAAATCGAAGAAGCCTGTCTATGCGAGCATCAATTTCTAAATATGACAATACTAAACTAAAAAACGTTTATACTTATTTTCTATTTTATAAAAAAAAAAACTAAGCTTGTTCTGATGTACCCTCAAATATTCTATTCCATAAACCAGCCATCAACTTCCTTATTTTTGGAGTTTAGTCGATTGGTGTAGGAAGTGAAGCATGGTCATCTCGATACTCCCAAGTTGTTTCCATTATAATCCAAAAATAACTCCTAGAATATGGTACTTTGGGTTATTTCTGTATAACAATTGTTAAATCGACATGTGATATGGCAGATTCTATAGTAGATTGTATTGAAATAGAACAGAGGGTGGAGGGTGTTTCATTTGTTTTGTTAGACGGAAATAATAATTTTAAAAGATATTTATATGAAATGCATTCATTGCACATAAATTCAGAGATGTATTTAACTAATAAAATACTGCGAAAGGCATGCTGAATGGACATTTCTAAGTGCGTTTTAATCTAAAATGTCAGAAAGAACAATGAGTGCACATTAATTCAAGTACAAATTTCAACTGAAACTCACTTCAGATAGACGATACAACGCAATTGAACTGCTACGATGAAAATAAATGAAAGCGATTCTGAAAGAATAAAAATATATATAAGTAGAAAAGTTAAAAATTATTATAGAGCATTAATTTAGTTTGACGCATGCGTTAGAGCGTTACTACATACAATAAAAACGTTGTGTCAGCACATATTGTTGAACCCTCAAATCGACTGCGCAGAAGCAGCTGCGCTCATCGGCACACTTAGACCCACAGGCGCACCCTGCCGTAGCAGAAAAGCCACCCCACGAAATAGTTTTCTACTCTAGTCGATAATCGAAATGAAATGCAACAATATCATCATAGTCGTGTTGCCACCGCATGTGTTCGGGGATTTAACATGTTCCTCAGCCTGCGCCCAGCAGCAGCAGCAGCATCATTATCCTTTTTTCCTGACACACAAACGCAAATGTGTTAATTTTCGCTTTTCAATCTGCCACTCAGCATACAATGCCACAATGTATTGTATATTTGTGTAGCACATGCTTCATTCATTCATTCATTCATACATTCATTTCCTCAATCTCTTCAGTTTGTATAATGAATTTGTAATTTATGCCTGAAAATATATATCCATCTATAATGGAAACATCAACACTTCTCCTTGCCTGGATTGCGAGAAAATAGCAAACAAGCATGCAATCATCATTATGTACAAATAATTAACGTAAGCACTGTGTGAAATGTCAAGAGACTTAATGAGCATTTGATCTATCGATATGATTTGCTGGATTTATGGTGATTTGTTAATTGCTGTCTTACAAAGGATAATGAAAACCAAAAGACAACATCAATATTAAAAAAATAATTCTTAATACAAATACAAAAAGTTTCCCTTGATCCAATGAATCAGAATCAGAAATAAAAGCCAACAGTCAAAAAAAATCTAGATAAAGGAAAGAGGTTAACCTTCTCTCAAGATAAAGGCAACAAGAAATCAATAAAATTGGGACTGTTTCCTGATTGTAAATATTAAGAAGACGCCCCTTCCAACGGACTTCCCAATTCTTAATGTATATCAAGAAAATGGATGAAAAAATCTGAATAATTAAAACCTTCAGACTCAAAGATCAAAGACCAACGATATTATGGAACCTCTTTTAAAAAATTTGTATGTTGAAAATCTCCCTGAAATACTCACACTTAATTAATTAACTAAAGTTAGGAAACTTAATGATTTAAACTATTAAAAAGGTTTAAGGAAGTTTTTTACATTTTCCTACTTGACTTGATGCTAGTAAATTTCTTCAAAAGATTACGTAACAAAATACATTTGCTCTGTCCAGAAATTCTTAAGAGATAAAATCTCAGAAGACAACACAACACATGTTTGAATTTTTATGTATTTTCTTTCGACAATTACAACCAATTTGTGAAACTAAACTCTTCAGTTCCACCTAATCAAGAAACTTGGAATGTAGCAAATAATCTCAACTATAAAATAAAATACTTTAGATCGCCCTTTTCCCTCCCTCTTATATTGTACAATTAAGCGACCACGAGACTACTATTTAATTGCTCTAAACTAAGCCATTTGATGTAGCAACTTAATGAGAATTTTAACGCCTTTTTGATTTCAACACCATCAAAAAACAGAAAAAGAAAACAAAATTGTTGACTATAAACTGAAGTTCACTTTACCAAGAAGATACAATACCTAGTAGATGACGATGACCAAGAAAATATTATAGTATTGTCAGCGCATCTGGTGTAAGGTATCATTAGCTAAAACTACTAAAACTAAGCTTACTTAATGTGTACACTTCGGTTTGCTGTCAACGACTACAAAATATCTAACAACACCAACAATGACAGCACTAAATTGAGCTCAACGACAATATTACTATCCGTGTACATAGAATGTGGATCACATTGGACTTGGCCAGGCCACGCCAGGCCAGCAAAGAAAGCAAAAGAAAAGACAGCGATGAAGGCAACGGCAACGGCAACGGCAACGGCGACTCCGGCGTAATCGGCTTAAAGCCATAAATTTTTCATGACGCGAACTCGTTTTCCGTTTGGACCATTTTATTCAATCTGATAGTCGCCCTCTACTTGCTTGTTGTTGACAAAGTGACCAGGGTAAAAAATAGACTAACAAACTGCAATACACAAGTACAGGACAATGCACTTAAAATGGAGGGAAACAGGAGTGAAGTTAGTTGCAATAGGGTTACCTATCTCCGATTCGACTCGACATATAAACAACGGCAGAATGGATGCGCCTTTAATTTATGCCTCGATCATTGACTGATACCAGCCCCTATTTGGTTTTCAATTTACCACAATGATTAATCACCATTTGCAATGCGCCCCTTAGCCACTCCTTGCCATAACTTGCATTGTTTTTTATATCCTTTTCCCATTTCCGGATTCTACTATATTTGTTATTGTTTCTCTCCCCCTTATAAATACTGAATGCTGTGGTGTCCTATAATAAAAAAAAGGCAAACGAATAACAAACAAAAAAAGCCTATAGTATTTGTCATAGTTCATAATTTAGACATTGCAACGACAAACAATGGAAAAATGAACCGAGTTCTCTCCTATGTCCTGTTTACGGAGTTTGTCGTCATGTTGTTTTGAACGGAAATATCGCGGAGCATTAAGTAACAAACAGAAAAAAAAAATATCATGGCAGTTGCATTTTTTACTTCGTTCTGCATAGATTTGCAACACATCGTAAAAAACACATCGAAGAATCTTAGTTATTATTTTTGGGGAGAGTTTCAGACTATTCAGTTTTTCTATGACATATTATTGTTTCTTTTTTTTTTTATGATTTTGTTAATAAGGACACTATTGTCTGTTTGTTAGGCACAATTATGTTGTACTATGTCTATAGAAAAAAAAAACATACGGGTTGCTTAGTATTCTATTCTAGTTTAGTTTACTGTTTTCTATGGGTGGTGGTGATGGTGGTGATGATGTTACTGTTGATTTAGTCGCATGACATATTAAGATAGGTCGAGTATATTTGTATCAATTTGAAGTGGGTTTAAAGATTGGATTACTCTAAATTCAGTCTAACTTTCTATGAATCTAGAAAATTAAAATAGAAAAAGCCCTTGACTGCCAATCAAGATGTTCTAATATTAACTTAATGTATTGTTTATTTTATGTTTCCATACTACACCGTGACCTTAAGATACCAACGGTGATTGAGGAAATAAATTTTTTCAGCAGCCGTTACAATGATCGCTTACTAAAGCACCCCAACCCCCTAGAAAGGGCCTTAATTCACAGCAGAGCTTTTCGTCGGCTAAAGCGGCTTCACCCAAATGCCCTCCTCAGAAGGAGTTTGTAAAAACTTAAGGTATCATTTTCCTTTAAGCACATGTGACTTTCCTAAAGACGATACCATGGTTTATTGATGTTTTAATAAAAATGAAAAAACAAAAAAAAAGTATAAGTATATATAATCTAGAACTAATTTCAATTAACTTGGTAAAATCATAGACTAAGAAGTACATGAACTGGACAATTCGTTCACGACATCGTGCCCTCTGTCTCACTATCTCAGGATTTCAGAAACAATTTTACACAATTTTTTTGAGAAACCGTCGAACTGTCAACTGGATTGGAAGATCTTTATGGACTCAGTTTGTTTCGTGTAAAATTAAGCAATTTGGTGGATTTGGAGGTCGATCAAGTTTTTGTGTGTTGTAGTTGCGCTTCAGTATGGAATATTCAGCATCCCCGAAAAATAGGTTCAGATATTTGCGGTTGCCTTCAATTATAATGTCCCCTTCGCCAAAGAAGTTTCACTTCAAAAAAAAAATATTCCCCGTGCAGGATTTGAACTCCACGTCCTTGGTTTGCAAGTCCTACTCTCTAACCACTACGCCACGGAGACATTTCAATTGTATTTGCCTAAATAGCTCCAATTTAATAATAATATCGTCAAATTTTGATTTTCGTCACATTTCATTTTCTAATTTTTGGATTTACCTCCCTTCGCTAAAGAAGTTTCTCTCCCATATTGTGATTATTATGGTGATCAGATTATCACCAATAAGATCAACGAGAATTCATTTGTGTAATTTTTCTTTCAAAAATCAAAAAAACGAGCTGAAAAGCTTCAATAAACACTTCATTCATAAGATAAATCATAAGCAGATCATTTAACCTTTAATAAAAATAAGCAGACACATGCTTTATTTACTTAAAAGCATCTTTCAATTTTAGAGAATAATGTTCATGTACTAAAGTGAAGCTGTAACGACTTCATTAAATTTTATGACAATTAAAAACAAAAAGAGATATGTCTTTTTTCTAAAAAATTCACTAATGTGACACTATTAAGATTTATAGCAACCTTGAAGTCAAATAGAAATCAGGGATATAAAATAGTCAAAAATTGAAGTTACAGAATGTGCTATGATGAGTTTATTGCATATTATAAACAGCGTGAGCTGCGCAAGAGCGGCACGTGTACTTAGTGTATTTAAAAAATGGGCCGCTTAGCATAAGATAAACACAGACTTTCAAGGAAGATCCCTTTCAAATTTTAGGCTAAATAACAGACTATAATTAGATTTCATAAAATATCCTACAAGGCTACATAAGTAGGTCTTGCCCACTCCTGCGAAATGCAATTAGGTGAGTCCTTGAACCAAAACGTACACGCAATAGGAGTGACAGTTAAATAAAATAACAGAACTCATTATGGGTACACGATAACTTCAAGGTTAACTTTAACATCAAATGTTATACTTAATGCTGGCACGCACGTGTGTTTTTTACTATCAGCAGACTCAAAGATATATTGTACTATAACAGCTCAACCTTGGCTTTTTTAACTTATCTCTCTTTCTCTTGGAATATGCCTGTGTGAGTCCTTGTGAAGACCAAGGCTACTGCTCTTGTCATCATAAGCCATCTCATTGGCACCTAAGTCGCGTGAATGCAATTTGTAGAACTGTCAAAAGTCGCCATTGTTTGACATTAATTGCACTTTTCCAACTGAATGCTTGTGTTGTGTCCTGCGATTGTGCGTATCCGTGTGTGTCCTTGTCCTTGCCCTTGTCAACTTGTATTTTGTTCACTAAATTTTAGCTGGATGAGTCAAACGAACGCCTGCATAAACATTCTAACGAAGGACACTATGAGATCTTTTCCTGTTTTGTCCTTGTTGTTATCCTCCATATCAATTCTAATGGGAATTGTTTGTGTGTGTGTGTGTGTGAAAAATTGTGACAATAACAGTTTCTTAGAATAGTGTCCTTGCAAAAAACAAAAAAAAAAGGCAATAAAATAATAATAAGAAAATCGAAAAGAAAAACATTGAGTTGGAAAATTAACCAAGTGTTTTGGAGTCAGGACTAAGCAGGACACCCTGCTGTGAAGGATATTTGATAAAAATTTAATTTTTTCTTTTCTTATTTTCATTTCGCATTTAATAGAATATCTATCTATTCTTGAGCTCCTTCTTCACTTTTAACACATTCGTATGATATTTTTTTTTTTTTTTGCTGCCATTTTACTTTACTATTCCTGTCACTGACAGGATTTATAACATTAAAGTTGTTTGGCTGCGCTTCGTTGCTAATAAAACTGTTTTCATAACGTCGCATTATGTACGCTATTGTTGATGTCCTTGTGTATTGTTGGGTGTCCTTTTTGTTGCGATTCGTGTCCTTGTTGTTGCTGTTGTTGCTGTTGCTGTTGTTATTATTGTTGATCTCGGGGTGCTGTAAAAATGCAATTATGATTGTATTATGGTTTTTGATAGTTGTCCTTTGAACAAATACTTATTATTTTGCCTTTATACACTCGCTTGTTATTTCTTTTTTTTTCTCTTTTACCCTCATATTTGTTTATGTCTTTCATTCCATTCTTTATTCCATTAACTGCTATCTCTTACTAAGTATTTTTCTTCTCTTCTTCTCTGTATTTATGTTTGCATTAAATTTATTGGTTTTTCTTGTTCTTGTGTATTTCTCTTGTATCCTGCTGCAACACGCATGCCAATGCATATCACCAATGCTCATATCCTTTGACATGTCCAGCCCGCTGTTGCATCCCGCATATTGTCTTCTTATTTGCACAGCACATTCGTTTTTCTTTATCGTTTCGTCGTTTTTCTCTATTTTAACATTTGCTTTATATGTTTGTGAGTATATCTTGCTGAGGTCATCTTTGTCTATCTACATATCTACAATACAATACAATATCTTTGGCCAATACTGTTCGTCGATACTTGCTGGATGCTGGCCTCACTCAATAGTTAATAAATTAACCTTGTATTACGACCGAATGTATGTTTATTTAATGCATTGCATTTTCTTTGCTTTGTATTTTTCTTTTGTTTCACTTTGTAGCACTACAATTGATTTTCATCTGTAAACTGAGTTTCCAGGTGGTGGTACCATTTGCCATGTCAATCCAATATGTACTTAAGTACATCTATCGTGTAAATATATTTATACAGTTCGATACATAAAAGATACAATACATACAGATAGTATAACATAAAGATACATATATTCAGATAAAGACGCAAATACTGGTATGGAATAGTAAAAGTGCTCATGTGGAAAAACAATTGTGTGAACCGAATGCACGATGATGATGTCACTATACTATGTGGGTGTCCTTATTTAAGTTAAAGGCAGCTAGGAAAAAGGCTTAAAACCAATACTTCTATGTACATATATAGATATTTATTTTCTACATAAGGAATGAAGTAACTGAAGATCCTTTTACCACATTGTTTTGTGAACTGTTTATTTGTGTAAGAAAATAGTTAAATAGTTAAAAAGTAATTTTTTTTGTTTGATACGTTTTCTTTAGTTAAGATTCTATTGCATATGTAATGAGAATTTTTAAACTAAACTAAATATAATCGAATGACTATAATCTAATGAAATTGGAGAAACATTAAGAGTTCTATTCTTTTGTACTGACCTTCTAAATAAAAATCATGTGTTTATGAAGGTGAAGTGTTTTGATCTTATTGTATACAAAAAATATAATTTCGGGGATTCCTCAAAGTACGCATTTACTTGAGCGATGATATTGTTTTCTGCCATATTCCATGATTTTTCCAACGAAATTGGACACACACGTAAGTGCACCAGTGCCTTGATGAAAAAGGTTTATTTTCTTTTTTTAAATAAAAACGTTTTGTCTTGAGATCTTCGCCCTAGCGGTGCATAATAACCTTCACTTATTGTTTGACTCCTTTTCGAAGTAAACAGTTTAGATGGTCGGTCGTGCATCCCAAAAAACCGACACCCTTAACTGACTGCCCGATCTCACTGTCATCGTCTCATTCGAAGCCCGTTCTTGTTCAAAAACCTACTATTTTGAATGTTCCTTTATTCCTGGAGTATAGTAGTGCAACTATGTTTCGTTCACAGTTATATATCGATGCAGCAACTCGCGAAGAAACAGCGCCAAAACAACCGTGAAGGTAACCACACGATCTTGCCATCTTGCCAAGATTTGTTTTCAAACCCAATTTTTCGTGCAAAATTGAAACCGCTGTACCATATGACATGCCTGTGGCCTCAACTATTTCGCGCACTTTTATTCGATCACTAAAAACAATATCGTAGAGTTTCTCAAGCATTTCTGGTGTGGTGACCTCCACTGGGCGTCCTGAACGTTGTTCACCTTATGTGAATAAACTCATTTGTAAGTCCAATTGTAAATACTTAGTTGAAAAGCAAGCTGATGTGGTTTAACTTCATTCAAACCAGCTTTGATTTTTGTCAATTTTAAGCCCTTTAAATATAAGAGCCCTTTAAATCACGGTGCGAAAATCACTTTTTTCCATTATGTGTTCATACAAACAAACATTTATCCATTTCTGGATGACTTCTTTGCGATTCGATTGAACCAATTATTTTTTCATGGCTTCTTACAATGAATACTAAGTGTTTCTTAGAGCAAAATGTATCAGCAATTTTCGGGTTGTACGAGTATATCTTCTAAAAGTCATTTCTATCTAAAAAACTAAAAAAATATTTCGAATTCAATGATTTGTTTTTATGTTCAAAATATAGACCGCTCTGAAAATGATCAATCCAGTATAGAATAAAAATTTTGCTTAAAATTTCAGCAACTGAAAGACTACGTCACATACAAACACATGGTTAGATCCATTTCTATTATGTTGCTAATGAAACATTAAGTTGCAATCTTAATATAAATTTTATTTTCTCGTACACTTTAAAATAATCAAAATATTTTATTTTTTCCTGTCCAAAATATCCAGATGCCATGGATTGAATTTCCCACCCACCATTACAGTCGATTAAAAGCGGCAAATGTATGAATACATTTTGTTTGCGATAAACTCAATATTGACTACCAAAAGAAGCGCCTTTAGCCAACTGCATTTTTCTTGTTTGCACACAAATATGATGCGCACTCGGCGTAAACAAATCAACAGCCAGAAAGATACCAATGCCACAAAGAGACTACAGACAGATACCTCTGATCACTGATGGACACCTTCGAGTAATGCCTTGTATTGCATTTTGGATGCCCTCAGCAAACGACGTGAACAACGATTACGATGACGATGACGATGACGAAAGCGACGCCCAACAACCAAAGTGGATGGCAAATAAGCATGTATAATGGTGTTTATCCACAAGTTCATTTTGCTGTTTAAACATGCCTCCGAATTTACCGGCACAATAAACAATCCATACAAAATCGGTGCCGAACACAAACGAACAACAAACAGAGAGACCGCAACAGCGAGCGCCCCTGACGTAGTCAGAGGGAGTCATTGCCACCATCATATAACCAGACGGGTCGATAGAGTAGAGTGAAGTCACTGGATATGCGTTAGGCAATGCCAATGGCAACCGAAAAGAATAAGTTTGCTTATCAACGAAAGTAAATAACAAAAAAAAAACATGAGAAAAAGACTCAGTCTAACCGAAATTTTCAAACTCTTCACATCACTTAAAATCAAAAAATCATTAATATGTTGTGTATTGACAATCAGTAGACGATAATAATGACCAGATTACCTTATTTTCATCAATTCGATTTTCAAATGGATCATTGAAGGCTTCTTCAAAGTTGTTTTAAAACCATGGATCACTGTTAATAATCCAACCTCTTTGTCAAAAATACACAAGCTGATCAAAGAGACCAGACCAGACCACACCATGCATAATAACAACAACGCACGGAAGCACTTTTGAAAGTGCATTGCGATGTTATTTTAACGATTATGCTGATGATGATAACGATGGTGCCGCGATGCTGATGCTGATGTTGATGTTGATGTCGTTCCATTTCAGTGTGGCCAAAACCCATGGCGATCCATCAGTTGACTTGGGCCTGGGACATGGAAATGCAATTTGTGTAATTTATACGATTGGTTTCATTCGGTCGTTCGTCCGTTCGTTTATTTGTTCGTTCAATTCAGTTCAGTTCAGTTCAGTTCAATTTCGTTTCGATTTCGTCTGATTCGATTAGTTAAAAGTTCAAGTTCATTGTTCGAATGGAAACGAACAAACGCATGCTCGCGATACCAAATTCTGATAACAAACAACAAACGAAACAGAATTTATCCATTGATCCATCTACATACATATACCATCCATCCATCCATCCATCCATCCATTCATTCATTTATTCAACCAGCGAATAGAATGCAATGTATCTCAAAGATTGCACTGACACTTGTAGTATCTGAGTGCAGTGCGGTCTTGAATATTTTAATGGGGCTTAAAGGTTTGTAGAGTTCTTCAATGATTTATTGTTTTATGCGCGGGAGCAGCGTACATAAACAAAAACAAAATGTAAAGAATGGGAAAAATATTGGTGTACAAATTAAAAGCATTCCACCAGACGACTGACTGACTGACTTCAGCTACCTTCACTGCTACTAAAGTGCAACTGTATCGTAGTTTGCTTGCTGAGATTCAGTCGGCAATAGCTTTGACCGCTCAGGGTCATGTGTCGCGACAGCATTAATTAAAATTATATTTATATACGATACCTAGTTCCAGGCTTACATATCGATTTCATCATCATTACCATCAACATCGTCATCACCAGACTCAACGTCATCAATTAATAAAATTTTATAACTGCGCAACATCAATCTTTACTTATCAACTAATTGTGGAGATCATTGAAATTGACAGCAAACCAAAACAAGACAACGAACGATGCAGGTGAAGCATAGATGGGTAAAGGGAGCCTTTATGGGTGGGCAGTAAATCAAGGAAGTGAAGATAGCAAGGCTTTATGTCAAGCGTATGATGGCTAAGATAAATCAATTAATTATAACAAACTTGAGTTGTGTGAAGAATTAAGATTTGCTTAATAAAAACTTATTTAAATCTTCACAGAATTCGAGTTTCTAAAGAAATTTGTTACACTCAGTGCCAGGTTAGCCATAGACCCATTGTCTATCAAAGGTGCAAACTTCCACAGTCTTAAGAGGACTCACCATCTACACACGTCTTTTATGATTAAGAACTGATTGTAAAAACAAAATACAAAATATAAAAGGATAACCAATTAAAACTAAATCA
Organism: Amiota minor; assembly: GCA_037043295.1. Lineage (NCBI taxonomy): Eukaryota > Metazoa > Arthropoda > Insecta > Diptera > Drosophilidae > Amiota > Amiota minor. Next base: position 1,302,068 of record JBAMAW010000483.1, read on the forward strand.
TTTTTCTTTATAAAGAATGTTTTAAGAAACCCCGAGACTTGTACTTCCTAGGCATCCCTAAATGCTTCACTTTGACTCAAAATCATTACATTCATAAACAACTCAATTCGGATTTATTTTTATTACTCAATTTCCGCTATTTCTATATGAAGGGATACGAAGATTATCAAACCAAATGGTGCAATTTTCTCATGGACAGGATACAAGCAGACAATTGAAAAAGGACTTAATAAAGGATTTTGCTCAAAGCCAAACTGATTAACGAACCACAACAAGAAAGAACACGAAAATCAGTCATCAAAGCCGAAAAAACAAAACAAGTTACAAATTTTAAGCCTTGAAAGTATGAGGGAAACAAATCGGAAACAATTAATCATGACGCAGTTTGCAAATGCATATCTCCAATGCTTCCGATATCGCTGATCCTTTCTTGGTCCTTTTTCCTTTTTAGCAAATACATGCGAAATTCGATTGATTACGTTACGGACACATATTGATTCCCACGCCAAAGAGCGTGTATGAGTTGTAGGATTTACTTAGGACGACGCATTGTTAGTATAAACTGAGATGAGGGAACCAACCTGTGAAAAATTGCTCCAACAATTGAAATTCCTTTAAAAAAAAAAGGGTGCCGCTATCGACAAGAGGACAACTGCAAGGCAAACTTCCGTTTTGTTGGGAGAAACAGACAGACTAACAAACAACGGAACCATCACCAAAGTAAATTGTTGACTGACCAATGCAACAGGATAAAATACTACAACGAAGGACTGCAACAGGATGAAACAATATCTACAATACACCAAACGCAATGTGAAGTAAAATGCATAAAGCAGAAAAAGAAATACAAAAGCGGCAACAGCGGCATCAGCATTGAACTATAATTTTTGTTTTTTTGTTTCTCAGTATGAATGTACATAACATACTCGTATATCCTTTGCCTTTGGTGACTTCTACAAGATCTAGCTTACTGCCACACAATGTCCTTCCGGTCTTTTATTAATGTCAAAGCGTCAAAAAAGAAAAATGTTGTCAGCACCGATTTTTGCTTATTCGTATTTTGTTTGCTGTACTTAGTTACGCTCTGGGTCTGTTTTTGGATGCAGAATTTCATCATCATTGACAGTCGAAGGTTATTGACTATGAAGTACAAATAAAAGGACAATTCTTGCAGTTTTTGTCAAGTTTAGCAAAGGGCAGATTGAGCAACGATGAAGGAACTTTCAAGGTTGGTCAAGTTTGTTTAACAATGAAGTTTTTTTTATTTTATATTCAAGTATAAAAATTAAAATTTGTTTTTTTTTTTTGTTTGTTCGAGTTACGTATGCTGGCCTTGTATCTGATTGCGATAAAATTTTGTGTATATATATAGTTCGTTTCAGCCGTGAACGCAGGATACTTTTGTATCTGATATATGGTACATTTGTCAAGAATTTGTGTGTTCAAATTTGACATATTTTAAAATCAATCTAGTCGTCTTTATCAAAAATTTCAGATAATATTGCAATTTATTTAATATTATGCACAATAAATTGGTATATTTGTATATATATATTTTTGTGATTTAACATTAATTTAAAATTAAGAGATCAGCCTGCGTTTCCTATGCTACTTAGATTTGTATAAGTGATTAAACTCTGGGATTGAAAAATGCGATCGTAATAGTACAAAAAGAGGGAGAAATGATTAAAAAAAAACCCTAAATATTATTACTATAACTAATAATTAATACTTTTTATCTAACATTACCGCTACATATCTAATGCTATTTTCCCATTTGACGAAAGATTGAAGTAGTGCAACATAAGTATCAGGGATGGGAAATCCCAGGTATGTATATATGGTGCGGACAGCCTGCACTTATATCAAAAGCATGGGACTTAGAGTTTTCAATATATACAACGAAATTTAGTTTTTTAGGAAACAATCTTTGTAAGTTCACTTGGGAGGTGCTGCCCTTTGCTATACAGAGTCAAATACTGCTTTTTTATCCAACAAGGCCATGTCAGTGGATTTAGATTTTGTAAAGTTAGTTTTGACAATGTTTCTGATTCTGATTCTGGCTTGAGGGTGCATGCAACGTGCTATGTTCCCAACAAAAACCAAATTGTCGCAATGGGAGAAAGTCATTATCTTCCAAAAACTGAGAAAGTTTGGTTTTAAAGAGTTTTTCCAGAATGGGATGGTAGGAAGAAGGCAGGCATTAGAAGGCAGCAGGCTTTTTACCTTTTCTAACGAGAATAATTTCGAATATTTTCCATGGTTTCGGAAAATAGTAAGGTATGAGAGAGTGAGGTATTTTATTCCCTTGCGAGGAATGTATTTTCAATTCCGTCCAACTCAGGGGATTTCTTTGATTTAAATTTTTTTAAGATCGTTAACAATCCTGGACTTCTGATATAATATGACTCTAGCGGACTGAGAAAAAATGAATCGAGTTGTTATTGAGACTAAATATTTAGGTCACATTTCCGCTTTCTTTTCAGGTGTAGAGAAACGCCATGAATTGTCTCTATGTATGGGGATATCGCCATGCTTCTTCTTTATGATTTTTGTCAGTTTCCAAAAGAGGGAAGAACCTTTGAGCGAGGATAAAAGATTGTTCCATAATTCATTACGGAACTTTAAGAACTATAGTAATACTAAGGACAAGGCCAGGATGGTGCGCATTGTTGTTTATTGATAATTTGCACAACATATCCAAAAAATACAACAAAAATAAGATAGATAAATTGCTAAGACTGCCAGTTTGTTATTTGTTTGTTTTGACACTTATAAATCATGAAAAGACGTAGCCATATCTCTTTTTGAACCAATAACAGATTTCTTTGTCTTAAATCATCAATATACAAAGATTTGTAACCTGTTGATAAACAATCTGGATTGAATGTGTGCTTATGGACACATGTGATAATGTTACGCCATTCTATTGGAGACGCTGCAACGTGGTATTGTATTTTGAACGGATAAAGTTTTTCTGTAGTCTGTCGATCCAATCTATACTCAATGTTTTTTACTCCACCTTTATCCAAATTTTTGAGGTAGTCACTGATTCGTACATTTATGGTCCATGTTTCCTCAAAAGCATAAATACGCGAAGAAACAAACGATATTCGTTTAGTCGCATTAAAAATTTGTAAACTAAGTAAAATATCTTTGGCGAAAATCCGCTCCCAGCTTAAACTTTTATAGATCTTGTTTGACTGCTGATATTTATTAAATTCAATTTTATTTAATTTATGAATGCTTTCAACAATATCCTTTCCTTTCAACTTTGGATATTTGCATATTCCTTCATGTTCAGCTAATTGGTTAAAGGGGCCACTCCAAGGGCAACCAATGGGACGATTTTTGCACTTTGAATGTCTTCTCAGACATTTCTCTGTCATGTGCAGCTGCAGTTCTTTACGACTAATTAGTCCATCACACTGCTCACATGGATGTGGCAATTCCCAAATCATATTTCGAATTGATAAATTGTAACTTATCTCATTGAAATTGATAGACACCTGGCAAGTCGGGCATTTCCCACGAATATTTTCACATGTCTCTTTTCCCAACAGTTCCATAATGCATGGCTCGCAAAGAAGATGGCCCCTTGAACAATGAAAAAGATCATCGGGAGCTGGTATTTGCTCGCAAACACTACACTGCACGTTCTTCTTAATATGCGCAATGAATCTTTTGTATTTGACTTCTCTTTCATTTCCTACTGTTTCATTTTGCTCAGACATTTTGAGAAATTGTCTGCCAAACTGTTGCTCAGAAATTATTGAAAAAATATAAGAATCTCCGACGTGTCACTATTTAATTTATAAACGTATTTCAAAGGTCACTTAATTTGTAAAATTCTTCAAATAACTTTAAGGAATAATTGAAGAGAATATTGGCATTTTTTCCTATGAGAAAGATAAAAGGAGTAAAATTTACTGAGTACGAATACTTGCTAATAAAGATGCTTGAAAAGATCAACTTATGCTATAATGCTGAATAATATTTATATAATTTTTTGTGCTTCTAGTTGCGTAACACTTGTCACTCTTATGTGCATCAGTGTATAGAGATTTGCAAGAGATCACCTTAGGAAGATTTTCTTACCGCCAAAAGTTTGGCAATGTTTGAAGATTAGACGGAGTAGAGTAGCGCTTGCTTTGAGAGTAATGTCTTTCAACGACCAATTTGCAATGTTGTCAACACAAAAGTAGTCATATACATATATAATAAGTTTGAAGAACTTAATAGCCAATTTACAGTGAGCATTCAAGGGTGCGTTCGTTTTTGACATTCATAGTGTTGGCGTTGCGTTCTCTTTTGTTTTTGTTATGCAGACACAATGGAATTTGCGCGCTCTTTGTGCTAACAAAAAGTGTTGCCACATTCCGCAAAAAGGTGCCAAAACTTGATAACGAGGTGGCATTACATTGTAAATTCGCCTATCGTTTGCGTTGAACGCTGCGTGGACGCTGATATTAATTTATAAAAACAACTGTCATATGTTTATAATTTTCCTGTAAATGACGTATACAAGCGCTTAAGACGTATCATTATGATATTATACATATTATCACTAAAATATAGGCGTTTATCACTATGGGCACATACATAGATACATAACTATTTAACAAATACCAAGATACACAATATTTCTATTTTTTTACATTTTTATATTATCCTTTTTGAATGTCATCTGAAAGCATTTTCTATAAAACCGGAAAAAGTAACAATATGCTTTATATTACAGAAAGGAAGTAGCCCTGGGGTGTTAATTTCATTATTGTAAACAACTTCCTGTTGTCCAAGACTAAACATTTAACAAATAATTATACACGGTTACAAGTCATTACTGAAATAACAACTACCTGTAAGTGTCACAGACAAAAACAGAAATATAACCAAACTATTGAAAAATAAAAAGTAATTCAAATAAAATTTCTTGTCTTGTAGCGGTTTATTGTTATCCAATTTCATGACAGTTTTTCAACAATAAGAACAACCAAAAACAAGAACAACAACCAGGAACAGCATGGGAACTACATGGGGGCATTCCCAAATGTCTTAGCAAAGACCAAAAGTAAACCCGATCAACCTATGGTAAGTACAAATTGTTTACGTCACTTCCTACTTTAGAGCATACATTTTGCATCCTTTTCAGTTTTATGATTTCTATTTTCATGTCACTTTAGCTACAATATGTGTAGAAAGGAGCAATTTCAGTTGCCATCCAAGAACATGAAAAGTCAGATGACATTCGTTCGTTCTTAGTTATTTGCTTAAGCGCATCTCAAATGCCAACAATCCATCCATTGAATCCATCCATCTATCTACAAGTATCGTATCCTAAGGGAAACATCTGCGCAATTGGATTTGTCGCAGTGTGTTTATGTACTTTGTAACGTTTCAGAGACATCAATGTCAGTCATTCATTTATTCATGCCTTCATTTCGCTTCCTACAATTGTATCGTTGTTGCAAATATGTACGAGTATCCTGCTCTCCTCTTCGCCTGCTGTCAATAACATAAACAGCAACAAAGAAGATACTTTTGTACAAGCATGGATTACAAATTGTTGCAACCTTTTAGAGCGAGCCTCCATACTTAGCCAACTTAGGTTTTTTGTATTTGATTCGATTCAATTCTAATCCAATCCAGCTTTGTTTCTCATTGTCATGTGAATCTTACGACATACCTAGTATCCGTTTCCTTTTTCTTGCTAATACTCGTACTACAACAATACAATATTTTTCTACCACTCAATGTTTGTTTTCTTTGCTTTCTTTGACATTTTTGCAAAAGGAAATTTTACACGTGAACAAATGAAAATTGTTTGTTAATCCGTGTGTTTAGGGGCTATTTACAGCTCTCATGACAATTTCAAACAAAAAGCGACCAAAGAAAAACAAAATTCCATTACAATTTGGCATAAACAGCATACAAAACGTTACCAAAGTGACTACAAAATAGTTTCGAATTGGCTTTCATCCTCCTACTCTATCCCAAGATTTCTGTTCTACTTTTGTCTGGTTTCGTATGTTTTCCTATAGTTTGGCTTAGTTTGGTTTGGTTTGGTCTGGTTTCGTTTGGTTATCTTGGCCAATACTTGTGGTGTATTGAAAATTGCTTTAGAATAAAATTTAATTGAGGATTACATGATGTCATTGTGTAATGGCATTTCCGATAGCAAAACCAACAACTGCACCTGAAGATTTGCCATGGTATACGAGTATCTATGTTATCTACCTTCTATTGATCTGGATTTGAGTGCTTAGAACGTGTGTAGTCCGTGTTATCTTAAGGCGACTTAAAAAGGTTTGCACATAAATACATAATTATATTGGTTTTGGCTTTTTCCTCGAAGTGGTTTGTAAAATCCATGGTAATAACTAATTCAATAAAGGATAGTGTACACTTTGTAAAGACTTTGGCTAAGGATACGTTTTATTCAATTTCATTATTGTAAATTTCAGTTTTTGGGCTTATAACTTAAACTAAAGAAGTGTAAATAGAAACAAAAGACAATAGTCTCTGTGATCATTAGAATATGCTAGATCTAGGACAATAACAAGCTCTTAATGGGTGCATAGCTTTATGGGTTACTTTTTTTGCAAAGGCGTAAGACCTTATCTAAATTTATCTTCTTGCTTAGGAACAAAACAAACTATCTAGAATTAGAGGACTACAGAAGTGAGGCCATTTCTCATCATATTAAATCTTTAAAAGTTTAAAAGTTTCCACAATTTTTTTTAGTATGTATATACAACATTTCCTTTCACTGATCACTTTAAGTTGCCTCCAATGTCACTCATTCATTTGATGACATATACATGTAGTATAATGCACCTGCAAACGTCAACTTTTAAAAAGAACACACCTTAAAGCCATCATCGCGCATGCACCTGATAGGATCAAAAGATGCATTCCTTCACGGATCTACAAACACTATACATTTTCGTTTTTAATTCCACTCTTTTTAGGTTTTCTTTCTTATTATTCTTCAGGACTTGTTTCTTCGCTTAGGATTGCGATCATCTTTTAAGTTGACCCTATAATTTATGTAAACGCTTGCGTGTGTGCACCATATTTGCACCATAATTCCTGTTCAAATGTATTCCACCAAATACAAAAAGATCTGAACTCTAAGATGCAAGAAAAACCTATAATTCTTAACGGAACACTAAAATGAGGGGCGTAGACTCTACGTAGTCAAGTGCATTATTATCCTTTGGAACATTATTTTCAATCAAACTACGCCTTGACACAATGAAAAATGATGACCTATTTCCTTTTGGGTTTTATTGTATTCTATTCTTCGTTCTTTTGTTTGTCTCGAAATGAATTAATTAAAATAGTCTACAATGGCATTTAAAATACCATTGAGAATTGTGTTGTTATCAAAGTTCCTTTTCCTTCGTTACTTGTCCATGGATTTTCAGCTGCAGTTCTACGAAATGATATAATTACAGTGATTTTCATTTCAATTTAAAATTGATTGGAACCTGTCAATAAGTTTTTTCCTGTCAATTTTGTGGTATATGACGCACGGTTGTCATTTGAGTAAATAATCAAAAAAGTGAATTTCGTAGTAGTTTTAAAAAAACAATTTAAAAGCAATTTGTAGTTTTAATTAAAATAATTATTTTAAATGGACAGGAAAATATAATCATTATCCTATTAAATTTTATTATAATTTTTAAACAAATCATGTTAGAACTTTCTAGCTTGAAATGAGAATATTAAACTAGGAGTAAATTATTCTTATAGGTATCGTCCTTTCCAACATTGTCGCATCTATTCTATTCATTTTGTTCCACTGCATGGAGAATGTTTACTGACTTGAAAAGCTCCAATATTTGTAAATCGGCTACGTTTGATGGGGATGGCGTTTGGACATATCACATAAGAACTCTTTACTCTTTCTCTCGATTCAATTTTGACAATTTAATTAATTAATTAATTAACACCAAGATATTTATTCATAAAGAAGGAGGCACTGTTATTTATGGGAAAAATCCTTTATCTAAAAGGACGAAATTCCATAGGGTACCAACAATCCCTACTCAGGAATGAGCTCAATCTAAACAAAACCAACTTCATTTTAAGCGTCCTCTGCCTGTCATTAAAATTCAACTTTTCATAAAATTTTGTTAGATAAGAAGGCCTGGATAAGGAGGCCTGGGCCGCATATTGCAAAGTTTTGATTTATAACTTATGAAACATCAACATAATATGCAGATTAGTCGAAACAATCAATTTAGATTACCAGAATCTCGAAAGGCTGTCACAATAAACCCACTCAATGCTTCAGTGATAAATCCCGCTCCTCCCCTAATCTAATCTATCTAAGTAAGATTGATATGAAGCAATGATATGATTCTATACATCTACATACAATTTATAATTTAGGTCTAAAGAATTATAATCAATCACGCATGTATCAAGTTTTTTATCGATTAAAGAAATAGACACCATTCTTCAGACTTCCAATTTACTTTATCCTTATCCATTCTATTCAAAGATAAAATTCAAAGTGGTGGTTCACCATTCACTGAGGTAATTAGAAATCAAAAGTTTTTCTATTTTATTTCTAGTTTCATTCATGTTATTTTTGTATGGGTTCCTTTTTATTTCATACAAACAAACTGTGCAAATTAGTTTCCAAATAAAATCTAATATAAAAAACTACAATAAATTCTTTGCAAAATACAGAAAATCACCTGCTGAGACCAAAGGAATATAACAAAATAACTGCAATTAAGCTAATTGAATATTTGAATTTTAAAATCACAAAAACATCTTTCGTTAATCATTTGATGGATGATGAAATGTTCCGAGTGCTCAATGTCAAACGAAAAAAGGATCGTCATCAGATACAAAGACAAAAACTATATACATTCATATATCTACCATGTATTGTATGTATAATTCAGAATTTTTAATTTCAAACGAGAAATGGAAAGAAACAAACAAATAAAACCAAAATAATGAAGAAGATGCGACCAAAAATCCAGGTGCATTTTACCAATTTGACGCCGTTGGCATTCTGAGAGCCAAAACAAAGCCAAGCATAAAAGAATGAAATAGTACTAAAGAATGAAAGATACACAAACAGATAAAACCAATACAGTGTGACTGCGGTGATGATGATGATGATGATGATGATGTTGGTTGATTTCAGATACTGAATGTGAATGTGAGTGTTTGTATATTGAAGACTGTGGTTTCACGCAGAGTCATAAGCCGTCCCGAATTGAATCTATACCCAAAGTATGAAGTATGCATGCACCTTGCAGCTAATGATTTCAAATGCTAATCGAAGCAACCAAGAAAGTCGAAGGCAATTCGAGTCGAATTCGATTTCATTTTACCTGGTCAAAAAATGGAAAAGAAAGATACATACAAAGGATGCAGGTGAAACAGATTTTTTATTGTTGTTTTGTTATTGGCAAACGATTTCGAAGTTTTGTTCTGTGAATTTTATTATGAATGCAGGACCAGCAGATCTGAGTACAAAAACTGCGTGACTTTATATTTTTACAACGCACGCCTGCGCTTAAATGTATATCTTTTCTCGCTATAACTTGATGTATATATGTACAATACATAAAACTGATTTAACCAGTTCGTTTTTTATTAACAGTTAATTGTTTGCTCGTCTTCTATATTTTAATTGCTAGCAATCTTCAGTTTGTTTAATACTCAACAATAATTATATGTTTCAATATTTTATATCCACCAGGGAAACATATATAAGATCCGTAAGTGGCTCACTGAATTAGGCCTAAGGGCTCTACGCACTTAAGAACAAACAAGATACTCGAGCTTATGTAATTATACCTTGATGTATTCTATATACTATAAATCAGAAATGCATTCAACAACTTTTGAGTTACAGTTAAATGACATATGACACGCGATAAGCAACTCAGTCTAATTTTCTCTTCATAAAATAAACGATTTATTCATTTGGATTGGAAATTTGTAAGATGGTTAAAAGAAACCTTAAAGATTCTTTTAATTTTGAGGTCAGAACATTCTTGAATATGCTACCATTTCCATTATGACCACCGTTCGTGCTATGACCACTTAATCTTATTAATTATTCTGCTGAACTGTGATTGACGTAAAAAATCATATCCTTTTATCGTTTTTATTCGTTTTCTTTGTGTAGATTTTTAATAACTTCCACAACTTTGTCGCTCACTCACTTGCAATTGTCGTCGTCGTCGTCGTTCTAAACTTAATTTATTTTAAGTTTTTACCTTTCATTTTTTGGCAATCTGGGCACCCCAGCAAAAGTTTCGTTCACTGAACAAAAATGCACTTAATGCTTTTGCTTTGTTATGCAGGCTACTGCGAATCAAACTCAAACTTAAAACTTCTTCAACTTCCTTTCATGCCATTACCTTGGGAAACTTTAAGTTTTGGCGGTCTTAGCTCATTAATCACGTTTCACAAAGCCAAACCCAGCTAAGCTAAGCTAAGCAAGCTGGAGTCAGTTATGTGGTCCTTGGCGATGTTACCATCATAGCCCTTTTAGGTTCTCGTCCTTGCAAAAGAAATCAAATGCATTGAAGTCTAACAAATCATCGTGCAATTTGCTCATTGAACTATGATCACCAAAGAAAATTAAACTAAAAGGCAAAATGTATAAAGAAAATGAATGAATGAAGGGAAAAGAAGTGACTGAAGATGAAGAAAAATAAGAATAAGAATAACGTTGATGACATAAAACTTCTGTTGGAAAGAGAAAAGAATTTCAAAAGTTTTGTGATTTATATTTTCATTCCATTCCTTTCCTTTCCCATTCCCATTCCCTTTTTATTGTTAAATCCAAAAAAGACACGTTTTCAATAAAGTTTAAGCAAAATCTATTTGCTGGTTTCTCTATGCATTAAATAAGGGCAGTGAAGAGTATGAAGTTAGCAGGCTAATATATTTCCAATGAATTTTAATGACATTTTTTCATAAGCATTTCACCGGCCTTCTTTGACAATGACAAGTCAGAAAGTATTTCGTTCTTTTAAAAAACTTGAAATATTTATAAGTAAAAATTCTATATTCTAAGATAATATTTTTCACAAATTTCTTCTACTTTTCTGAACTGATCTTATTGAATATGCCAAGTGCAAGATCATTTAAGTGAGGCAACTTCCCCTCCTTCCTTGGTTATCTACACAATTTTTCAAAAGAGAAAAAAAAAATGTGTTTATTTTAACTTTTTAAGTTGCAAATCATTTAAAACTTTTGCACGTTTCGCATGCTTTTTGAGGGAGTCAACAGTAATAGAGAATCGTGTCTAGTTCCATACCACCCCAACCACACTCAGATACAACATTTACAATAAAACATAAAGCAAGTAAAGATGCTAACTTCAGTTTCAATGACAATTTTGTACCCCACATGACACATAAAATTTTATGGTATCAAATGTGGGTACCCATTTACTTCGATATATAGAAAAATACTTATAATACTTACATATATAGTCCTTCAAGTAAATTGTGTAGATAAAAAAGTGTAAAATATAAATGAAGCTCAACTTTAAATAATTGGTTTATTAATTTGGTTATCCAATCTTGTTCATTTCTATAAATACAACAAAGAATTTTTAAAGTCTTTCAACCGAAGAATTGAAAGACTTGATTTCTTATAAATAAATGTCGGACAAAACTAGAAAAAAAAATCCCTGGCGATACTATTATATATACGTTATATTTATTTTATGAAATCAAATTCTCCATCTCCTTGTTACAAACATCAGGACAAATTTAATATACTTATACACTTTAATTCAAAATAATGGTATTAAAAGTGAATATTTCACGAAACCTTGCAAATCGAGCGTACTTTTGTCGATCATGATAAAAGTTGCGAGTACGAATCACAAGCGAATGAAAGAATGAACTGATTGTACTACTATAGCAAGCAAGAAGGTGCTTTTCATGGGAGCGTGAAAAAGGTTGCACAGACGACAAAACCTCAAGTGAAAAATTAAAACTGATATCGATACGAATGCGAAGAAGTGCAAAGTAAACTTCAATATTTAAACGTTAAGAGTTTTGTGGCTACGATTGTTGGAATGGAAAAGGGCCAGACGGAGCAGGTCATGCAGATAGAGATGGTGTGTTGTTCCTTACGCTCCATTTTCTCGCACTATTCGATGCGCGCGAAAGTTGTCTTCCTCTGCCATTAATTGTGCTGGCGATGGTGCTGGAGAAAAAGTTTGGACTTGGTTTGACTTCAGAAAGCATGTGTTCGTTGTTCGAATACGAAAAACCAATTCAACTGATAACAGCATGAATAATGTGCCGGTGCATTACGACCCGAGCCAAGACTTGTAGACGTATACGGGTCATTGGCACACGTTTCAATGTTTGCTTTGGTTTTAATTAAAAGAAACTTTGGGCTTAGATAAGCGTGTGATAGAACGAACGGCAGCGTCTATGCTTCAGTTCAATTCGGTATGGATTCAGACTAAGTTCTCTTAATTTGACTTTTAGCTTTTTTTCCTATATATTGAATGTTTTAAAATTTTTATTTTTCTTTTTTTTTTTCTCATTTGGTTTGTTACTACTTGACATCACATTTCTTATCTTGAAATACGAGCGCATAATGAACGTGAAATGACATTGTCCACCATAGTAGTCATTTTTATTGTCATCATCGTATGTTATTAATGTGATTTTTGACTTGTTGATATCACTCTGCTATCTATCGCGATGGCACACACAACATTCTTCATATGATATTCTTGGTTTTTGATATTGGATAGTGTGTGAATGGTCTCTATACTGAATATCAACAAAATCTGAGAATAGGTGGCAGAGGTATTATAGGTCACTGCCCGTTCGAAAGGAAAACCAAATAACTTAGATAAACTTTTTATCGGATAATTCAAAACCCACAAAAAAAAAAAAACATTATAAACAAATAAAACTTTATAGTGAACTGTGAACTGCGCTTCCGTTAAATTTCTATTTCCCTTCATCAAATATTTCCTATAAAAATTACCTAAAGTCTCATAAGAACTTTAATCTGGCAATGGAGAAATAGTTAAAGTGTAAATAGAAGCAAAATAAAAATATTCTTTTCATACAAAAATTTCAGCTTATATGGAACTGACATATGTAATGATTACTTTGATTTCACTTTCTTGTAATAAGTTTGAGTGCCAGAAAATGAACTCATGAATTAGCATCGAACTCAGTTTTAAGATCAAGATCACACGGGCCAAGTATGTACGTTGAGTATTCCAATGACAAGAACTTGCCACACACCCTGTTTCTTCAATTTGTAGGTCATGATTCCTATAACAATTTTACTATAGAATTGTTGGAAGACATAAGCGTGTTTTTAAGAAGTCTAGGAGTCTCGTTTTGGTACTTGTATTTGTGCTAAGAGGACGCATCATCTTGCCTTAGGCTAAATACATGACAAACAAAGTGGTTTTAATGGGTCATAAGCATTTTATAGTAAATCAATATTTATACTTTGAGAAAGGGCAGTTATGTATATAATTTTAGCTCTTTATTTTTATGAGTAACGTGTGCTTTTTTGTACTGTTCGATCATAAAATATGATTGAGAAAAATATGTGGGTATTGTTTATAAATAGAATATTGTAGTTTTTTGCAACTGCGTTAATAAATAGTGATTTTGGCAAAGAGGCATAAGACATAAAAATATGTAACCTTATATGGGGCAAAAGTACTCTGTGTACAATATTTGCGCAAGAAATTGACATTGCAATTCCGTAGAAAAAGTTCTAAGTTTTTATAAAATAAAAAACAATTATATAAATTATGAGGTATGTGAACTTTTGAGGCAATCAATTCCAATTATTATTCCGACGATTCTCAAGCATTCTTTCTAACAGATTCTAAAAATGGGTACTTTAAAGCAAGTAGCAGGTAAAATAGACCCATTCCCTTGTATTCGCCATTATACGAGTATCTCCGTCTTGAACTTGAGGGTCATGATGCTAATATTGGGGTTTATATTTAGCTTTAGAAGATTCTGTATAAAACTGCAACTCAATATTTATAAGCTAAGAAACAAGTCAATATAGAATCAGACGGAATACGAAATATACAAACCTTAATAATTTCTCATCTTTGTACTGATCATTTCCATAATACCTCTTACGTTACTTATAAGAGATGTAGAAAAACGAAATCAATTTAATGTAACATTATTCTCTTTGTAAGGAATAGGCAGACAGATAGACAACATTACTTACTTACATTCTATTAACATTTAATTTGAGATTTGTAGTCACTAGACAATGAAGCGTCAACGAGTTGAGTTTGTTATTGTGACCTCTTGGTAGTCTAGTGTCGTCCTGTTCAGAATGGAAGAATATTACAAAATATTCTGTTTAATTCTAAGTTTCCCCCTCTCTCTCTCTCTCTCTCTCTTTCTCTTTCTGTTGTTTCTCTGTTGATTTGTTCGTTGTTAGCTTTACCTACTTTTATAATCATTGCATTATTCAGTGCCTAACGTACTAGGTGCTCTGAATTCCAAGCACAAGATAGTTTTAGGATTTTGCAGGTGCTCGCATTGGACAAAATCAACTGAATTTAACTCAGGCTACGATTTTATAGACATTAGCATTTCTTTACAATGGATTTTCATTGTATCACCATCGTTTCGATTTGTGTCCCTTCTGTCTGTCTACCTCATTCTGTATCTATCGTCTTTTACTACTTTCAAATAAACCAATTTGAATTCCTTTTTGAAGCCGGTCTTAATGAATTTTCAATCGTTGCACCGAAGTCAATAGGTCGATGGTGTCGTCGCTTAGTCTAGTTGACGTTTCGACTCTGTCGGTCGTAATTTTTGGATTTCCGCTTAAATTTGATAGTTTTGTTCGATTTTTATGTTAATCACAATATCTTTTTTTTCTTTCTTCTTTCTTTTTCAATTTTCTTTTCAGAAATAAAGGGTTCTTCTATAATACAATATATTGTATAATCGTGTTATGTAAATTTGTCTATAAGAATGAAAACTATTTTAAATATTACAATAAAATCATATAATTTTCTTTATGTTGTCCCATTCGCATAAAAGGCTTAGAGGCGCTTAAGGGACAACCCGAAAATAAAATGCATTGAAGAGAGAATTTATATTGATATTTGTAAAGAAAAGAGTCGTCGATTCATTTAGTTTATTTTTGCGGTTAATAGGATTTACATATAAATATCTTTTAAGACTCTCTTGAGTAACGTTTCGTTGAGTTTGTGGAAATTATTTTTAATGGTGCGAACATTTAGTTACAGAAAAATATTAAATGTTTTCAAAAGACTTGGGCTCGTGGATAACATTTACATCATGATGAGTAACTTATGGAGGGAAGATTCATTTCACACGTGATCATCTTATCTGCATTAAATTACTTTAATAGTAAGTTTTGCTTGCTATTTAGTATGCAACAAAAGTTAAATCTACAGAATATCGAATTTATAATAGTAGAATTTAATCGTAACTTTTTTTTTAATAGATTTTTTCGAAGACCATAGTATTTTACTTAATTTTGAGTGATTTTTAGTCAGCGGCGTAAGCAGGGGTGCGTTTTGGGGGTTCAAACTATTATAATGTCACGCCCATCATAAATTGCATTGGGACAATAAAGGTTGTTGTCAATTTTTCCGTTGTAGTAACAAAGCTGGCCATATTTTGCAAATAAAAATTAAGGAAGCTGTATCAGACGCAAAGCAAACACGTCTATTGAAGTTTTGGAAAACGCGTTGGGTGGAACATCTTGACTGTTTGCATCTATTTTCTGAAGTATATGAAAGTATTTATTGGCTTTGGAAGAATGCAATCAAATAATGAACAAAGTCGAAGGACTTCAGGCTCATACATTGCTGGCTTCAATCAAAACGTCTGAGTTCGTTATCGCTTTAGCAGTCTTGAAGCCTGTTTTTAGATTATTCATTTAAGAGCATCTTTGAGACTGCCACAAAAATTGCCGAAGAAGGATGCTTCGAAATAAAAGTCCATCGAGTTGTTGGAAGACAAAAAAACGTAACAACTACGAAGGAGTTCTAGAGTTCTTAGATCACTATGTAGAAGAATTGGATTCTGGATTTCTTCAACACCGTGATATTTTATCAAATATACAAGATCTTCTTCCAATAATAACAAAGCTGGATTAAACTCATTTCAAAACGGCTGTGGAAATTTTCGAAACTCAGAGGCCGAATAATGTCACAGTTACCGAAAGAGTTCGAAGCTGAAGTTACAATGTGGAAAAGATATTTTATTTCGATTGTTCATGAAATAAAAAAAAAATGCATTGCATAGTTGGAAAAACTTTTATTTACACTTCACTTCACTTTGGAAAGCGCAAAAATCGCTAAAAACTCCTATGGAGCTGGACTCACCTATTAGAGACAGAAACGGAATGTGGGCTCGGTCTGATGAAGAGAAGGCTAATGTATTTGCCAACCATCTTGAGCACGTGTTTCAACCTAATCTACCTACTAACTAATTTGTGCTTCCTCAACAGACAATCACAAATTCAGTAATTATGTCTCCATTAAAAACAAGCGCTAGTGAGATTGTATCTATTATAAGGACTCAACTGAAACCCAAAAAATCTGCTGGTTATGATAGAATTGTGCCAAAAATGATAACTGAACTTCCAAATGCAGCAATAGTTTTTCTCTCGTGTCTTTTCAATGCTATCTTTCGAATTGGGTACTTTCCAAAGCAATGGAAGGAATCTGTTATTATAATGGTTCCAAAAGCTCGGGAAGGATAAGACATGTCCTTCTTCATATAGGCCTATAAGTCTGCTTCCATGCCTTTCTAAGCTATTTGAGAAGGTCCTTAAAGCCAAACTCAATCACCAGTTACAAGCAAATAGTTCAATCCCTGATCATCAATTTGGTTTTAGAGCAAAACATGGAACGATTGAGCAAGTCAACAGAGTAACTTCGGAAATAAGAACTGCCTTTGAACTGCTTCTGGACTGAGACTTGAGTGCAAGGTGATGCTGAATAACTCTGTTATTAAACCAATTTGGACTTATGGTTCTGAATTGTGGGGTACCGCGAGCGCGAGTAACATTGAAGTTATACAAAGAGCACAATCCAAGATACTTAGAACAATCACGGGAGCGACGTGGTATATCAGGAATGAAGACATTCACAAGGACCTGGAAGTACCACCTGTCAAAGATGAATGTTCCAAGCGTAAAGCTATTTACATGGATAAATTAGTTCGGCATGTTAATCCCCTAGCCAGAGTCCTTGTCCATACAAGGAACCTCATCTCGACTGATCCATAATGATCGTGCTGCCCTTTTGATTAATTAGAGGCTCGTAGTGCCAAGTGAACTCCTTCCTCTTCATTGTAGGAGGGACACATGTGTATTAGTTTTATAAGATTTGTAACCTTATTGCTAGTCCTATGTATTATATAGGAGATTCAGTAAATACTAAACAAAAAAAAAAAAAAAAAAAATTTACAGATGGAAATGAGGCGAAAAGTGAAGAAATTTTGGATATCATTTCAGCACTGCCCAGAAGAGTGGATATCGTTTTATAAGGAGTTCATGCATTTGTAAATGTATATAATAAGATATAATATATACAAGTTAGCTGCACTATTTTCGCAACCATTTCTTAATCTTGTGCAAAATTTGAAAGGATCACTAAGCACCCCGCACCCCCGAAAATTTTGTATGCGTACGCCCCTGTTTTTAGTTCACATATCTGTACAAAATATCGTTTTAATGAGTTTTAAGAAGTCTGTTTGAGTTAGCATAGGTGATTTTGAACAATTATTTCAAATTGCCAAGGATTAGTTTGTACCAACAATGACAAAATGACAGGAAACCATGTAAAAAGAGTCTGCTTATTTAGAAACTTGCCATAAATCTGACAATTGTAAAATGAATATAAAAAGATGTTAAGAGCATAAGCTTATATCTCAGATAATCTTATGCATTCATACAAGTACTCATAAAAAGGTTTGCCTTTGTGCATATTTTAAATATTTTATTTTTTTATTTTTTTTTTCAAAGAATCAACATCACCGACACCAAGTTGAAACCGAAACAAAAGCATTTGTTTGTCGGTTTGATTACTTGCACTGTTACATCGTGTCCCACACTGGCCACTATGAATCCGTTTCAGATGCCACACTATGCTCCTGCAACGCATCAACGGTATGCTGACAGCTTAATTATGCATGCTTTAATGTGCTTTATTGCAAAGGACAATAATTTCCCTTTTTTTTATTTTATTGTATTTTTTTTTCCAAAAAGATGAATACTCACAAAAAAAAAGGCAAAAGAATTTTATTGTTAAAGGATTTATGTATAAACTCTGAACTCACTCGCGTTGTGTGGTTCAGTGGAATTTACAAAAGAAAAATAAATCCAAAATCTCATGGCAAAGTGTTGAAACGTTATGAATTTCCATTACAAAATGGATTGAAAATCCTTTTTTTATAGTGATGTGTATAACCAGTAAACCACACATTCATACTGATGATGGGAATGAGTTCTTTGCGGTGTAGCAAGTGTGAAGATCCTGTGGTAAGGCTGAAGCAAAGGTACACATACTCGTACTAATTATAGACTAAAAGCATAAGGTGATGTCAGTAATTCTTTTCGATAGCACAGAAAGAAGAGAAAAACAATTTTGGACCTACTCCAATGTGAATGATCTTTTGTTTTTGTACAAATAATGTTATCAGAAATGTGTCAACAGCTTTAGATGCTTACAATTTTCACACCTTCACCACAAACAGAACAGTTTCAAAGATGCCACAGACTCTCTTCAGTCATCATCATTTTCAAAACCTAACTTAGACAATGACTTGAGCGCGTTAAATCTAACACCTGCAAAGATAAATAATAAAATATTCTTATCGAGAATTTTAAATAAATTACGCTTAAAATTGTCGGAAGAACTTTTAACAAGTTTTATTTCATATCTGCGATGCCTTGACATCTTACAAAATCTGTGATTATAAATGATATTCAAAACAAAAGACATCTTTTTATCTTTTTTGAAAATGTATAAAGTTTCTCATCAGTAAAATATTTCTAAAGAATTCTTAGATGTTAATACACTATTTTTTCATTATAAAGCAAGTGATTTGCTTAAAAAAAAAAAGTAAAACAAAGCATCATTTTCAACTTTTTATCCCCAATGATGAAAACAAGGAATTTTTCCTGTGTACATAAATATTTTCGACTAAAAAAATCCAAACAAAAAGAGGGGCATACGAATAAATGTGAGCGGTGTCTACAGGATATTTGCATGATGATGATGATGACGATGATAATATTCTATGCTCTTCTTCGTTTAGTCGAAAGGAAGTTGTGGTGCATAATAAATGTGTAGGCGTTTATGGTAAACGTTTATCATGAAACAAATAATCACACTTTTAATATATCATCAACAAGATACAATGCAAACATAACACGGTAGAACAAAGGTTCACAAAGTGTTAAAATAAAATAAAAAAAACGTAAGAAAATGTAAAGAAGAAAATATACCAAAACGAAGAAATTTTCTCCGTCCGCTTCTATCAGTTGTAGTATGTAGAACATATGCAAGTTCTGAGTCGTGTCGTGTGCGAAGGTGTTGGATAAATGTTTGATTAGCTCAAATCTGACAGCAAATTCTTTGAATAAGACAATCAGAATGAAAGAAAAAGTTGAAAATGACGACAAGAAGACTTTTTTATGTGATTCCAGGGAAAACAATGGAAATTTGTTTTTATTTACATGATAACATTTTGTTTGTAGAGGTTAGAAAAAGTATAAGAATATAATAAGAATTTATTATTGTAGTTGTAATCGGAAATTTTAAAGGATTTCATTGACATTATTTTTTTAATTCATAATATATTTTCAACTGAAAAGCAACACAAATAGATGAGAAGGTAAATGGATGTGGAAAAAAAAGCTCTATTTAAAACATATTCTTCATGACCTTGAATGGATTTAGCTATTTCCACTATCTGTTCCAATGCTTTGTTCACTAAAACTTTTGTAGAAATGTTGAGAATCTGCTGGTGCCGGGCTGTATAAGCCAAAAGTGCTGACATCTACAGGAAAATCACTAAATTTTATCGTTCACGTTCACTTTTGATTGATTACGACACAAATCATCTTAACAAATAATCCTTAAAACCATTTCTCTGTAAAATGCACTAAAATATTGTATGATATCCTGTATTTGGATCTATCAACTGTTGTGTTTTTACATGTTTATTTCTAATTTAAAAATTGTTAAAAATCTCTTTTGAAAAGAAAACAATGTAACTTTATTTCGATAACCTCATTAATACTGATGAATAGCATTTTTTGTTTTTTTTTTTGAAAACACAATACATTATACAATAAACTAGAGCCATATTTCATTCTAATTGAACATAATTTATAACATATTCACAGCCGCAGACTTATTAAAACACTCCATCCAACAAAGGCAATATGTAGATACTTATTATTGTGTATCTTAAGCTAAGCGCCATCTGCTGAACAAATTGAGATCTTAGTCGAAGATGAAAATGAGTTTGCACCTTTTTGTTTCGAGAACTCCCTCATATAGAAGAAGTTTTGTTCAGCAGCATTCAGAGAAACCACAAAAACATAAAATGTATGAAATGAAAAGCATGTCGAATGTGTAAAGGCGAAGTGCACATCTGTGTGTGCTTCAGCGTCTCGCCTCTTAGTTCATGTACGAATGTGCAGAATGTAGATACAATTCGCAATGCATTCGCGTCATAGTCATTGTCGTTGTTATTTTTTTGCCGCAATATTGCACATGCTTCACTCTGCACCGCTTTCGACTCGATTCGACTCATTTTATTACACAATCAGCGCCAAGTGTTGATGATGCCGATGACGTCGCCACCAGTGCCACAGTTGCAAGAACATGAGCTACAAAACTACAATTTAACTAAATGAAACCATTGAGAATGCACCACGATGTGTGGCTGTGGCTGCCTGCATCTAATGTGCTGAGAGCACACCCACTTTACACACATTTGGGAAGCGTTTGCTTTTATTGCTTGAACGTTGTGGTAAAGCGAAGAGAATGAAACTAATAGTAAACTATATGGACTGGATATGAGTAAGTGTAGAAACGCGCCCACCTAGCCAGGCGGGTTGCCTCACTACTACTTCACACATTCTCGAAAAAGTGTAGTAAAGAAGGAGGAGGCGGATGACTGTGTCGAATACAATTTGGGCTCATAGACACATAGAGGCACACAGGCACTTGAACTGCGTCAAGTTCATAATCAAGCGAGTTGATGACCCTCTCAATGTCGAACTCAATCATGATGATGATGATGACGATGACTCTTTGAAATAAATTAAAAATTTTTAATGCGCAACAAAAGAAAATAAAACAAAAGCCGCACACAACATTCCGACAATCGTCCGACTTTCCATCTGACTGTTTGTCTGTCCCTGCATCTGTCTGTTTGTCTTTGTACCTCTCTTCACGCCTAATCAAGGTATCCTTAAGATGTGTGACTGTTGCCGCCATTATACAGCAGCCTCTGTATAAATTATTTAAACCAGATCAGTTCCATGTGAACAGCAGACGCACAGACAAACAACAATTCGACGACCTTATGAACAATCTCAACTAAGCATAGCCATCATTAAAGGAAGCACCGAGATTCAACAAATTATGGCCTCTTCTCTTTAGTATAATACTTTGCTAAATGAAAAACGAATGAAATTTTAATGAGAGTCCTTAAAGTGATCTTAAGACCGCCGGAGTTGCCTTTGATTTGCTTTACACTAAAGTGTTAACGCCATTTAAAGATCTTTTTCTTATTCTTCGTGAGAAGCCTTTATTTTTAAGCTGTCGTAACGAATTGTGAAATTATTACGTTTACTTTGTTCAACGCAATCTTATTAGTCTTGTAGTATTTATTGCGAATGAATTATTGATTCTGAATCTGACTGAAATCTTCTTTCACGCCTTAACAATATATTTTTGCAATCGTGAAATGTTTTGCAAAGATCCTTCATAACATGCTAATTGATGATTCTCATCCGCTTTCTTTAGTTGAATTCTTGATTTCATAGAATTTTGTAAATAAAAAAAATTTACAATTCCTCTCAAAATTTAACGAGTCCTTGAATGAAATTCTTAGTATCATAAAAAGATGTCAAATAACAAAGAAGACATTCAACCAATTGACGAACATATGTACTTAAATCATATTTGTATAAAGCAAGCACAATTGCAGCATACTCACTTGATAACTGGATACTTATTCGGATGTAGTATTATATTTCAATAGGAACTTCAGTTCTCACCAACGTTACAAGGACATCACCACCACAGAAAGCCAAGTAAAAGAAGCACTAATTTCTAACACACACAAATGAAAACTCTTGCAGAGATTTCCACACTTTATGTTCAAACATGTTAACAAAGCTAAGGAGGATGGCTGATGTTGATGGCCCAAGACCAAAAAAAAAAAAAAAAAGTATAGACCAACTAAGAGAAGAAGTGAGACTAAGAATATGCATCTAACTATTGCAGCAAGTGGAATTTAATTAAAACGTGCCACAAATTCTTTAACAAAACATAACATGAATTAAAATGGAAGATGGAAATATTGTGGACAGAGAAATTTCTATAGAGAAAAATAATGAAATAAAAAAATCATACTTTTATGGTATAGAAATCCACGCATATTGAATAAAGAAGAACTTCAATAGAACCTGACAGACTGTTAGCCACACACCTACACATCGTCATCATCATCACCATCATCGTTGCGGCCTGGCTGAATGCCAATGACAAATTTATGCAAAATCTTTGTGCAAACACTATGAAGTACTACTACATAGTAGTGATGATGAATAGATGCCCCGCAGGAGCAGCCCATTTAGCCCTATAGAAGTGCATTCGCTTACATTAAAAAAGAAAATAATAATATAAAAGAAAGCAAATAATTGAATGTTTCGTAGTACAGATATTTAAATACCCTTTTGCAGAAATCAAGCCGATTGAACTATTGGATTGCAGTGAGTGACAGGCAGTTTTACATGAAATTAAAAGCTTAGAGTAGATCCCAGGAAGTTGGGATTATCCCATCCCAGCATCAGGTAAAGGAAATCACCGAGCCTTATCTTTTATAAAGACATGGGCAGCTAGAAAATCCTTGAGAATCTAAACACCATGCAATATTGTTACGCAAATTGAAAGCATAACTGTGTTTTTATATCTACATACATTACTATTTCGTAAAACTTGGATTTGTACATTCAAGTTGTTAGATTTCATATTAGGTTCAAGTCAATGGTAACAAAAGATGAAATATCCTCTCCATCAACTCTAATGTTACAATCCACTTTCGTAAACTAATATACCAACAAATGCTCAAAAAAGGTATTACAAACTATTCACTGCAGCAGCACCATCAATGTTGATTCAACTGCGCTGGAGACCAAGTGAGGCTGAGCATAGCCTTTAAATGTTCATAGAATGAGTGAGCAACTCAACAAAACAATGCCAAAATACAAAAAAGCATTTTAATAGCCTGAATGAGCTTGTCGTAGGCTTCCTACCTTCCTCATATACTTTCACTGATTGACTGCCGGAGCACCTTGTTGCCTCAACTGCCTAGGCATATCTACAATATTTGTCCGCTGGGCTCGCTTTCAGCGTTAATGAAATAGCTTTTTGTGATGACTTTATATGTGTATGTATGTGTGTATGTTTTTAGTGTTTAGTACGCAAGTATTTGTATGTTGCCTCATAATAGAAAATGTTCACGTGTAGAACGATGCCTGCAATAAGGACCCCCAAGTGATTATGAAAAGGTAACTTTTATGTCTGTTCAGCATTCAGCTTTTCTTCATTTCTTCGTTCACTTTGTTTTTTTTTTTTTTTTTGTTTTGTGATTCACAATGTCAATGTTCTCGTTACACCTTATCACCTCATACTAACTATACTGAAGTTTCCCCATTTCAAAAAATTGCATTACTTGACAGGCGCCAACTGTCATCTAAGCTCAGCTCAATTCAACTCACCTCATCTCGCCACAATACATTTTTAGTTCAGTTAACCATATATTCATACATACCCCTGGGCCCTAGGGGTTAGCTTTCATTCGCGGCTTAATGATTTATTTGAGAAATTTTGCACGTGAATATAGTATGAAAAGATGAATTGTGTGAACTGCTTACTTTTTCTTTACCACATACAATGCAAATATGAATACTATATTGTATACGAGTATATAGTGTGTGAGTACACACATATATAAATTTGTATAATATGAATGACAGAGTCTATAGAAACGACCGAAATGAATTAAGTCGCCAGACCATGAAATTCTTTGGCACGTACAACGCCAATTCTTTACTACATCTTTTCGCTTCTTCTCCTCTCTTACTTTTTTTTTGTCTTTATTTTTCGCGCGCGCATTTCCTTCTTTTCTTTTGCTGTTGCTGTTGTTCAAGCTTTTACCATAAACAAAGCGAGTTGAGTCGAGTTGAGTTGAGTTGCGTTGAGCTCTTTCATCGTTAGCTTTATATTATTACTATACGAGTATATTCACAATCGCAATCCCATTCTCAAACATATTCTTTTAACGATTTATCATGCGAAAATTGTATACGCTTCAAGGCTTTGTCTACCAACCAAATACTCCGATTGTTGCACCCACGCCCAAAGTGCCATGCGATGTTACCACATTTACCACTGTCTCTATTTTGTGCTGCCTTTTGTGGCACATGTGTATGTGTATGATATGTTAATAGCGCCCAAGTGTCTACCACGTAAGTATGAAGTTTTTATTTGTTTTCCACGAATTTGGTAGGCAAGTGAACTACTGTGTAGAGAGATTCATAGTGTCACTTCTGTTGTACATGTTTCCAACTACTTTACATATTTTGATTCATTTTTTTTTTTTTTGTTTCGCCGCAAAAGTCCAAACTTCCAAATATTATTTATTTTACGTGAACATGCCTTTTGTGCGAGGGTGGCTTCAGAAATAAATCTCATTTAGAAAAATTCAAATTTGATTTAGGTTTTTCTTATAATACAATACAATAATTCTTTCTTACCAAATTTGATGAATTTCAAATATTCCTGATGTTTAAATATAGAAATAAAATAAATGCTTCACACACAACTTGAAATGGAAGAAACTCCAAAATATACATAATATTTTTTTTTTTTTTTTTATATATTTGTTCACTGCTAATGTGGTTGACGTTTATAAGGAAGACAAATGACTGATTATAGACGAACATCCTTACAGATTCAGAACTTTTTTACCAAATCTCGTTTTATTATAATTTTATTTACCATATTTCAAACACAAATTCAAAGGATTGCTCCTAAAGTTGGTCACGTTATGCCTGCAACAATCTGAACAACAATAAAAATGTATGTGAAAAATTACTCAATCTTAAAATAAATATACATTTGCGTTTATCTTGAATGATGTGTTATGTATATTTTATACATATTTTTGCGGTACATTGTTATTTTTATTTGATTAATTGGATTTATATTCATCATTCAAAAAACAAACAAATGATGTTCTTTTTTTTTTTGTATTCAACTAAAGTATTTCCTCTTCCTCTTGCTGTTTTTATCTCACAGTGTGACTTACAAAAAGATTAAAATTAAGCCCTAAACCAACTTAATTTCTTAACCAGTTTATTCATTAGTTGGTTAAGATTGCTTTATAAAGATACAATAGACAATATGATACCTTTCAGATCAGTGGCAATGAACTAAAACTGTCGATTGTTGATCAACAATTAATTATTTTGATTATCACAAAATGAAAATCACACAACAAAATGTTTAAAAATTAGAAAAGAAAGATCTAGAAAAACTGATAGTAACAGAATAGAAAATGGTAAATGAATAAATTTTCTAAGATAGAAAATAAAGATGTTAAGCCCTTCATGTGGAATTCAAACATATTAGGTGTAGTTAATAGTGACACAATTTGGGGCTATGAAAGATTTAAAACTAGTGAAAATAGAATGGTGTTAATTCGCAAATGAAGAAAAGAAAAACTTATTGTGGCACACACAATTCTATACATCTCCATTTTTAGTAAATTGAGCTTATAAATAACACAGTCGGCCTACTTTCTGAAAAGAAAAAGGTAAAAAAAAAAAAAGGTTAAAGGAGTCACTTGCTTAACTTCCCATCTAAGCGAACAACTGTCTAACTAACTATCCAAATATAGACACTAGGCAAGAAAAGATACATAAAAAGCTTTAGACACATACACATACATACTCCACTCATCTACACTAGACACATAAGGCAATAAAATAGTTGTCTCGACTTCAGGATAAGCATCTTTATCTGCACCAGAGTCCATGGTCCATTACAGCATATGCCACTGATTACTTCGTTAAGTCTTCGTTGTTGTCTGTTGTTGTCTTTTGCTTACATCATGCATGTTGCTACAAATTGTAGCCAAAGAAAAAGGCAACCAAATTAAATTATGGCCAAAAACATGAAAGGGTTAAAGGTAAATCCAACAACAACAACAACAACAACAATAGAGAGAATGACGACAAGTGAGTAGAATCAACAATAACAACAACAACAAACAAGGTAACACCAAAAATAGTCAAAAACTATTAACCTGCAGTAAAACTGCAGCATTTTGATGCTATCAACATGAAGCCGCTGCTCTATTCCTGACTAAGATTACTTTAGTAAATGGAGGTGAATGTTGCTAAGAGTTGAAGATGCAGTTGAATCTAGTAAAGATACATAAAGGCCGCGGCTGTCGCGCGCCACCAGACACATTCATTACAATTACACACAAATGCACACAGATATCAACTCGAACACATACATAGTAATGCATTCATATTGTCAAAAAGTTTTTTGTTGTTATAATTGCTTATCAGACGATGTCATCTCTAACTTGCTCTTTCTTTCTCTCCATGGTATGAACATACGAGTACATATTTGTCTCTAGGTTCCCTCTACAAATGACATTAAGAATTCTTTCAGCAAGTTCTTTGGGAACTTCATTAGGGGCGAGCAGGCAGGCAGGCGGGCGAGCAGGCAGACAACCAAGTAAGCGAAAATGAAACTTAAAAAACCACAGAAAGAAAGAAAGAAAGTCAAATATCAAGTCATTAGATCTGAGGTCCGAGTCTAATCCAATGCATAATTTAAATTTTTTTTTTCTTTATTTTTGTATAATTTTTTTAACAGACAGTTGTTTTGTCAAACTAATTAGTCTGTGAAAACATTAACAACTAAGGGAATGAGGGCTTAGTATCTGACTGCTTGAATGACTGCCTAACCCGAGAGTCACATTCACAAACAAACTGAATGATCTGCAGAATGACAAAGTGCTTGACTGATTGACCCAACCAGCAACGGATGGACTAGTGTCGTATCACAGAATTTGATGATGACTATCCATCCCTCTATCTCTTTAGACGATGAGCTGCTACACACTGCACCATTCAAAAATCATGATAGACAAAGTTTAAAGTATTTGAGGAGCTCTACCAAGTTGAAGAAGCAAAGAAAATTTCATTATAACATGCATATTAACATAATACAAAGGTATTATGCGTATTAATTACAGTGTAGACATTTGCATTCAAAACGCCTGTTTTGCTTCATCTTGAACGCACTGGTAGGTAAGGTAAGAATTTAGTCAAGAACACATCCATGATATAGATACCCCAATGCATAAAAAATACATAAAATAATAACCAAGTTTAGGCTAAGCAAATGGGTCTTTAGTATGTAATTATTGAATTAGTTGCGTTTGTGTAGACGAAGATTGTAACACGGCGATAAGACCACCAAAAGAGTTCGGAATAAAAAGAGTTATTATCTTTCAAAAATTTGCATAAATTTCACGCAAAGATGATGTAGTCTTACAATATAATGAATTGCAGGGAAGAGAAATTTTCACACAAATAATGATACTTAGAAACGGAAATGCTCCTACAAGAGGACGGACGACACAAAAGAATATATAACAAAATGTTGAAAGTAATTTGAATAGAAATTATAATTTAACAACATGTTTTACTTTCTGCAAAAATAATTTCATAGTTTCTCTTACCATCAATCTGATTAATCGGGACTACTTATTAATGAAATTTTTCCAAAAAAAATCATAAGCCGAGTACAAATTTGTTTCTGTTGCTCACATAGTTTTTATCACCGAATCTACAAAGTCTTACATCTAATACGATTATATTCAGTTTACATTACGAATATCCCAGAAATGCTTCGATATTTTTCGATAAATCCCGCAATTCGGAAAAACGATTTAATAAAGATGTGGGACATGCCCTAAAGACACGTGTACATTTTGCACCAGAGCGACCAATCGACTCCGCATAGAAATACTCATTATCTGTGTGTTCTGATATTTCATCGGCAGATGAAGAGGGTCTGTAAAACGTATCAATTAACTTAGTATAGTAAAAGTTGTATTTATCCGAAACAAAAAACTTACGTAAGTAAAATATGAAGCAGCTCGGCAAATATACCATTCGCATAGTCGAAGGGTTGTTCTGCCACTTCACAAATGCTTTTCAATACACATTCCCGACCAGCAAGACCCAATCTGTGACATAAAAATAACAATTAAATGTTTCCAAATTGAAACTATTATAGAATCTCACCTAGTAGCTAAGCCCTCAAGTGCTTTATAGACAACCCAACGATAGTTTGTTAGGACTGCCTTGTGCTGATTCATCCACTTTACAGAACTTTGCTGCAATTCATTGGCTCCCAATAAAAAATTCTCAAACAGTGGTCGCTTACTCGTTGCCCCACGTGCAAACGGTCCATAAGCGATTGGAGCATTGAGTGGTAGACTTGATCTTGTACGCAGTTGCTCAGCTGTTGACGGTAAAGCATATTCGGCTTTAAAGACATAACCAGTAGTAAGCGCTTCAAATTTGAGATTTTCAAGAGGAATACCAATGCCTCCAATAAACTGTAGGAATATAAGATACATTTGCTTTCAATTTTCTATGTTATCCATACTTTATTCTGACCTGGACACGTGTCGGTGCTGTTGGTGGAAAAACTAAGACCGGCACGAAACGTTTACTACGCGCTCTTTGTGCAGTTGTACTTGAGATTAGGATTAGAACACTTAAAATATAAATCCACATTGTTTTCATTTATACCAAGTATTTCAAATGGGAGCAATGCGTTCTCTCTCAATTCTAAATATCAACTAAATATTCTACAACAAAATGACTTTTTTCGTGATAATGCTAACATTTACTAATTAAGCAAAACCTGCTTTAATTCTAATAGTTCAAAGAAACCAATGTTTTGTTCAACTTCCATCCATGAAAGTGTTACACATTTGTATCCACAATTAACACCTTAAACTTCTAGTTGCAGCTCGCTGAGAGATTTAACGCGCTGAAGTTACTGTTAGAACCAGCTTCGACCAGACATGACGCAAAGTCTCATAATGGTACTCAGAGATACTCTTAAACAGGGTGTTTCTTTTGATCCGATGCAGATCGAAAACAAGAAATCATTAAAAATTTCAAAGAGATAATATGTGATAATATGAAAAGTTTCATCCTTTTTTTACCAAACGGAATCCTATTGCAGAGATTTTGTTATCCTTCCGTCCATCCATCCTCGGGTCATATCTCATAAACCGCAAGAGCTAGAGAGATGAAATTTTCACAGAATGTATAGTTTTATCTGGGCATCAACAACAAATACTAAAAGTAAAATATATTAAAAAACTTAAAGGGGTCCCCATACCCCATACAAGAAATATTTTGATTTGTATGGCAGCTATACGATCCAATAATCCCACGATCTTGAAATTTGGCTGGTTGATGGCTAAACATCAGAGACTTATATTGTCGAAATATCAGTTTGATTTGATTACTAGGGAGGGTACCTTCCATACAAACCCACCATCAAAATTCAGGTTCTTATTCGAAAAACTTTTTTGTTTTTTGAACTATTGAACTGAAATTTTGACACTATAAGTTTCTGATATAGACACGTTACATTTGTTGAAATCAGTCAAATCGGACCACTAGGGAGAGTACCTCCCATACAAGCCCAAAATAAAAATTCTATATTTCTACTCTGAAAATTCTATAAGTCTATTAATAAATATATACTATTGTAGATGATACCGAGCCACCCAGTATTTTAATTTTAGCACATCATTTCTTTAAAGAAATGCATTTCAAAAACTGCAAATATTCTTCTAGAAACAACCCATCAGAATTTAGTCAACTTTCTACGTTACCATGATGCATTTCATTTTAATATGTTGCATTTTAAGCTTGAACGTTTTGTACATACAACTGACTCATGGATTTGTGTTCTTTCCAAGAGGTGGTTCCTTTGGCGTAAGTTCTGGATTAACATAATCTTATCACTCTTCTAATCTGAATCTTTACACTACTACAAAAGTATTTAGCTGCCGTTGCTATACCACTCGATTTGCCCAATCAAAATGTTTATATGGCTTTTAACTTTGAATCCAACTTTGGTTTACCATCAAATGATTCTTATAATGAATGGATAGATCGGGTATGTATTTACCTATTTGAAGGATTTTGTACATAAATCATATTTCATTTTTAGTGGCATCTGCAACAAAATTATCTTGGTATTGGCAACAATATTACACCGATCAATGGACGTGATGGTGGACCTTATGATTATAATGATGAATCTAACATAAGACAACATCTAACCTTTACGCGTACCAAATTCTACCAGAGTGTTCTCAACTATTTGTCACTTTATGGCTTTAATGGCACAGCATGTCTGCTGAGAACAATTTGTGAGGTTAATGCATACAATTTGGAGGAAACGAATGGTTTACTAGGAAGCATTTTGAAAGTGTTATTCATGTAGGTACCAACAATGAGTCGTCTCTATTTGTGTAGAGGGAAGTTGTCTAATTACAGAAGATAACTACTTTACATTTTTGTGCTAATTATACAATTGGGAACTGTGTGTCGTAACCCTTAATTTTTCCTGTATCCAAACAATAGACCAAGTACATCACAACCGGAAAAGGAAACTGAAACAAACACACAACTTTATGAGGCGTCGGAGGCAAAGGATTGCAATGCATACAACGTGTGGTGTCCATATGGACTTGTCGACATGATAACAACCACATTATGGTGAATGTGTAATTAAAAAGCCTCAATTGCTAATTTTTTGTGAAATAAAGAAAGCAACTCACACAAACGCATATTCAAAAAAATAACAACAAAAAGATGAGAACAATAAGAAAAATATGAGAAGAATGTTATTCTATTGAAATAAAAAAGCCTAAAATGTTGATTTTGTTTGCAAAACAAAAACTGAGCTAAGCCACAGATTTCTTTATTATTATTATTATTTTTTTTTTTTTCTTTTTTTCTTTCTTTTTGGCAAGAGGTTAGTTATCCTTTGTCTGTACTTAACGCGCTTAAAACGCCTTACAAACCAAGAAACTCAAGGAAACAATAGCAACGGCATACCTACATTCATACGTACGAGTATGTGTGTTTTAACTCTTAGTAATCCTTCATGTCATTTTTGAGTTCTCGTACGAGTATGACGGGCAGCAGAGTTTTTATTCTTCATGCCTTTGTATTATTCTTGGCCTTACTACACATGTTTTGTCTTGTTACTCAAGCAAAACCAAAGAAATTCTCAACTGAAATAAAGAAATCTTCAACATAAATATGGTTTAAGTCTTGCAGTGAAAAAAAATCTACAAATAAACCAAAAAAAAAAAAAAAAACTAAAAAAAAATAAAAGGATAAAAGTTTTTATTTGCGCTGTTTTTGGCAGTTCAGTGATCGCTCCTTCCGTTGCGTTCCTTCTTCTTTTATTGTATTTAATATTTGGAGAAGAAAGGATCTTTATTATATTGGGTGGTATTTATGGTTTGTTGCTTTAACAATTGATTTGATTTGCCGCTTTATTTTATTTCAATCACTTTATTGTTTTCGTTTTCCGCCTTTATTTCTTTTATTTAAGTGTTTGAAAGCTGCACTCAAATCCTTCGTCGATGGCCTGGTGAGAGAATTACGCCTCTTTTGATTTTTGTACCATACAAAATAATTAGAAGACAAATGTCGGCCAAACAAAGAATCAGTCAAAGAGAATAAATAATAGCAGAGCTACTGAAAGTAAGTAGTAGTGAAACGTCTAACGAAATTCGATATGATGGAAAAGAAGTTAAGGATAATTAGATCCTTCAAATTCTTGCTTACCAGAGAAACAAAAACTCATTATTTTACAATGTATATCGGCATCGATTAGTTGCCTCATGAATAGTAGATTAGTATCTGTATGATGGTCAGTTGTGTTGAGAGCTTAGGTGATAATCTTACAGAACAATGGAAATCTAAAAACAGAACAGAAGATAAGTTGCATTTATTTGTAAACTAGCGTTACCCGGCGTGCGTTGCTATGTCCACTATGCGTGCTCAGTTAATAAAAAAAAAAACAAAAATGGGCCAAGTGCGAGTCAGACTCTTACAAAAAGAGTTCCGTACCAGATTGGGGCTTGTATGGGAGGTACGCCCCCTAGTGGTCCGATTTGATTTCAACAAATGTAACGTGTCTATATCAGAAACTTATAGTGTCTAAATTTCAGTTCAATAGTTCAAAAAACAAAAAAGTTTTTCCAATAAGAACCTGAATTTTGATGGTGGGTTTGTAAGGAAGGTACCCTCCCTAGTATCCAATCAAACTGATATTTCGACAATATAAGTCTCTAATGTAAAGCCACTAAAGAACCTGAATTTTGATGGTGGGTTTGTAAGGAAGGTACCCTCCCTAGTAATCCAATCAAACTGATATTTCGACAATATAAGTCTCTAATGTAAAGCCACTAAACATCCAAATTTTAAGATCGTGGAATTACTGGATCGTGTAGCTGCCATACAAACCAAATTGTTTCTTGTATGGGGACCCCTTTAAGTTTTTGAAAATATTTTAGTTTTAGTATTTTTTGCTGATGCCCGGATAGAACTACACATTCTGTGAAAATTTCAATTCTCTAGCTATTGCGGTGTGTGAGATATGACCCGAGAACTGACGGACGGACGAAAAAAGTATCCTACGTCCGTCTCCTGGTTCTGAGCTACATCCCAACCAATTTTCAGCCAAATCGGTTCAGTCGTTCTTGAGTTATGAATAGTGTAACTAACACGACTTTCTTTTATACATATATATTATAAAGTTTTTAATCCAAAAATAATCAGAATGACTTGTTTAAAGTAGGACCAATTCTAATATACGATGAGTCGTTCAAAATGTGTGTTACAAGAAAAAAAGAATACAAAAGTCATTTTGTAAGTTTTACTTATGAAATATATCGGTTGTTCTGAAGTACACATATGCTAAGCTCAGACTTCTTTGGTTTTATATATGGTAGTCTCCATCCAGTTTCCAATTATTGAAGAACTGCCACAACAACATATTAACAGACTACGGAAATAAGAAATTTATATTCCTTAAAACACAGGAATATGATATCATAAAAACTAATTGACTAGTTCCATTTGAAATGGTCAGACAGATGCAATTAATGAAACCTTTCTAATGAAACTGTCCGCCCACTGGAGTGTATTTTATTTTAAAAACATAGCTTGGGAGTAAGAAATTTGTCCGGCCAGAAGAGATGTGCTCCAGAACATATGATTTTACTATATATTATTATATGCACTAAATACATAACAAAACATTTAGATACGAAAAAAGCAAAATAATGACAATGTTAAGACTTTTTAAAAATCATTTCAAAATTGAGACATTTAAAGTTCATTCATCCTGTTCACAGAATTGAGTTATAAACCCACAATGTTTGTTGTAAATATTGTAGTTACTTAAGACATTCAACCAAAACTAAACAAACTATGCCAATCATTTCATAAGCTGGACAAACATGTTCAGTACACAGATATAGGAAGAGATTAAATCAGCGTAGCTAAGTATTTAAGCCATCTTATCTTCGCTAGACAAGATCTTCAGAGTCTATATTTCCTGTGAGCTGTGAGTGTTTCGCAATGATCAAAGTGTATAATGTGCAAGATTTTGTGCTATTCCTATTCCGCTGTAGGCGATCAATGTAATACATTCTTAAGAACGCTAAGCATAGCTTAAGTCAACAACACCAGAGTAAGTAAAATCTTAAGCGTAAAACCCTCTGAGCCAAAAAGCAAACTCACCTAAGTGAAGCGAACGGAAAACGTTCAAAAATTATTATAAACTCAATTCTTTTTCTGCCATCATCATTGGTCTTCATCTACTACAACTTCGCCTTCTAGTACAATATATCGTATGACTTCAACTCGTTTTGCCTTTCGCAACCGAGAAAAACCATCAATCATTTCTTTTTTCTAATGTCAGCTTTTATAAAGTTTGCTTTTCTTTTACTTTAGTTGCTGCTTTCCGCCATGGCTTTAATAAGATTTTCATAATTTGATGCGCTTGTGCATATTTTGAGTCAATTAATGTCAAAAAGTAGTTTTTCTTTCTTTGCGTCGTTCCACAAGCGCTCGCTCAGCAATCGATCAAAAAATGAAAATTATAAATGCAGAAAAACCTGAAAACTCAAATAAAAATGGATGTGCAGCATATTTGATGGACTCAAAGGAAAACAAGCAAAAAAAAAAATATGCAATAAAATTATGTTGGCAGGAAAAGTTATGAATATGAATGATGGTGGGCGCCGCATTAAGTAAACTGCCACAGAAATGCTGATGATTACGATGGTAGCGATTGATAGACAAACGAAGGGCTGATGATGATGATGATGATGATGATGACACAACAAAGGTGAAAATTAAATTTTATAAAAAAAATAATGTTCTTAATATTTGATTAAATGCCGTAGCGTTGATTGGTGATAAGAGAACAAACATGTAAATGAACATCAAGGGGACATGGGACATAAATTTTGTGGGAAATTATTTAAATGATCAGAAAAGTCAGTTGTCAGTTTTTAAAACAAGTTTTCATAATGATATATTAAGGTTCAATTCCTGAAGAAAATTAAATGAAATTTTGATCTAACAAATAGATTAGCTTAAACATTTTTAGAATACAGAAATATGAGTATATTAGCAAAATGTCACAGAAGTTCTAGGATAACAAACTCAACCTTTAAGTAAAGTACTTGTCTATATAATGAATGAGTAAGAACAGGGATAGCATTAGGGCACTCTGTTGAAACAAGAATATTTCTTACATATACCTATATTATATTCATATATTTATGCAAAGAAAAAGTCGTAAAATAAAAGGGAAATTATAATATTGACCCATTTATTGGTCCCAAGCCTAAGAAGAAGCCTAAAAGAAACAATAAGGAAATGGGAGGACACCAATTTTTCAAAGTACTTACAATTCATTAAGATGAAAGGTAAGCTAAATGTGTCCTATGCCCAGACAAGGGACCTTGCATAAGATACAACTGCAGAGATAGAATATTAGAGACTTAAAAACTTAAAACTGCTGACTAAGCAAGTCAGATATTGATACATTAGTGGGTACATATTCTATGTGAATGACCCGTAATCAAAATGGAAAGGGTCAATTTTATTGCCTTCATCCCAGATACAAAATAAATAAGCCAAATCGAGTGCTTATTTTAAGCTAACTATGTTCAACAGAAGATTTTTATTGTTTCCAAAGCAATCTTGACTACATATATTTAATAATAATATGTAAATATAAAATCAAATTTTAACGATTTATGTTGTTGATTCAAATGTACATTCTTTACTGCACAAATATTGTGATATGTAAAAATTTTGCATTGTTCAATGTTTTTTGTATGATTTTTAAAACCAATCAAACAACCAAAAATAACAACAAGGGCTGACAAACAAATAAATACGAGTACATACATTTATGCCAATTGAATTTTACCTTAATCCATATAATTTACTTTGTATCTTACATGAACATAATAATAATAATAATAATAATGTAATAACTGAACAATAATAATAAATATGCATGTTAATTAACAAACTACATACATAGTTAATAATCGGATTCAATTAAAATATTGTACAATTGTACGACGCCAACGAATGCATTAAATCCCAAACATTTATGGATTAAGGCTAATTTAATTATTGTCCTGGTCAATAAAATATTTATATTAACAAGAGCTTTTCATTTAACATTTCAATTGCATTTCTTAATTTACTAAAAAGGTTGTCAAATAATCACTGAGTTGTGTTCAAAAAAGAGCAACAAATGTCAAAGGATATTAGTTTTCATTGAAAGAATATACAATAAATTAGGCATGGTCAATAGAATATGAACATATACTAGTAATTTTAATTCAAATTGACAGATTAATTTTTCATACTTAAGTTAATAATGATTAGGATTAAATAAAAATTTGATTAAAATACTATAATGTTCTCTTCATGTTTAAATCAAAGTGTCCAATTAGCGACTAGATGAATTCTCAGTAAATTTTTATATACAATATTATTCTTTCAGTTTTGTGTTAATAAAACTCAATAATAAAATAAAAAACTATAATAATTTTAAAATCTGATACCTTTTAATATATAAACATATATAAACTTTTGTCCCCATCCACTTCTAATATCTCTGATGGATGAGTGACATTTATATAACTCATATGAAAAAGGTTATAAAATTGTCGGTATAATTGTCGACATTCAAGAACTTAACAAGAGTCTGTTATTATTTAATTACCTTAAATAATAAATACACAGCATGAAACAATAACAAGAAGCCTGAAGCTACTTCAGCAGCTAATACTACCAAATAACAAAAACATTACATTGGGCGGCATGGAATACGCCTGAAATTCAATCAAAGACTCATGACACCATCTAATGATACTTTTCAGTTTTTCCTTATTGCAAGGATGGAGCCAGGATCAATATCAGTTGTTGACACATGTCATATGGTTAGAGAATCTATATACAGTACAAGTGATCTTGTGGTTAAAACAAGTCACAAGTACGCCTATAAAGTTAATTTTTTTCATGTTCATTTTGTTGAAACCTTCATTATACGCTATCACTGTCAAATGGTTTCATCTTCCTCGGTTTAATGTACTACATACTTCGTTCGGTGTTCGATTTGGTTTGGTTTGTGTGCATATGGTGCATTATGCTCAAAAACGACAACTTAAGGATGTGTACTTTTTCATTATAATTTATGTAGATATTGAAAGCAAAGCAAAACCACTCATGTGCTGCCTGTCGTTACAGGGCGAAACGATACTTTGTAATCTTAGACATACGAGTACCAACAACGTGTGTGCAGCTGTGAGCCACCGGCTCAGGAACTCAATATACTCATACATATATGAATGAATGAATGAATATGTATGTGTATGTTGAACTACTTGGAAATGAGTGGTGCATCAGGCAGCTCTCAAGGCATGGATTATGCACATTTGAGGCACTCGTACTACTAGGAAACTGTTCGCATGCATCTGGGTAATGTTTTTAATTTAGTTCTGGTTACTATAAGTTAATCATTGATGGCATTTCCTTAGTGGAATCTGCAACTAATTACAAATCAATTTGTTACGTGGGTGTGGTAGGAGGAAGTTTATATCTAGCACCAGTGTAGGAATCTTCTAAAGGTGAAATGCCTTCAGAATGTTCTAATTGGTACCACATACATGTGACTATGCCTTAACTACACGAACTACATTACTTACAATATATAAAAAGGGATATACAATAATAAATCATTTTTCATGAAGCTGAAAATAAAAGATAGATGAGAGAAAAATTGAAACTAACAATCTGACGAATAGCCTAGGATGCCACAAATTGCTAGAGATATTATACCTTTTATCCAAAACATATTTGAATTATAAATGAATAAGTAAATGAAAAGTAGATCGGAAACCAAACCCAACAAAGATAAAAGCTCATGTTATCAACTCGTTAGGCTAGAAAACGTTTTGTCGCTACACACATGGGGTTAACAGAATAGGGATGGGGAGACTAATTACCATAGAGATTAATGTATACAGGATAATAATCTTGTGAAATTTATCAAAAACAAAACTTGCAAACAGTAGGAGAGGCAAAGTTAACCACAAAAAATAGAAAACAAGAAAATTTATTAGACAACAAAAACTTGTAAATTCCTTAACTTTCAAACTACACAAACTCAACCATATGGCAATGATATTTCAAGAAAAAAATCTGGAACTTCTCACTTAGGAATGAATAGCCATTATGTGCATAATTTTACCATAAAATAATGAACAAATTTTGATATTTCTAACTTGACAAATATAGAAGATTCCTTAATATTAAATTATATTCTGTCATGTTTCAGTTCGATATCTCAAAAACTATAGAATTATTTACTTGGCATAGTTTGTTAAATATATTTAATTTATTAACAATATAAGACATCAGATATCAATAAGATATGGCAATATATAACTTAGTTAGAATGCAAGAAACAACAGAATCTTTGTAATCAATTTTAAAAATCTTGGTATTTTCTTTTATATGCAATTTCTGCTTAGTATCTTCAAGGTGTTTTTGACCCTCCATGATTGCGTTACAAACAACACCCAATTGTTATGCAGAGACACACTATTACTAAGTGTGTGTAGAGTATTAAAATAATGCGGGTCAAAAAATGGAGCATATAAAAAATGATAAGCTTAGATAACAACGACACATACAGAAAGTAAAATGTATCTATGACACACAAGTGAAAAATTATGCACATATGTGTGAAGGGTAGAAGAAGAAGATGTAGATAAAGAAGGAGAAAGATAAAAGGATAACTGACATGCCAGACAACTGACAGACAAACAGTCATGGAAAGAGGATGGGAGAGTAAGGAAACTGGAGTATAAGAAATGCGTGAGTAAAGTATTCAAACAAGAGAAATCAGTGGAATTTGTTATATTTAAATGTAGACAAACACGCAAAAATGAAACAGCAAATATGTACACACTATTACAGATACATGTATGTTAAACAAGTATTGTAAGTAAAAACATAGATATATATCTCACGGATACATTTTTATATATGTAAGTAGGACAAGGTAAGGCAAGACATGTAAGCAAGCACGAATTACCTTCAAAACGAGCATAAAAACCACAATAAGCACTCACACCCAGTGTACACACACACACACACATACAGACCCAAAAAAAAAGGATCTACATCTAAATAATAAAGCTATAGAACGTCTGTCTCTATGTAGCTCATGTAGCCACATTGTCAGTCAGATTTGTTATGCGTTGTTGTTGTTGTTATTGAAGAATAGAACACGGCATAAATGTTTATAATACAAAAATAAGCTTTAATATGAATGTCAGCAAAAATAAAGAGGAGACAGTGAGAATATAAACGAAAGGAATATAAAAGGAAAGGAAGGAAGTGTGTTTGTTGAAAACAGCGTTAGCGAAGGCGTTATACCGCGGTTTTTTGTGACGTTGTTAATGCGAACGCATCCACCCATTTACCGGTTAACATGGGAAAAGGAAGCAAGTTCAAATGTTGACGGTTTGAAACCATAATGTTGAGCATACAAAATCGCTAAAATGTCGAAAAGTCAAAAGCGTACACAGGTAAAACAAAACGAACGAACATGAACTACATTAGGAAGGCCCAAAATGTGTTGGTTCAATAACAAAAATTATGTAGAATTTAGAAAATTTAAGTTTTACTATTTTTCAGCATATTTATTCCCCATAAACATAAACTTATCCCAATGGCAAAGTAGTTTTCCCATCCATTAACTTGTCTAAGAAGTAGTCATTGATTGAATGCTGATCTTCCAAATACTCCAAGGTAGCAAAACAACCATTTCAAAAGAAAGTCAAATCGACTATTTTGCTTTGAATTTCTTTTTGATATATAGTTTGTCTATTGGAAAAATGGTGTTTCCTCTTTAGAAATTAAAATCGTATACATCAAATGTAGAAACTTCATGGAGACACGCAACAGGTAAATAAAAATAAATAAATTAAATTTGAATGCAATTTTAAAGTTATAAACAAAAACTCTTTTTATCTATTAGCACATCTGACCTCATCCTAGGAATCATTAACATAGCCAACTGTTCCATCAAAGTGTTCAACTTTAACATCAATATGTCCCTTCATTCATTATTGAATGACCCTCGAATATACTGAATTTTGGGACACCTTAAGTTCATAAGCTAACATGTACTACACACCGTTACAATTGCCTTGGGTTATGATCTAAAAGCCAAACCCAAAAATTGTTAACCACAGTTCAAAGCACTCATATGAATTTTATGTAAATTGTGTACAAATTTCCCCCTGTAAGTATTGGTTAGTTTAATGATAGTAGTATAAGATAAAAAAATACTGTACAAACAACTTTCATAGTCTTAGTTAAATTTAGTTTAGTTTATATAAACTAAAGAAGCGAGCTGCTCTAAGTGTTTTGAAATATAAAATGCTAAAAAGCATAAAGCAAATCAATCAATCGAATAGTGATGAAGACGAAAAACGACACTTTGCAAAGCAAACAAAAACCTGCCCTAAAACCTGAACACACACACC
Source organism: Amiota minor (assembly GCA_037043295.1). NCBI lineage: Eukaryota > Metazoa > Arthropoda > Insecta > Diptera > Drosophilidae > Amiota > Amiota minor. The sequence goes on from JBAMAW010000483.1 coordinate 1,342,612, forward strand.
TGTCTAAAATGCTCGAATTTCAGGACCTGAACATACTACAATATTAGGATAGTAGTAGGTACATAAATCTAAATGCATTTCCGTGTCTGTTTACACAAATGCCAATCAAAAAAAACTATTTTCATAGTGGAAATTAAACGCCAAACCGCATTTTATAGCGCAAAATTGCGGTGGCAGAGAGTATCAACCAATATATCACCTTACAGCATCCGCCAATGCTAATGCTATAGGGGAATAATGTGTAGCCCAAGCAGAGAGAGGGTGATTGGAAGCACTGGTAAATATGCATGTACGTGTATGAATTAGAGTAGAGTAAGCAGCAACCTGACTATCTATGTATCTGAAAGCCAAAGAAGGTAAGGAACAACAAGGAACGGCCTGAGGCATGAATCAACCACAACATATACACCTACTTCCGATCGATCCTTTTGAGGTGAATTTCTGTTATATGAGTCGTTGTCGTCGTTTTTTATTTTATTGTAATTCAACTTATATTTAATTTAAATACCTAAAGGAAACAACATACTTGTATTTATGAAAGAAGATTTTAGTACTATGAATGTGAAGACAAGCGGCTGGCCGCAATTGAAAGGAAGTACCTCACAGTACACAGGTAAATGAAGCAATTTATTCTGGGGAAATATTGTATGAATGTAGGGCAGATTCTGAGGTTTGCGATAAGTGCGTAAGATACGAGTGTCGGTTTACCGTAAATTTACTTTGAAATATGCACAAAGTTCGATTTAAGTTGACTGATTTTATCTGCGGATAGCATTGAATAGTAAGACACTTTCAAAAAAGGTAATTCCTCTCCAATGAGATGAAATATCTTAATTCAAAATCAACTAAGAATAGTTGGAAAAATACTTTTTCCATGAAATCTTTAATCCATTTCTATGAATTTCCTGAATGATTTGCAGAACTAAAAAAACCAACAAAGCCTTAAAGTCAAGAGCTCAATATTTAAAAATTAAATCACAAAAAAATTATCTCGGAAATTGTTAAAAAAATATATTTGCTGCTTCCTTAAATCAAGAAAACAAAAAAAAAAATGAGTATTGCAAAAAATCGGAATGGTACGAGAAAGAAAAAAGTTTTGCCGGAAGTAAATTCCCAGCTGCGTCGCAATTGTCATCAATAGCTACAACAACAACAAAACGATAAGTAAGAACAATAATTTCAATAAAGGATGTAAATAAACCACAAGAGATCGATTACCTTGCACAGTTCAACTCAACACAGCACTCACTTGGTCTGGTCTAGACTGGAGCTGAAACGATGAACAAGCATTCGCTCGTTCGATCCATGACATCACGCCAGACAAAACAAAGACAAAGGCAACAGATGCAGGTAGGTGGCGGCGGCGTCTGTTCGTTTGTAAATATATTTGTATCTTTTTTTTCTTTTATATTTTTGCATTTCACTATTTTTCCCCTTTTTTGTTTTTTGCATAAATAACAAAATATATATCAGTTAACAATACAAAATGATGCTGACCAATGCCATTGCAAAACCAAACAGAAAAAAACAAAAAACGATTAAAGCAAATCATAACAGATACCAACACCAACAACAACAATAGCAACTACATCTTCAAAAAAAAAAGGATACAAAACAGTCAAAAAACATCTGCCTGCTACGCAGAAAAAATACAATTCGTTGATGCACACGCAGAGGAGAAGAAAAGGATTTAAGCAAAACAAAAAAAAAAAAATCTAGGAAAAAATATAGGAGAATCTTTTACCCTTTTTGGCCAATTTTGAAAAGGTTTAAGAAAAAATAAAGTGCAAAATTTTTACCCTCGCAGGCACATTAAACGGCATTCGACACTCGGCGCTACCATGGCAACTGGAAGTTTACTAAAATGAAGCAACAAACAATACATAAAATGATATCACCTGGTCCAAAGCTATAAGCCTTCAATAAGAAGGACAACAACAACAACAACAAAATATGTAAACAAAAAACTGGTAAGATTACAAGTTTAATTGGCAATTGGCAAAAAGCTTTTAAACGGTTTTTATTGAGGCTGTGAACACATAGGCGTAGTTAAGGGAATCACGAATGTGTTTCATATGGAAGGAGTCCAATTGTAGAATTAATGAAAAGTGTAGTTCCATTTAATGATTAGGTTAGGTTACACAGACCACCCGTGACCATTCCATTCCATTTCCATTTAAAACTATAATAAGTTTGCGTATATAATTTCAGTTTTAAGGGATCAAGGAACCAGATTGTGTAAATAATTTTTAAATGGTTTATAGAAGATTAGGGAAAAACTTTTATTTAAAAATGAGGTCTGGAAAACTTTTATCTTCATCTAAGCTTCCTTAATAAACTCTCTACAGAAGATAAGAAGTTAAAATTTCATTTTCTCTTAATTTAATTGAATAAGAAAGATTATTCTGACTTGTGAAGTCTAAAACACTTGTATCTTCACATTTACAATTGATTTAATTAAAATGTTATAAGAATGGGTCCAATTGAAAGATTAAATGAATATTATAGAGTATTTCTCTCTATGAATGTTATACTTTTGGTTTATGAGATATAGGGCTAAAATTTGTAACAAAATTCATCTTTAAAACCAACTTATCTAAATCATATGTAGGCCTTATTATACCAAAGTTTCGTCTTGGACATTTACCAAAATGGATACAAAAAGTATGTATATGATATACATATGTAACTACTGCATAACCCTTTGTGTATACGAGTATATTCATCAATTTTTAAATTGAAAGTTTTTTGCATTTCTTAAGACATTTGAAGCTTGATACCTTCAAAACTCGATTTGAAATCTCAATTTATTAATCTAATTTTTAACTGTTCGCTTAACATTGTTGATAGATCTATTTTTCTTTACATTACTGACCCCACAAAAAAAGCCTCCTCTACGCCTTTGACTTTAACTTGCGTTAAAGGAAACTTAAGAAAGGGTAAACTGAACTGCTCCAAAACTGAACAGCGCCAGCGCAACTTGTTGTTGTTCACTTGCGTTCACTCTTTCGTGTGTCTGTTCGTCCATCCAATGCCATATGCGCTTGAGGGAGTTATTAAGGCATTAAGAAGCATTTTTTATGCGTTTAAATGATGGCTTAAACAGGTAAATGTATCGATGTAGTAAGACTGAAGCACACTGTACACACTGGAGTACTGGAGGTAGTCACTTTTCCAAGCAGATTACACTCATAAAACGATACACGCATAAATGTATATTGATATTATTACAGTTAAATGCGATTATGCTTTTTAAATTGAATATTAACCGATATTTCCTGCTTTGAAATGAACCCAGAAGACGATGGACGATGAATGATCATCAACAACATCAATGATCCCCTCATTAACTATCATAAATGGATTTGAAAGTATTCATCCTTAGGTTCGAGCGTAATGTGCATCATTTAAAATACATAATAAGATGAATTCAGTGTATTGAAATTTAATGATTTTTGTAAAAAAAACAAATGAAAGTTGCTGATTAAACTAAATCAGAAAAATTTCATTATTAAATTTGACATAGTTTCCAAAATTTCGAGCTCCTGATGCCTCAAACAAACAATGCAAGGAAACAAATACGAGTATGCACAATACTTAGTTCCAAGAAGCCTTCGTTAACCAATTTACTACGCTGCCTTTCAAGTTACAAAGTCTTTGGATCTTTAAATCATAATTTGTGGCCTTATTGGCCAAAAAAAAAAAAAAAAATGTGGATATTCATCAAAAATTAAAAAGAAAGGCAACCAAACAGACTCTTTACACAATGAACTGAACTAAGGGAATGTGCATCCAAAAATGAACAAAAGTCTACAAAAAAAAAAAAAACGCCTACAAAATACAAAAGACAATCGAAGACAAAGGTTCAATGCAGAAGATGGACAAAGAATTTTGAGAATTGAGGAATGAGGCTGAAAACTAAACCAAATTGCAACAAAGAAAAGACAACGACATGCGCCTGAATATGGATTGGATAGATGATGTCTGCCAATGTTCTTGTGTGAAATCATTAATCAAGTAAACAGTAATGTTGAACTGATATTTGTCTTGTCAGACATGAGAAATAGAATTTAAGGATTCATTTCAACTGAACACTTTAACAAAGCTTGATAAGAAAATTGAATTCAGTCTTATGATAAGTAATTTTCACCTGTTTTCTTTTCAAATTGAAAAATATATATTCTTGGCTGCCTGCAATAAACAAGCAAGCAAGCAAGGATGATTATTTCTTTTGATAATAAAACTAAGATCATTACTCTAAAGACAAGTACACTTTATTGCAACTAGATATTTGTCAAATGCCTTTACTGCATTTCCGAAAGTACTGTACTTTTATTTCAAAATGAAAGAGGAAAAATCAAAACCTGTGACATTTTTGATTGAACGCTCTCACGTTTGGACATCACATGCAAATACCTGAACATTCTTATTGAAAAAAAAAATAGGCTTAAATATTATAGTATTGTATTATAAATATGAATGCGCCCTTAAACAAAACATAAAGCAAAGCGAGTAAAATCCTTACAGCTGCTTAATTCTATGTCAGCGTCAATAGCAGTGACAATTTCAATACAACAATAGCTCAAGTTATAGATACAAACATACGTACAATATATGCGAATATGTACATAGATATCCTTTCTTTCACACTCGTTTTGTTGTCCCCCAAAAACGCCAAACCCATGTGTGTACATTTGCTGTACATACCATTGTTGAACATTGAAAGGATTTTTCCGCAAATTATTTGAATATCGACGTGTGGCTATTGTCGGCTTAACAAAAATAGAGTTATCCCAACGATTGCATATTTCTTTCTACCTGCACACACACACACACACACACAGGTTGTTTGGTTGGGCAGGCAGCCAACCCAACAACAGATACTCAGTCATTCACTCTGTCTGCCTGACTAGTATGTCTGTCATTCAGTTTGTCTACTATCTTAACCATTCTAACCAACTCACGCAGTCTTGTTCCGTCTGAGCATTTATTCATTCATTCATTCATTCAGACTTTTGAGCGCATTTAAATTTGTCCGCTGCAAGTAAAACAAGGAAAAACTGTGGCACGACAAACGCTTTGTAGGACAGATGCTCAGCACAGACTTTATACTCGCACATAGTACATGCATTCAAAGCGATATGGTAAATATTAAGGGGCTTAGGATTGTATGGTAAATGGACTAATGGACAGATGGAAAGTTGGTTGGTTACTTGGATGGATGGATATATTATTTTGTACTTGTAGTAGGTAGCATCGATTGTGTGACCATCTGCGGAATTTTTTTGCATACAATCGCTTTGTCTTTTTATGTGATTTTTGATTTATTCGCCTTTTATATGCAACTTTAGCATGCTCTTTGAACCCCACCATTCTCCTTCTACTCTATCAAAGACTTTAGACAACGACTCTCTTTTCTATGCTCGCATTTTAATGAAGCATATTTAGTTTTCATTTCAGTTTTTCTTCCATTCGCCACGTTGGTCATCGGTCTTTGGTGTGTTGCCAAGCAAAACAAAAATTCTGCATAATTTCACACCGTCGAAATTAAAGAAAAATGTAATTTATCTTATCGTCGAAATAGAATACAAAAAGAAAATATACAGTATATAAAATGAATGTTATAAATGTATATTTAATGAAACGAATTATAAATGCCATCATCAAGCATTCACAAGTTGAAAGATGCTTCTACGAGTATGTTGCATGTAGAATGAACAAATGGACAAATGAATGAATGAATAAAGTTGATGGGTCGTCGCCGTCGTCGTCATCGTAATCGTCTCGCTTTCGTTCGTTATAATTTTAATATAGCAAAACTCTCTGATACAACTTCAATATACTCGTACATGATTATTATAAGACATAATCAAGATTTTTTTTTTCGGTGAGTAACACTACTGAACCCCACCGCTTGCTTCTGTTTCTGGCTGGAACTTTTATGTTATGAGCGTTAATTTGAAGAAGGCAGACTTTGTAGATCGTACGAAGATGAACAGGTAAGGAGCAGAGTATTAAAAAATACAGGTGCAAATGCATAACTTCACTATTTCACACACACACACACAACAATAAACAGAGAGAGGAGAAAAGAAACATGCGCGCAGTTAAAGAGGGGTTTTTGGATTTCAATTGTTAAATCATTCATAGTTTGTCTATCATGCACTTAACAAAAAGTAAAGGATCCCTCATTCTGTCATTTAAAATACTTTGTTTAAATGGGAACACAATATAACTTTCACTCAACAACAAGGGGACAATTTACAGACAAGTAGTGGCCCCTGTTTAGCGTTATGTAATTCAAATCTGTAGTATTGCCGATGAAAGCAGCGTTCAGACAGTTCAGGCTTGCCAAACCAAGGTACTGAGGCTTCTTGGTTTGTGCGCAATACCGTCCTGCACAGAGACCTAAGGAAGCCCACGGTACGGGACGAAATCCTGCAAATCAGCAATCGTCATCAACAAAGACTACAGAGCCATCCAAACCTCTTGATGGTAATCCTCACTCATGACGTAAGCCGACGCCGTTTTAAGAGTTGAAGGTTACTAGCAACTTAATATTAATCGTCAAGTGAATATAGCAAAAAATTGGAATATTTTGGACTACAAAAACTGGAATGTTGAACTATGGAGATTCTTCATGAAATTTGAAGTCCATAATCTAATATTTACGAAATAATAAAGTTCTATATTTATTGGTTCCTAACCAATCTCAGAATCAAAATCAAGTATTCAAAATAAAACATTATGAAATTCGTAGGATCTTATCTCATATTTCCAATAGAAAAACAGCATTGAATTATATGTACTTATATAGAATCTTGCGAAGCTGAAGTAAAAAACATTGAAAATATAAATGAATTAGTCACTTTTACTTTTATCTTATTGTACATGGTAACTACGCCACTGATAAACACAAACACTTAGTTGTGCTCGACTTCAGACGGTTCCAGTTCATTCGCATTATTACTATCATCTTTTGCCTTATACTACTCGATGTACGACAAGTATCTGCTTATGCAGTATTGTTGTTTGTATCTGTATCTCATACGATTTAAGCGTACGCAATGGCGCGCATTTATTCACGGTTTATGTTTCCTTTCTTCGTCTTTTGAAAACTTCAATCGGTGAATGGTGGATGCGGATTGACCAACGACTGTTGACTGTTTCCCCATGTGACCCGTTGGCTGGCTAACCGTCGCTCTCCTTGCTCAAATCCTCAATTGCTTGCTTACTTGCTTAACTTTGTTCGTGAAGCGTATCCAAAAATGTTGATGGGATTATTATAGTCTTCTGTTGTTTTGCTGTTTGTTGTTGTTGTTATTGTTATTGTTGTTGTTGTTGTCTGCATTCTGCAGGTGGAATTTTCAGTTTTATACGCTCTTCATCAATTCAAAACATATATGAATCCTTGTAGTCTGTATATCTTTATCTTTGTATTATTTTCGTGTATATTTTGGCTTAAGTATTAATTTTAAAGCCAACTTAGATGATAATAATGATGGTAAAATCCGTGTGGACAGGTGAATTTCATCATGTTCTTTGGCTTTTAAAAAGGGAATGGGTGAGAAGGGAAGCAGTTGCTTTTGTTGCGTGTGTCAGTGAATTATAGACATTAACTAATAATTGTACATTAATTGGGGACTTTTAGTTTCCTTTGTAGGGGTTTTAAGATATTTTAATTTGAAAGAAACACAAGAAACTTGCCAAGGATTTCATATTTAGTTTCATTTTCTTTTTGTATCGCATGAATATTCACATCTAAATATGATCAAAAGATTGGAACTGTAATCATACATTCGATTTTATAGAAAGTAATTGCTTATCAAAATTATAGGACATTATAATAGGAATTACAATAGTTGAAAGGCTTTAGCATATCATATTTATAGGACACATAACCAAAAGTGCATTGAAAGAGAGTGTATCAATTTAATATTATAGTGTCATAGAAAAATACAAGTTTTTAAACAAATTTGAAGATTATGTCACGATCAACGTGTTTAACTTAATATCATGTTTGAATGTAAGCCAGATGAAAACAAAAAATTTGACGTAGTCAACATGTTATTCCGAATTTTTTGCAAAATCCAGTGGAATACGGTAAAAAAAAAGCAGTACGGGAAGGAAAGCAAGAAATTCATCTGTATCAAGCTCCAAACTTGATGCTCCTTGCAAGTGCACATTAAAAACATCGGAACACATTGTTAGAGGAGAGTTGAAGAAGGTTCCCTGCTTGCAGAAGCACCACCTTTTTGCTTGTAAACAAACTGGGACTCATGGAGGCATTTTTAGATGGAATCCTTTTCTGATCTTGAAACAGGTAATTTTTTCTGATAAGAAAAATTTTAATCTTGATAGACCAGATGGCTTTTGCCATTATTGGCTCGATCTAAGGAAGGAACTACTTGTTTTCTCTAAGAAAAACTTTAATGACGGGACGATAATGGTGTAGGTCACATTTAAAAAATCCAGTACGCATGAAAACCAGTTTACTTCAAGCTCAAGAAAGGACAGTATAGCGTACATAAATGTGCTGAAGAGTAAGAAACACTTTTTTTCATGAGGGACAATCCGCGTATTTATATAAGTCGCCAAACAATGACATTTTTACAAAACTGCTCTGTGTAAGTTATGGACTGACCAGTTTCCTATGATTTTGAAAAGCACCTTATGATGGCTAAGGAATATAAAAATTAAATTGTATGGATTTTTTGTTAAGTCTTCGCCAAAAAAAGGAGACTATTTAATCAGTAAACTAACATGGCAAGAATGAATCATGAGCCGCATTAGTATAGAAATCGTCTTTCTTATTAGCATTGCAAGAATTGATGATATTAAATTGATAAAGACCTCTGGATGGTTTTAAGAGGACCTGGTGGGATAAGGTTAGTCTCGCGTGATATCGCAATGGGCCTAAAAAAAATATAGATGAGTCGTGAGTCATTTGATATTAAATCTTAATTTTTAAATTCCAAAAATATTCTTATTGCCTTTAATTGATTTTACACACGTGTATTTTGATGTTTTCAATTTTTTACTGGATTTGTACGAAAATCTAATGAAGAAGAAAACGGCATACACTATATTTTATGACATTTCCATTTTCTTCTTTTCAAAATCATCATACACAACTAATGTCTTCTTCTGCTTACTATTTGTTTCTGTACTTTTGTACATTTGCTCTGAATCCTTAGCAGTTTTTTCTGTTCTTTTTTTTTCAAGTTAATTGCTCATCAATTATCCAATACAGGTTCTATTCATCAAATGCGTTTGCTAGAAACCAATTTTTCTCATAACTAAATAGAACGCAACAAATCAAATTATCCTGCCGCATTTCACCTTTATTAATAACGCCTCACTAGCTCTAGAATAACATTGCCCCGTCGTCGATCAAACGATCAAAATAGCCGCCATCAAGACTATTGAAATCGATGTGAACAAAAGCCACAGTTTCTATTGTCCTTGTTATTGGGCTTTGATTGAGTATGAATTTCAAATGAATTCGGCAGCTTGTTCTTACATAAAAATATCCTGCAGTGCATTTAATCTATATAGTAGGTACATGTATGTATGTATTTGAGTAAATAATATAAGTCAAGGTTGACTGGTCAGTGAGACTGAACGACAAGCAGACATCAAGTCCATGTTTCATTCGTCTTGGCCCAGTTGGAAATCATTTGTCATGTGCCGCCTTTTATCTCTAAACCAAAATGTGTGTTTCGCACTTCAATTGTTCTTATTCTGACACACTCATCTGTCTGTCCGTCCGTCTATCAGAATGTCTGTGTACTATGTGTAGAAGCTACACCGATCAAAAGATACAATTAGTCCACGCCCAGAGATATTTTTACACCTGGTAATTGCTCCACAAAACGTCTTTTAATTTTTCTTTAACATATCTTAAATGGTTTTTGTGTGACTTCTTCTCGCATTTGTTTTCATTTGGCTTTTGTTCATTTTTGGGCAGAATTTTATCCTTGGCCAATTGTTATAAAAATAGCAATAAATTTCAACAAAGAAAACTAGTCGCAGTTGTGTGAAAATCTAAGATTTTTCTTCCATTGTCATTAGGACTTTCAGCTGTTTTCAAGTTTTTATAGTTTTTCCCAAATATTTATTGATTTTTGCCAGACAATAACAACTTTAATTACACAATTTACTTACACACTGGGACAATTGACTAGTAAAATCCACAATTTTAAATGCAATAAGTTTCACCCCATTCTTTTGTAAGTTTTTATTTATATTCCAATACTATAAATACTTATTTCATGGATTTTTTTAGTTTCGAAAGATGGACAGAGATCTAATCAAAAAAATAACATAACAAAGAAAATATTGAAAAGTAAACTAAAAATTAGACGAAGTGAGAAAGATTAAATGATATCATCTTAATATTGTATATAGAACTTAGTATAATCTATTTATGTATGTACTTATATAGAAAATCTCAGCAATTTTAAGCTCCCCTAAATAAATAAATATGTATATATGTATAAATATTCTTAATAGGAAATAATGCAATATAAATGGTTGAATTTACCGGAAAAGTTTTGAAGACTTTGACTTAAAAATTGCAATTGTTTCCGAATGATTGGAAAGTTCTATTTTGCTGGAAAATGACTTAAGAAGGACAATGAAGTACCAGTATTTTACGTGCTCACCTATCTGTGAAGACTTAAGAACACGGTGCCAAGCACATGGATTTAAAACGTCAATCAACGTCCTTTGGATGTATATCCACAGGTACCAAATTTGAGTCATATTTCTTTTGGTAAATATGACTCACTCCTTGGTGGGAAGCGAGGCCCAGCTTAAATCTCTGTTGCTCTCTGGGTCACTGCACCCGGTTGTATAACGCAACTCCACGTCGAGTTATTACCACGATACTCCCACAAGGGGGCCGTACCCGCTGGCCAGGACGGAAACAAGTTCCGTCGGCTCCTGACCACCCGTGGTACCAGAAAATAGCCTCTGGTCAGACTTCGTATCCGAGGTACTACCAAATTCGAACTCCAAAACGTTCATGTGTTGGTGGACCATATTGTTTTCATTCATGTAGTAGGCAAGAAATCCCATTTATAGAGGACACCCTGGATCACAAAGTATAAATGAAAATAATGTTCCCTCCAGGAATATGAGTTCTAGGCATCAAGACTTATAGAACTATAGAAGAATTTCCCAGAGGGGGAACTTAAGAAGGACAGCCCTTTATTATTGAATCCTTATTCTGATGCTGATGAAGGAGTCATAAAGCTTGAATATAAGTAGATTACTCAATGCGTTGTTACCCGTAAGCAAAAAACGCCAACACATCTTTCCGTATGAACATCTTTTTAAAAGTCTAGTTCTAGTTTCTTTCAGGCCATGGTGGTAAAGTACCTACAGTGAATCACGGGAGAAAGCTGTTTTGGATTGTAAATGCATGCAATACCGTCCGATGTATTTCCTTGTTATAATTTAAAATCTCAGTTCGCAGATCAGAAAGTTTGAGAAGTTTTCCCGCTATGCAAGGGTTTTTTCTATAGTTGGTGTGGATTATGCAGGACCAGTTAGTATCTCATCATCGAAAAGAAGAGAACTTAATAAACTTAAAGACTATATTTCAGTCTTCATCTGTTCATCGATTTACGAGTACATTTGGAGCCTGTTGAAGATTTATCGTCCGATGATTTTGTTGGAGCATTCCATTGATTTCTTCCCAGGCGCGGACTATGTCGTGATATCTGCGAATATAGTGATTGCGTAACCAATTTTGTAAGGAGCAAACAAAAAACTTCAGTGAATACATAAAACATCTGAACCGGAACCAAAGGGCACCAACCGAAACCCTATTACTAAGGCTACGCTATCCGTAAGTCTTCAAGCTATAACTCATGAACCATAATATGTAGAAAGTTGAATGTAAATTTCTCTCCGTGCAACAGCGACAAATAATAAAACTAAAACATAAAAAATTTAAAATACAAGAAACATATTGATTTGTATAGCCACTATACGATCCAGCAACCACACGATTTTGAAATTTGCTTAGTTGGTGGAATTGGATAAGAAATTGATAGAGTCGAAATTTGAGTTTGATCGGTATCAAAACTAGAGAGTTATTTGACTACTTGGGCCTGAGCATCAGTACTCATACACCCTTACTCAGATACTTTTCACAAGCTTAGTATTTCTATCATAACTTCATAAAATCTCCCAAAAATACTATTCCTAATTCCTGCAAAATACTCCAAAAAAAAAGAAAAGAATAAAGCAAATATTTTCTTTAAAACTATTTTAAATACTTTACAGAAGTTTATAAACTGATTAGTTTAGATTTTTCACTCATAAGGAATAAATTAAAATGTTTTAAAATATTAATAAATATGTAAATCGGTTATTAGAAAAAAAAAAAAATTATAAATTCCTTATCAATTTCCACTCTTATGAAGATACAAGTGCAAATGACGAGACTAATGGTTGTTCAACACTAAAGTTTCCATAAATTTTGAAAATAATTATTACAACAAAAAACAACGCAGTCTCAGTGAAGTGGCTCTAATAAATACATAAGTGTACATAAAGTGCACTTTAGGCATTTTTGTTTTTTTTTTTATTTTTATGATTTGTTAGAAAGGCTTTTAACCAAACCAAACACTCAGTGAGTCAAACCAAATTGAAAACTCTCAGACTTTATGCCAAACATTTGCCAAATAATCAAAAGGCAAACATATATTGTGGGCTTTCAAACAGAAAAAAAAAGCCAGAGAAAAAATTAATTTCGGTGCTAACGAAGATTATGCACCTTTCGTTTAAATATGGAAATATTATGAATAGAAGGAAATGAAAAAGTTAAAATTAATTTGATCCGAAAGTTATAGTTAAGTTATAGAAAATCGATTGTTGTAGTCGTTATTTGATCAATTTAATTTTTAGGAAAATTTCATTGTGTGATTCTCTAGTAATTGAATAACTAACTGGCATATTTTATTGACAATTGAAAATTCCTCCTCTCTGTTTCAATAATGAAGAGACAAGTTGTCATAGAAACAAATGCCAAATGGACTTTCAACTGATGACGTGACGTTTTCTATATGTAATTCATTAGGCCTCGTTCGATGTGTTACAAACACCATGGCAAAGTGATAAAAGTACATTCATAAGTTTGTAAAAAATTATAATGTTAACCATTTGAAGGGAGCCACTAAAGACTTTAGACCTGAGTTGTTATCAGCCAAAAATTGATTTAAATTTTCAAATATGTGCACATTTATTACTAAAAGCCTAGGGCTGATTGCAAAATATCGTCATCATTTGAATTCAATACTCTTAAAAACCTGTAATTGCAAACTGTTCATGGTAAATGATAAACTCTACATGGATAATGTGGGAAGGGGGATTTAGGATATGATTTGACTATTGAATATGGAAAAGAACGATGATGAAGGTTGGACTCTTTAATTTGACCGAACTCAAATTCAAATGGCTTAGCAGACAAATAGTTAAATGAATATAACTACAAAGTCATTCGTCAGTCATTCAGTCAGTCAGTCAGTCAGTCAGTCAATCAGTAAGTGAGGTTGTCAATACTAACTCATTTGCATACGATTGATGAGACGAAGTACTTTTTCTATTGCTGCTACATCTGCATTTCTGTGTTTTATAGTTTTTCTCTACCATAAAACGACGAGATGTGGAAATGCAAAAATATCGTAAACGAATGCTTCTGTTTCTGTTGCTGAATGTTATTGCATCTGTGACTGTGACTGCTTTCTAAGCTGCCCCATTTTAATTAAAACCCTGAAATGTATTCGTAGCTTTATGGACTTCTGTTTAATCGAATCGAATCGAATCGAATCGCATCGCATCCAAGAGAAACGCAGTGTACGTGTATTTGAATATTTAAGTTGGATTCAAATTTCAAGTGAGTTTATGATTTGATTAATAAGGTTGGTGGATTGGTGATTGACTGAACAGTCACAGTCCGTCAAATGAATTGCAACATTAAGCAAAGGCATACTAAGATTATAAAAGGACATTACGGTTTTGATGGTGATGACAGACTTCGGATAAGCAATAAATTGCAACTGGTCACATGGCCACCTTAATCATAATTAATTTATTCAAAATATTTATTGATTTCACTTAAGGAATCTATGAGAAATTAAAATTATTATAAAAATATTGCAAACATATTTTAAACTTCCCAAGTAAAATATCCACTGCACCAATTTTCCATTGAAAATCACCACTTTCATTATCATAGTGTGAACGATTGCGATTAACTCTAACATTCAAGCATTTGCTAGCGATTGACAAGATAGGCATCTATTAAGGGCAAAATAAATGATACTGTGGTGTATACGTCTGTGCTTGCAATTGACATTATGAATGACAGTGAATGACTAACACATTTCTTTCTTTGTACTTGGTTTTTTCTACTTTAATCTGCGGCATGAATACTACTACAGAAACTACTGTCGCACATACAAATCTTCTCCAATCATTTTTCGCTGGCATATATGAATCGCCATTCACATTGTCATTCAGCTTCAGTCAGAATGAACTTTTGCAATATAGAATGACATGATGTATTTCTGTCTCTTCTGTACTGTATTCATCTCTATAAAACACTTCATTCTTGCTGATGCAACAACAACTATTAGTAGAAAACAATTTATATACAATAGAAGGTAAAAGATGTAAATAGATCTGGATTAATCATTATCATAAACTAATGATATAAAGAAAATGAAGCCTATTAAAAATCTTCATGTTAATACAATAAACGAATCTGACTGGCATATTTAGAAAGAAGTATTGTGCGCTGGCTGACATCCCAAGAGTCGCGGGTTCGATTCCCGCTCAAGGCAAGTCTGGTTCTGCACTTTTCTAATTTCCTCCTTTCCTTCTTAACTTTCCCATGAGCTGAAGGCCTCTTTCGCTATTGCTCATAATTAAATACTGGGTTATAATTTGTAATAAATAAATAATAAATAGAAAGAAGTACACTGCTGGGACTATTTGATTGACTCAATTGTTTTTATCAATATCACCATTCCCTCATTCTTTATTTGTGTTTAGCAGCATTGTCAATCAGTTGTATTAATTAGCCAAATATGCTTCACAAGAACCAAATGATTTCTAACCTTAACACTCATCCGTCACGACACCATGCGCAATGAGGAAGACATTGCAATTGCCTCTATATTAAACTGACTTTTTGACTGTCTCTAAATCATTTTGTAATCAGAAAATGAAGTGTTACAGGTCCGTTAAACAATTGATGGTGACGGTGAAGTAAAACATCTACGTAGCACTGAACCCAACTTTGTTTGAGGTGATCTCTTATTCACCAATGCTTAGGAATGCTTAGCTGACGACTTCTATTGACATTTTGATGGCTCTTTACACACTGTCCACCTCTTCAATAAAGTACAATTCCAACATAGTCATAGTTTTGCTTTATAAACTACAAAGCAAGGACTGTTTGAGTTGTTATTTGCATTCAAGTCTATTTACAAGTAAATTTTGTTTCTAGTATTAAATAAAAGAACATTGTTATTCCAACTATTCCATTTTAGAAGCTTCTTGTGTAGACGTTGAAGGTGCTTTACTTGTACTCGCTGCTGCTGCCGCTGCCGCTGCAGCCTGCGTTGAATGATGCTTGGCCACCGCTTGTTGCGCCTTGCTAAGATTTATATAGCCTTCTGTCGCACGACCACGTAACTCGGATTCTACTGATTTGTTAACATTTTTCGATATAACAGATTTGATTTTCTGTTGTTCTGTAAATTTGCCTTTTTTCGCTTGTATGGGCGCATCTAATCCAAAAGTGTTCAAATTGTCAATTTAAAACGCAATTGCTTAATTAGTTCATGTACTTACTTTGTCTACGTGTAAAGGCAACTGAATTCTTTTGTTTTTGTTTCTTTTGAATACCAGCAGGTAATTTTGTTTTCTTAAATTTGCCTTGAACCATTTTAATTTAGTAAAATAAAGGAAAATTATTGCACCACGCGTATTTTGTTTTGATGCTGCTTCTTCCAAGGTTTGACAGTCACATAGAAACAATCTAATTTTAATAATATGCTGACAAAAAGTTCATAGATACGGGATTTAAAAAAAATTAAGTGCTGCCATATCAAATACCGTAGAAGCTAACAAGCAACTAAAATCACTTTGTGACTGACGACATTACAGTAGCATAGGAATGAGATATCTAGTACAGCTCATCCGGTATCGAGAATTTCCTCCTTGTCAATTGGCCTCATCATCAGAAGATGTTCGTCTTTTGTCCAATTCCACTTCATTGAAGCCTTACATTGCTTGCTATCATTTCGTCTACAAAAACGGGACTATTTGGATCAGTTGATTACTGTTATTAGAGCTCGAGTTTATTTATTTCCAGGGTACATTCATAAAAAACTTTCACAAATAAGAACCATTCTCTACATCCAATAGCAAAAAAAAATCTTCAATAAATACCAGAATCTCGGAGGCGCTGTAATTATGGAATTTGTTACTATATAGGCCCATAGTAACAAAGTGACCAAATCCCACCCCTATTCCTAATTTAATTTCAAAGCGTTTATTTCTTCACAGCTCTTCCTTCATTCGAATGTTGGAAAAATCTAGTCTTTGATCGTTCTAATTTGTGAGCTTCTACTGTAATATAAACATGACCATATCAATTCGGTCATGACTGCAAGGCAAAATGATTTAAAACTAAAAATAGTTTTTTTTTTTATATGCATAGCATTTGTTTATTTTGGATTGGTTGGGTTTTGATTGCTCATATATTTATGTATATAAAATATTACTAATTGATTTATAAATTCATCAAAAAATATAATATTTTACACAACAAATTTAACTATTTGCTTCGATCTCCTTGTAAACTTCACGCTTGTATTCATCCAAGCCACCTTCAATCGCCCGCACCGTTCGATTACCACAAACCCACAATTCTTTACAGACAACCTTAATGAGACGCTCATCGTGAGAAACTAATATAACGCCACCCTACAAATACAAAATAAATTGGATATTAAAAAATTGCAGAACACAATCGGACCATTCTATAACGAAGTCATTGACTGGTTTTCTTTCGTTATAGAGATGTCCGACTGTAGTAGGAAGTCAGACTGAACTTACCTTAAAAGCATTAATAGCACGACCAAGAGCATCAATAGTTTCAATATCCAAATGATTTGTAGGTTCATCAAGTACTAGGAAATTCGGCTCAGCTGTAAATTTACATAACGAAATGATGAATGTTAAAATATATAAATGATCATCACACTTACCCATGCACATTTTTGCTAGTGCAACACGTGATTTCTGTCCTCCGGACAAACTTGCAATGCTTTGTAATGCCAGTGTTCCTGAGATACCAAAACTACCCAACTGTCGACGATATTCTTCATCAGGTTTCCCAGGATACAGTTCGGCCAAAACCCCCACACATGTTACATTCATGTTCAAATGATCGACATGATGCTGGGCAAAGTAACCAATACGCAGGCCACGATGTAGAACAATGTTGCCATGAATTGTGCTCAATTGGCCAACAATGATCTTAAGCAATGTTGATTTACCAGCACCATTCTCACCAACCTAAAAAAACATAAAGAAAATTGCATTAAATTAGTACAAAGATATCGAATTTATGTGGGGTTGAACTCACAATACAAATTCGAGAATCTGAGGTGGCTGAAAGACTAACATCCTTGAATACGGGCAACGCATCGTTGGGATTATAACGAAATTGAATTTCAGAAATTGCCAAGACAGGAGGATTAAGTGGTTCAACTTCAGGAAATTTCAACGTAACCACTGTCTCCTTCTCAACAGGTTTTAGTTCAGGTCTAGAAAGAGAGATAGAGAGGGAGAGAGAGATTAAGATGGGATTTTATCATTACATAGTTATGATTTATGATTTGCTTACAGTTTCTCCAACATTTTAATCTTAGACTGCACTGATGACGCACGATTGGCATTATAACGAAACCGATCGATAAATTCCTGTACATGGGCTCGATGTGCCATTTGTGCTTCATATTCGCGACGTTGAGCTTTGTGTTTCTCCGTTCTAGTCTTATCAAACTGTTCGTAGTTACCTTTGTAAGCCTCTAGGATTTGGGAATGCAAGTGTAAGATATCCGTTGGTACCGTGTCCAAGAAATTACGATCGTGAGAGACAACTAAAATGGTTGTTGGCCATGTTTGTAGATAATTCTCAAGCCAAATAATCGCTTTAATGTCCAACATGTTTGTCGGTTCATCGAGTAACAACAAATCGGGTTTCGAGAATAAAGCACGAGCCAAAGCTAAACGCATACGCCAACCACCAGAAAATGATTTCGTCGGTCTCTGTTGCATATCGGCATCGAAACCAAGACCTTTAAGTATCACAGATGCACGAGCCACTGCCTTATCTGCTTCAATATTTTGCAACTGCACATATGTTTCACTCAGTTCAGCACTCAGGGCTGCATCCTGAACTCCACTATTCAATTGAGCGAGTATTTCCTTTTCACGTGCCAACAATTTCGTACGTTCAACATCACATTCAAGGACACTATCAACCGCCGTCGTCTCATCACCAACAACTTCTTGTTCAACATGTAATACAGAGATGTGCGAAGGGATTTGCAATTGTCTCTCGGATATCATGCGCAACAAAGTCGTTTTGCCTAAACCATTACGACCTACGAGACCATAACGACGACCAAACGATAATAATAAATCAGCATTTTGTAAAAGGACTCTACAAAAATAACACATAATTAATCAGAGAAATGCCAAGGATATAGAATATAGTGTATAGTGACTTACTTATCACCGAAAGCTAAATCAAAGTTTTCAATTTTTATATCCATTGAACGATTGACTCCTTTTTGGTCCATTTTGGTATTCTTTTTGCTTGTCACCTGAGATGCAGTGGCAGTTTGTAGTTTAACTGGAGCAACAGTCGTTTTAACATTATCCAGACGTTTCTCTTGCTTCTGTTGGAGTTTGGCCTCAGCTTTTTCCAATTTCTTCGAATCAACTTTCTAATCAGAGAATAAATAATTACAACATCATCAACACGAATCAATTTTAATTAAGAAAGATATGACTTACATTTACATTATCCTTGTTAACAACCCAAATACTTTGCATGTCCTTGTCCAAATCAGCCATATTCTTGGACATTTCCGCAATATTAACAGGTGCATTGAGCACTTTACGTTCTTCATTTTTCGTATTCTTTTTTATTATATTATAGAATTCTGTACACAGGTCCCTGTTTCAATTGAAGTAAATTATATAGATTCATCATTGAAAATTTCATTTCATTTATTTAATAGGCAGGAATGCAAGAAATCAGTCTAAGTCAATAATCCTGGGCTAATGTAAACAACAGTCAAGTCCTATACTCCTATCTTGGAGTAAAGGCTTACCGAGAAGAGTTGAATGTTTTCTGTATTCTCCTCTGTATCCACATCTACAAAAGAAGTTTTGATGGACAGCAAATATCGTTTCAGATATTAGCAAAGTAAAGCAGATCCTCGTTGAGGTCTCCCGTCATTATCCAACTAACTAAAATGTAGAAGCTCAGAGGACCACTTCAGTTAGTAGAAGGGCCAAGTATCTGGGGATCTAACTACTCACTACTGTATTCCCGCTTGCTCAAGTATATACTAGGGGATGAGTCCAGAAACAAAGATAAATATGCATTGATTAGAAGCTACAAATAATCTCCTCAACATGATAAAAAATATTGCTAGCCAAATTAAATGCATATTCATTAATCTAGATGAAGATGATTGAAGTCTAGATAGTCAAGTCAGTTGGAGGAGATTTTACCATAAAGCTAAACATCTATGGTGACACTTAAAACAAGTCCAAACCCAAAAACTATTGAACTTGACTATCATTAATTATTCAACATTCACTACCCACTCACTTGTGGGCGGCCCTAGCAATTTATTGCCACTTATGGCTGTGTGGCATGTCTTTACCGCGCAGATCAAGAAGTAGAGAGTTGCTTAGTTGCATTTAATTAATTTGGACATATTTTTACAATCAAATGATGAATGATGGTTGACATTGACTCTGCTTACTAACGCAATTCATGAAGCCGGCATTCTTTCTATTCACTCATTCAAATAAGAAATAAATTTAATTGAATGCAATGAAATTCCAATTACCAAAACACCAATTCTACTTACCTTATGCTTTCCTCGGATCTATCAATATTAACGCTTTGTAGTATATCACCCACAGCATCGAAGATATCATCGCATGTCTCGAATTCATCAATGCTACCGGTAAGCACACCTAAGCATCATCATAATCATCAAATGTGAAATGTAAAAATTTATTGTTTATTTTACTGCTTCGCTTCTGCTTGCTTACCATCAACATAATCTTTGAGTTCATTGTCCATTGCAGGAAATTCACGTTGTAAAATTACAGTGAATTTGCTCATTTTGCTGCAGTTTCTGTTACTGTATGGTTTCTTGTGTGTTTTAACCCAATTTAATTATGAATTCCACACCGCGATGGCTTTTTCTCTTCACGATTTTTTTTTTTCGCTCTTCTTCTCTTCGCGAAAATCAAGACACCACAAAACACCACCCACGACTTAAACGACTTTGGTTTTAAGTCGTTTAACCTTGATCGTCTTATCTTATGTCTTTTTATGAAACGACATGCACCACTGCGTCACTTCGTTAGATTGTTTTTAATTGATTTTGAGCTTAATTTAAAAGTTCTATGTTAGTCACTAAAAAAACTACTTACATGCTCTTACCGGAAGTGAGTAAGAGGTGGGTAAAAGTTAATGTTGGCAATGAGAAATAGAGGAGCCCTGCCTAGGGTTTCGAACAATTTCAGTGTTGCCAGGGAACATAAAAAATTACGCCTACTATACATATTAGTATTGAATGGATACAAATCTCATATAATTAAATGGCTAAATGAAGCGTTTTATTAATAAATATAATTTTATCACTGCTTCGTATATCCCATAATCCTTAATAAATTATCAGGTCGTTAACTAAAGCTTTGCTGCCTCATGCAGCCGATTCCGAAACCAAAAGTAAATTCAATTTTTTGAAATGAAGAAGCATTTCGGTCAAATGAAGACGAAATGTCGCATTAATTTTTCAATAACTATACAAAAAAGTGAAAATGTTTTAATAATTGATTATATACGAATAATAAATTATTTATTGTAATTTCTGAACATTTTCAATTATAAATTTAACTTGACAACTCTATTTTTAAGAGAAAAAAGCAACTCTGTTGACTGCACCCAAAACAATTGTATGCATCCCTGGATATGCAACAGCTGATTGACTGCAAAAAGGCTTTTGTTTTTAAATACACTCTACTCTTTTATACAAAACAAAAACGTTCAACACCATTTATCCTTAACAATTTGAAAGTCTTCAAAATGAAGAAAAAGGTTTGTATTACAAACAAATAATAAATGAAAATTGTCAGATTCCTAAAATAATGACTGAATGTCTATTAGGTGCTACTCATGGGCAAAAGTGGCTCCGGCAAGACCAGCATGCGTTCCATTATATTTGCCAATTATATAGCCAGAGATACAACAAGATTGGGTGCAACAAGTGAGTGCAAAATATTTAATAATGTAACTACGATTTGCATTAATTGATTTGTTATTGAATTTTGCAGTTGATGTGGAGCATTCACATGTACGATTCTTGGGTAATCTTGTATTGAATCTCTGGGATTGTGGTGGACAAGAGGGTTTTATGAAACAGTACTTTGTACAACAACGTGATAGTATTTTTCGTAATGTTGAGGTGCTCATCTATGTGTTCGATGTAGAAAGTCGAGATATGGAACGTGATGTTCATTATTATCAATCATGTCTGGAGGCGTTGTTACAGGTGTGTACAGTACAGTGCAGTATAGAAGGTGAAGTGTTATGTTTATCCTGCTATCTTTATATTTTAATAATAAATAGAATTCACCCGATGCCAAAATATTTTGTTTAATACATAAAATGGATTTGGTAGCCGAAGAAGATCGTGAGAATCTCTTTAAAGAGCGTGAAGATGATCTCATAAGACTTTCAAAACCTGGCAATGTAACATGTTTTCGCACAAGCATATGGGATGAGACACTATACAGGTGAGTTAAGCATAATTTAAATAGATTCTTCTATATTAAATTATTTTATACCAATATTTCCTTAAATGCAGAGCTTGGTCTTCCATAGTTACCATGTTAATACCAAATGTGGCTGCCCTAGAGAATTCATTAGCTCATTTTGCCAATGTCATTGAAGCAGATGAAGTATTACTCTTCGAAAAGGCCACCTTCCTTGTTATCTCACACTGCCAGAGTAAACAGAATCGTGATTCGCATCGTTTTGAAAAAGTTTCGAATATCATCAAACAATTTAAGTTGAGTTGTTCGAAACATGGCGCTAAATTTCAATCAATGGAAGTTCGTAACAGTGCCTTTGCGGCTTTCATTGATACATTTACAAGCAATACATACGTCATGGTCGTCATGTCAGATCCGACAATACCGTCCGAAGCCACACTAGTAAATATTCGTAATGCGCGCAAATATTTTGAGGAACTGGAGAATCCAAATAGCAACGTTGTCAATCATTATCAGCATCATTAAGTTAACAAAACACTTTACGCATAAGTTGTTAATACGCACGCAAGATAAGCACACGTCTTCCTTCAAAAAAACCTACATGCATATTTCCTTCATTCAAAATTTTATTTCTTTATTTGTGCTTATTTTAGTAATTTTTCTATTTATTATTTCTCGAGTCGGCATTGGAATTTAAAGTGATGGATGATGGATGACCTTAATGATTTATTCAAATTCTCTGTTCTTATTTAAGGCTCCCAATAAAACATTAAAAAATATATAACAATAATTTCCCTAAGACACAACTTGTTAATTGATTTTTTCTTGTTACAGTGTTTAATTTTGCCAATACATCATATTTTATTAACATTTTTGATGTAAAAATATACAAAATAAAAGTATTTGGTCTACAAGGTAACAATTTTTTACGAAGAGGTATATTTTTTTCTATATTGGATTTGCAAACTATTATTAAGGATGATAAGGAGTGGAGTTAGGGAGGAGGGCATTTCTGATAGTTTGAAGATGGTGGCATTGGTCCAGAAGGTATATTGTGCATGACCCTTTATGTGACAAGATGTGCTTGTATCTCCATTGAGTAAATAAGTGTAAGTGATGATGTTGTGGCCAATTGAAAGACTACTGAAAAAGGTATATTTTTTCATGGAAAAAATGTGTGAGTAATGTGGCTTCGCCAGGTTTATACCTGTGTTGAAAAGCCAGTCAGTTTTCACATAGACGAGATTGCAGCATTCCTATGATTGTTCTGTCCATGCATGTCCTTGTCGTTGGAATAAATTGTGGCTACTGACGGTGACTGCAACCTTATCTGCTGCGTCGGCCATTTCATTTATAGCTGTGTATGTATCCAGAATATTTTTATGAATGGGAACTTGATAGAGGCATCCCAATATTTTCAAATTGTATGGTTCCAATTACACAAGTTTTTGATAGCATTGACTTCTTGAGAGGCTGTCATTTTTGGTCCCTTTCGTGTGCAACCAGCTCCAATTAATAAGCTTTCACTTCTCTTATACAGAATATTGTAGTGTTGTATTATTTTAATACAAAAGAGTTATTTTATTTTTCGATCATTCGGCCACTTGTTCGTAAGTTCTTTCATAAAGTAAGCACAATCAGTAAAGCATTTTTTATCTCTCTCTTACTCCTGCATAAGCATTCATTCTCCACGCTCCCGACAAGCCCGCACAAGACAATGCGCATTGTTTTGTGCGTCTCCCCACTACGTCTTTGAAGCATTCATTTTCTAATTTTTGGATTTACCTCATTTCGCTAAAGAAGTTTCACTTCCATATTGTGCTTATAAGGGTGTGCTTGTAGCTTCGAAGATAGTGACTATTTTTGCTGTGGATAAGTTTGTGGTTTTGATAAGTGACTCTCCAACATTATTGACTGATTTAAAAATTAGATTCTTCCAGTTTATAGACCCATAAGATATGCTCTGAAATCAGAATTTCAGGTACTAATTTTCGTGTGAGTTTATTATTCCTTGGGATGATCAAAACATAACATAAATTAATTTAAAAAATATTGGTCGAAAGTGCTGAATATTCTCTCATGAATGTGGTTATTTGCTAACTGACACAATGGGTTCTGCAAAACCAACAGTATATCAATCAAAATCTCCATAAAACTCAAACAGACTCGTGCATGAAAACTAAATCAAGGCATGGAATCGACTATCTTCAGACGCGACAAAGTCATCTAGAGAATCAAATTGTCGATATCCGACCATCTGAACCAAATCACCCAAGTCTTTGCTATTGACCCAACAATATAATTAGGTGCTGCAACTAAGCAAATACCGAATTCCAATCTCTTGGGATTTGCAAGTAAGAAATAATATACTATTGATTCTATTTGTTTTACACTGTTTTGCTTTTAACTGAAATTTAAAAAAGATTTGCAGAAATTAGAATAATTCGTAAATTCGAATTATCACTTCGAAATTGATTCTATGTTGTGAACTTATACTGTATTATATTTTCATGAGCATGATGATTTATTTCCAATTCTCCAAGTTTAATTTTAACTTGGTAATTTGAAAAATATAAATTACATGAAATTTGACCGTCTGAACATCTTCATTGTTATTGTCATCAACACTAAAGTGTTGTAATTTCTTAATGAAAATTCATAGCACTGGTTGCTTTGGTTATCCAAAGCAGCAGCAGCAGCAGCAGAGGCGCAGTAGCAGCAGCAATAACAACAATAACGATAATCGCTAGCATCGCGGGACACTAAGCGCTCACATTGCCTCTCCTCAAATCAGTTACAAAATTTGAAATTGCATACAAAATAAATAAAAATTTAAGTGAAATAATTTGTATAAAATCAAGTACGATGGAATTTTATACGAAAACATTGAAATATACGATGAAATCACTAAGTTTTAAACAAATAAAAGTGAATTATAGAGTCCGAAGAATTAGTGGGACCACAAAACGAAGTATTCGTAATACATACCAAATAGTGGTCCCACTAAATAGCAGACGAAAGCGAAGTTGATGAATGGACAAACAAAAGGAAATACAAAAACAAAATACCAAAGTGCTGGAAAATGTAATGTAAAGCAGTAGCAGCAGCTGTTGCAAAATTATGCCAAAAGATGGAGCACATTCTAGTTAAAGTGTTGTACAATGCGAGTGCCAGCTTTATGCAGTCTTTTAGCGCGTGTGTGTGTTTGTGTTTGTGTGCGTGTAAAGAAAGCGAATATCTCAATTAAACGTACCAAGAGAATTATTTTTTTTCACAAGCCTAGCATATTAGTCGTAATCATGTGTATTTTGTGATTTTGCACTAACTCACGCATTCCTGATCTGCCCAATCAGATACCGAAATAAATAATAAATTGTGCCCTTTGTTAATAATTGGCTTAAGGTAAGCATAATTTGAGTTTTGAGTTTTTCCTATCCTCATTTTTCCATCCATTTAACATTGTGTAATGTGCGTTTGTGTGTTTGGTTGATGTCTCTCCTGTGCAATTGTATATGTGATGCGATGCGATGTTGGTGTCGATGATAATCAGGGCGCTATGCTGCCCTAAACAATTTTAGTTGTGGCCTTTTTTTGTCTTTCTTAGTCATGGCTAACTAACTCTAATTACTGATTAAATATTATTCACTTAGAATTTAGTAAAGTTGTTTAATATAATGAATGTAGTACATATGATGATTTATGATTCTATAAGACTCACTCACACTATTGTTGTTTTCACATGCGCAGTCAGTCTCCATTTTGCCCGGCCATATTTTACCAATTGCAGCATTCCAAAATGGGCAAATAAATAATCGACACTAATCATCATCGTGCAATTGATTTATTTTATTTATTCTTCGGTTGGCAAAGGTATTTATTCAATGGGCGATAAAGAAATAATATTCCACATATATGTGGAGAATAGTTAAAATATTCTTATTTATTATGTTTCAGTGGCAATGGCCCAGCAATATTTCGTTCAATCCCTAGATGACGGCAAGACTATGTATTCCGGCGTTCAAGTCTTACAATTATCTGGCGAAGATATTGGAGTCAGTACACTGGGCCGACCACAGGTTTATTGATTAATTTCACGCTAAATAAACAAAATTTAACAAGCAAACAAACAAACAAAAACAAACGAAAATTCTGAGCAACAATAGTGAAATATGATCCAAGCTATTTTCTATCAGCTTGAGAATGTGACAATATCAATATTATTCACTGGCTCTTTATTTTTTTGTTATTGTTATGTTGTTGTTGTTCTTATTGATGTGTGAAAAAGAAATCTTTGAATCTCTGAGTCAACCTAATAATATCATATTTGTTTTGTGTGTTTTCCTCCCAATTATAATTTTTTAATTTTCATTATTTTTTGTTTTTTTGTTTGTGTTTATATTTTTTGTATTTTATTATGTTGATTTCTGTGGCTGTGATACGCGTGCACAGCATCTTGTATTGCATGAAGATCAAATTGTATTTAATGAAGGCGACCAAGTTGTCTATCAATCGGCTCCGGCGACTTCGACACAACAATATCAGCAACAACAAGTGCAGCAACAAGGACAGCAATCGCAACAGCAACAACAAGCTGTAGCCACCACACACTATATTATTAATGAAGATATAACACAGCATCAACAACAACAACAACAGCAGCAGCAGCAGCAGCAACAACAACAGCAATTAGTAGCACAACAATCTCAAGTGGTTTATCAACAGGCTACTGCTATTGATCATCATCGACAACAACAGCAGCAGCAATTGCAGCCACAACAACAGCAACAACAGCAGCATCATTATCAAACTCAAGAACAATATCAGCAACAGCAACAACAACAACACCAACAAGATACGCAACAAGTTCAATTACAAACACAACAGCATATACAACAACAACAACAACAGCCCCAACAACAAACACAACAAATCTATTATACCTCCGATCAAGTCCTACAGCCTGGTACAATAGTACATCACACGCCTTTGTCAGCGGCACAATTACAACATCAAAAGCAACAACAATATACACAACAGCAAACATACCAAACGACACAACAACAAATTGTTCATCAACAGCACGCTGCTGTTGCTTTGCAACAAACTCCTACACAACAACAACAGCAGCAGCAACAACATCCTCATGTACAACAACAGCAGCAACAACAACAACAGCAGCAGCAGCAACCACAACAGCAAACAATACAATTGCAAACAACACCGACACAACAGCAACAACAAGTTGTTTATCGGATGGCATCAACGCCACCTCAGCAGCAGGCAACGACGCAAATGAATGTAAATACTTAGAATCATTTTCAGGAATAGTGAATGAAATTACTAAAATTTCTGTTCTATTACAGGTGATCAACAATACCCATGTCATTGTCCAACCAAGCGGTCAGCAGGTGCTCATACAATCGCCACCTCATCATCAGGAAATCATAATGCGTCAGGCGATGTCACCACATCGAATTATTTACAACAATCGTTTGGTTTATACAACGCCAGCGCCACAGCAACAACATCAAACTATCATGCAACAACAACAACAACAGCAACATATACATCCGCAGCAACAGCAACAACAGCAGCAAATTCAATTGCAACAAAATCAAATGCAACATCCACAAACTCCGCATTTAGTACAAACACGTGTTGCAACAACAACACAACAACAACAACAGACAACACAACAACAGCAAGCGCAGCAGCAGCAACAACAACAACCACAGACCAATGTTGTTTTTCATCAGATGCAAACTTTGCAACCAAATAAACAAAATCAAATGGTGATTCAGACGCAACAACAGCAAGCGCAACAACAACAACAATTGATAACTACAAGTGGCCATCAAGTTGTTCGTACCATTGGACCAAGTTTACGTGGGCGTGGTCGCATAGGAACAACAACAGCAACCTCTGCTTTAACGCGACCACCAAGTTTGGCTACCGCACGTCAGGTCACGATGGCCGGTGGATCAATAGTGCGTCAAGTGCGACCACGAGGAGGTAGCACAAGTCTAATTGGTAGTGTTGCTCGTGGTGGCATTCGTCACACAGGCATCCGTTCGCAGCGGCCAATTGGTAATGCTGGTGTCCTTGTCAACAATCGCAGTCAAATGCTGACAACTGCTTCAGCTGTTGCTACTGCTGGAGGGAATATTGATGGGCAAACAGTGCAAGTGGTGCAACAGCCAAGCCTACAACATGCAATTGCAGCACAGCAGCAACAACAACAACAACATATTGTCCAACACAAACAGTATACAATCACAAATCTCAATCAGCAGCAGCAGCAGCAACAACAACAACCACAAACACAATTGCGTTCAGTTTATCGTACACAAGTTGTGGACAGTGGATCGCAACAACAACAACAACAACAACAGTTGCAGCAGCATCAACAACAAATCATGCGTACAACACAATTAAAATATCGAACTGCATCAGTAGCATCATCAACAGCAGCAGCAACAACAACAACAACTACGGCACCTGTAATTGGTAGCACAGTTGCAATTGCAACATCATCTGCAACAACTGCTGGAAATAACATCGACATGGACATTGAGGAAAGTATACAGGCGAGCATGGTAAAAAAGGATCATCAACAAAAGCCCATCACTACAAATGGACCCATACAATTGGCAGGAAATACTACACTTACCTCATACTATAACACAGAGACTGGCATAATAAGCAGGTTCGATAAACCACACACATATATATATATATATATATATATATATTTCAAATGTTAATAGGAACATAACGAAAAACAATATTTTTTTATTTAATCTTCTAGCAATACTGAAGCAGATGATCAACGTGTCGTACGCACACCCAGTGGCTCCAGTATGACTCTTACCGAATTCAAAAAAAGGAATACAATTGCTGGTGGCTCAGCGTCACCACCAAGTAATATGGTAACAACAGTAGCCGGAAATATGCGTCATATGGGCATCATGCGTGTGGCAAATAAACTACCCGCGATTGGACAAGCAAGCAATGTTATACCAACTGCCGTTGCTAATCAAGTTGCTGCGAATACACATACTACTACTACGGTGCCCGTGGCACGTGTGCTGCCACAGCGTCAGAGTGTTGCGACAACTACAATCCCTTCATCAGTGCAACAAACGTCACATAACAACTATGAAATTCATTCGCATCATGTTCTCAATAATCGTACTGGCCAACATATCGCCGAAAGGGATCGGAACAGTGCTAAGATGTTAGTTATACTGGCATCTGGCGAACAGCGTTTGATTACATTTACACTGCCTCGGGAATCTTGCACTGTGCAGGATTTATTGGAACAAGTCTCAGTGCCTTTTGATAACAGCACGACCATACAATGTGTCGAGAATCGTGGTGCCAATGTAGATTTTGTTGTCACTGTTGGATTTTCCGTTAATGAATCCGCCAGTGAACTAATTTTACGCGCTGAGGAGAGTTTGCAGATAAGTCGCCAGCAGGAACAAAACGCAGCCACAACTGGTAGTGATGGCGAACTATCATCTTCTATCACTGGACCTGCAGCACCAGGAACTATTGCATCCGGATCAACAGCATCAGTTGCAACAGCTGCATCTAATGGAGGAACTTCTATATTAAATGCAGCACGTCAATTAGTAGCAGCGGCATCAGGTCCATCCAACGGTGGCACTTCCAGTGTCATTGCTGGTAATGCAACTCTGATTGCTGCCGCTACTGAAGAGATACCAAGAAAGATAATTCCAGGCTTCTTGGCTGTTTGTATATTTTGCGGCTTCACTGGTTTGGATCATGCGAAATGCGAGCGCTGCAAGCGTATCTTTCAGGATCCACCAAAACGTCTGCCATGTGTTAAAAGCGCGACCGTTGCTTCAACCAGCTCCACTGATTTGGCAAATTCGCCAGCAACTTCAAACAGTTTGCGTCCTTTAACTGCAGAGGATCAAAAGAAGGCAGTGCGCAAATTGAGTATCTCTTATACCCCGGGCACACATCGAGGGCGTGGCAGTGCCGGAGCCGTACAGCGTGGTGGTCGCCAGCGCGGTGGCAGACGTACAGCTGAGGCAGAACCTGTCACACTAGAACTAAGCAGTGATGAAGAAGGCGATGATAATTCAAATTTGGAAGCAAATAATGTGAGTTTGATGATGAACTTTTAGTGTCTTTCTGTTCACTTCGAATTGTAATTCATAATTTTGTATACTTTCAGACTGCCGTCAGCAACTCAACAAATTCCACAAGTGTCACAGAGATTACACCCTATAAGGCTTTACCGTTCGAGCCTGTTTTATTAGAAAAGGATGAATCCGCTATTTATGCTGGTGAGTACATTTATGTATTTCCATTTTAACTATAATCGGATTAATTAAATCCAGAGTTTCTTCGATTGAATAGGCTTTCTCAAAACAAAAAAAAAAAAAGAAAAGTTGAATTACTTTTCTGGTATTTTAATTTTGCTTCTCGCTGCCCTTCGTATGGAAAAAATGGACAGACACATACAAAATTCCAGTGACTTATCAAATGAACAACAATGCTCTGCATCCTTGGTGTTATCCTCATATGATAATACCACAGAGTCCTTTAATTTATCCAAAACAAATTGTACTGCACTGCGCAGCATTTGAAATACTTTTGACAAACAAAAACAGACGAATTGATTTAAAAATTGACATACCTTCTTACAATAAACTACCCGGAATTTGTCATTTAACTTGCCCGCGTTAAGTGTTTTTTAGGTTTTTTTTTTCTGTATGTTGGTAGGACTATCCTTATTTACAATGCCAACAACGCGATCTGTCAACCAGTTTGTTTACAGCAGCTAGTTTAATCAGTTCACCTCAGTAGTTCTCGGCGAATTTTGTTTGATGGAGTCTATGGAGTCATACCGGGTTCCCCGAAGTGGCAATTTCAGTTTGGGGAAGAGGAAAAAGTTACTCGGAGCTAAGCCAGGTGAATAGGGCGGCTGGTCGATGGTATTTGTCGCGTTCTCGACAATATCCCGATCTCTAAAGGCTTCGTACCCCTCGTAAGCCTGAGTTTTCTATAAAAGAGACTCATCGTAAGCCTTCTCCAGCATTCGAATCAATTCGGCACACGAAATTTCGTTCAAAATACAAAATTTGAGACAAACTCTTTGTTCAATATTTTTTTCCATTGTACAATTCGCCGAGAACTACTAATATAAGGTGGACTGATTAAACCAGCTGCTGCAAACAAACTGATCAACAGATCGCGCTCATTTTTGGCATAGTAATTAAGGACGGGGTCACCAACATCCAGAAAAACCTTAAAAAATACTTAACGAGGTCAAGTTAAATGTCAAATTCCGGGTACTTTATTGTCAGAAAGTATATCCTGATAAATTTTACAATACATATGTCTTCAA
Organism: Amiota minor; assembly: GCA_037043295.1. Lineage (NCBI taxonomy): Eukaryota > Metazoa > Arthropoda > Insecta > Diptera > Drosophilidae > Amiota > Amiota minor. The sequence goes on from JBAMAW010000483.1 coordinate 1,374,119, forward strand.
GCTTTGTATGCAACATTTGATTCACCAATTTCGCGACCACATTTGCGTTCAAAAACTATCCTATGTCCATGGCTGGGAACCAATGATTGTACATACACGAACAAATTTTAATTTTTATGTATTCGATTTGAGTTGAAATTTTTTGCCTAATTTTTCGTAGCACATACCATTTAAAATTGATTCCTACTTATTGACTGATTCAGTGAAATAAAGTTGTAAGTGAGATCTGTTATGGATGGATATTGATGTCCAGCTCTATAGATATTTCTTGCCAACCATTCCAAAACTTTTTATTTTGGTAATGTTTAGGTATGTTGAGTGTATGCAAAGACTATGAGTAATTCATAGACTGGACAAATCGCTCATCAAGAAAATCTCTCTCTTTATTGGGGATCCCGAGATTACACGAAATTTATTGTTGAGTATTTCGAGAATTGAGAGATCAGAGAGATGTGTATACAATATTCAAAGTCTTTGGTGTGGCGGCCAATGCAAAAACCTTAAGTTATGGCCCTCTTTGGGGGATGCAGGGCATTGTGAATCCACGCATTGCCATATTGAATATGTCCACGGAAATGCCTTAGTAGCGTGTCAAAGAATGGAAAATAATTTTTTCATCTGTTGTGTATCAAGAAAGTTTGGGCACAGACAAAAAATTTTGGAAAAATGTGTCTTAAAAAGTCTGATTCTAGCAATTTAAAAAAAAAAATTTGATACAGTTTTAATCACTGCTTTATTGCCTTTCCAATGACATTAAAAATGTTTCGTTATAGTACACAAAACAGGGGCTATAAAGAAATTTAAAATAGAAGCCAAGAAAATACGGCGAAAAAGTGTGTTCACACCTGGTGCTTGAGTCCCTAATAACAGTAATCACTTTACTCCTTTTGCTGTGGTTTATTTTTCAACTTATAATTATTGCATATGATCATAGTTTACAAAGGCTTAAAAGTTACTTTCGATTGTGAATTTGTGAAGGAATCATCAAAATGGGCAGTGGCAAAGAAAGTACAAATATAAATCTGTAAATTAATATTTAATCTTCACAATGATCAAAAATCTTATCGCGAAATTTGCACTATAATTCAGAGGTCATATTCTTCAATAGAGCCTAAAAGCAGATGTGATCGCCCAAACAAATTTATGCCACGTCAGGAGCGCATTATGCAGTCGCTCAAAGTCCAAAGACCTCGGCTTTCAAATTAAGTAATGAAATGGAGGAAAGGTTTGAAGATACCATCCATCTACAAATCGTTCCAAATAAGCTACAGAAAGCTGGTTACAATTGCCGTACTCCTCGGCGCAAACCTTTCATTTCAAAGGCTAACAAAAAAATAAGGCTTGCGTTTGCCAAATTACATGTTAACCAGGTGGATTCTTTTTGGAACAACGTTATATTCAGTGATGAATCTAAGTTAAACCAGTTTGGGTCAGATGGCGCTCAAAAAATTTGGAGGAAACCAAATAAATAGAAGGTACAAGTGGTGGCTAGCCTTTTTCAAATAGTGAAAATAATAGCTCAAGCCATCAGGATCCTTCTAATCAAGTTTTTTCTTGACAAGCTGTAGCGTGTAGGTTAAATGAGAGTGACAAAAAGTAAAGGGGTTGTTTTTTTGGATAGTGATTAGGCTCGTATTAATCCTATAATTTTCCTTGATCTTTTTAACAATTGAATGTAGGCTTCTTTCAATGTCTGTTATTATAAAAAAAACACATGGTTCATTTTGATATTTCCTTATTTATGAGTCACACAGAAATGTGGATATTACTTATTAATTTTTAACAATTTCACAAATACAAATATACATAAACTATTTTATTGATATCCTTTTTAGGGTTCCGGACCCAAAGGGTACCAAAAGGAACCCTATTGCAGAGACTTTGTTGTCCGTCCGTCCGTCCTCAGGTCATATCTCATAATCCGCAATAACTAGAGAGTTGAAATTTGTACAGAAGGTGTAGTTCTATCCGGGCATCAGTAACAAATACTAAAACTAAAATATTTTCAAAAACTTAAACAAGAAACAATTTGGTTTGTACTTAATAAAATCTTTATTTTTTGTTTTATCGAACTGAAAGTTAGACACTAAGTTCTTGACGTAGACGCTACACATCTGTTGGAATCAGCCAAATCGGCCACCTAGGAAATTCATGTTCTTATTCGAAAAACTTTTTTGCTTTATGGACAATTGAACTGAAATTTAGACACTATAAGTTTCTGATATAGGCGCGGTATAATTTTTGGAATCAGTCAAATCGAACCCCAATCTGGTACGAACCCTCCGTGTACGAGTCTGATTCGCACTTGGACCATTTTTTATTTGTTTTTTTGTTTGGTAAAAATTTAAATTGAAATTCAATGCAAAAGAAAACCAATTGAAAAATGAAAACTGTTTAGAGTTGTTTGTCCTATTTAAATAGCGTGTTTAGTATTTAACGCAGTGTTTGTTTGCACTGTATTTGCATATGTTTTCCCTTTGTTGGTATGGTTGGGATTATTCAACACTATTTTGCTAATAAATCGAACCGACAGATGGCTTCTTGTCTGTGTGCAATTCTTCTTTTTGCAACACTAAGCCGGGATGTGAACTAATGCACTTAAGCAAAATTAACAAAATAAAAGAAAAAAAGTCGCCTACGATGTGCGGGATGTAGGAGTTTTATAAAATTTCTTTTAACTAGTTTTTATAATGTTATGTGGTTTAAGAACATCATAAATTAAATACAATTGCAATGGAAGGTGCGTATGTGTGTGTGTGTATGATATGTTGAGACAAGATGATACAACGCCAAGCATGGATGAGTTGTGAGTGAAAAAAAAATGTGGTCTTGGTTTCAACTTTTCTTGATGCCCGGCCATTTGCGGCGTTTGCTAACCGAACAATGTGTTCTGTTATTTTATGCTTTAATAATATGTAATGGCATTTTGATAAAATTTTTTTGCAATAAAATATTTTGTACATTAATAGTTTTAATTTTTTTTTTTTTTTTGTTTGATTGAGTTGTCATGATTTTCACTTTGCACAAGCGGCAACGATGCATAGAGATGATTTCATTAAATGACAGATCGAACAAAGCAAAGATAAGACAAAAAAGTTATTTTGTTGTCTCAATAAATCGATTTTTCTATGATTATTGGAGGAGAGCTGAAAAGTAATGAAAAATAATTTTGCAGATTTTATCCGTGAGGACGTGACAGATTTATCCAACACTTTGGATCCAATATGCACCAAGGTAACATGCAAAGTGGTGCGCATTGGCGGTTTTCGATTCGAGGTAGATGAACCTGTGGTATTCACTTCACGTGGTGTTCGCATTATCGCACCTCTGTACACAGATCCGCAACAGAAGCGTTGCCTAGATATACATAAAAAGGAAGTGGTTAAAATTATCGCACACTTCGCAAATAAACCGGGTGCTACATCGATGATTACATTGTATATGCTCAAAACATGCGCTCAGTATATCAAGGATACACTACAAATCACTGATGAAAGTGCTGGCCAAAGTGATGGTGAGTATCACAGGAGTCATAAGTGTTTCGTATTTGTATTGATTTTCATCAATATATTCTTAATTTAAACGTATATTTAGATTTCACATCTGGTGGTGCCTTTCAAATGCGTAAAATTATATGCGAATTCGAAACTTTGCCTGATCAAGAGAAAATTTCCATTAAGTCTGTATGGGATTTCTTTGATGAAATATCTGAAAGTGATGCCGATAATCTGTTACAGCGCGCATCGGAAAAGGATCGTCAACTGGAAGATAATAGACCGCGTGTTTTGCAAACAACTGAAAATCTCCAGCTATTACAGTATCCTCCTGGCACTGGTGGCATCAGTATACGCACTGATGACTATTTGTGTTTGGCTAAGGAACAATACTTGAATGACATTATTATAGATTTTTATTTGAAGTGGGTCCATAATAATATTATACCCGAAGAACAACGTGAGCGGACATTTATATTCAGCACTTTCTTTTATAAACGCCTGACGACACTTACACGGAGTGCTGATGCAAAGCAAACGGCAGCTCAAAAGCGACACGCTCGTGTGCAGAAGTGGACGAAAAATTTAAATATATTTGATAAAGATTTTATAATTATACCCATAAATGAACAATCTCATTGGTTCCTCGCGATAATTTGTTATCCTTGGCTAAAAGGACCTGTAACATTCGACACAAATACACCTGTGGAGCCACAGCAATTGAAACGGCAAAGTAAGTTCCTTTCTTTCTGTAAATACTTTTATATATTTATATCCCCTTTAATTTCATTATAGAACCTAGCAAAAAGGTCACAGTACAGATTGGTAACACAACCATTACGCCTTTGTCGCGTCGTGAAAACAATGCTGCTCTTATACCAGATATTTGTCGGCTTACAGATGAAGACAGCGAACGTGATGAAGCCGAAGGCGACGAGAGTGATTTGGCATCTGAAGATAGTGACAATTCCAATCCAGCTTCAACTCTACCAACAACACCAACATCGGTAGCAGCACCAGCAACGGCACCTGCATCAGCAGCAGCAACACCATCACCGACATCAACTGTTTCCCCCACTGCTACGGTGCCAACAACAGTTAAAGAATTAAACAATGGCAATAATAATAATAACAACAACAACAACAATACCAATAGTACATCTGTAGCAGCAAGCAAAGCCACATCCTCGCCCACCGTTGAGTCTATAAAGCAACCTCTTGTCTTGATATTTGATTCGTTAGCAGGCGCTTCGCGTAGTCGCGTTGTTGCCACTCTGCGTGATTATTTAACCTGCGAGTATAGAGTCAAGAAGCCTGATGCTACCATGCACATCTTTAACAAGGACAATATGCCTGGCCATTGTGTCAAAGTACCACAACAGAATAACTTCACCGATTGTGGTCTATATCTCTTACAATATGTCGAACAATTCTTTAAGGATCCCATCCGTGACTTTAAGTTGCCCATTAAACAGCTAAGCAATTGGTTTGATACATTAACTGTAACAAAAAAACGTGAGGATATTTCCAACCTGTTACAAAACCTTATGGATAAGGGTTGTGGAACTGGACCAAACTTATCCTGCCGACAATACCCTTTCCCACGCAAAATGGTGTATTGATAGAAAGTTCCGAAGACGCTGATAATGAACATCCCGAGTTTGAGGAAGAAGAAGGCGAAGAAGAACCTGTTGATGAGGTTAGTCACTCACCTATTTATACTATTTTTAACCGACTTCATTATTTATTTATTATGTTCATTATAATAATAATATTATTTTTTTTATAAATGTATTTTCTTGTAGGACGAGCAATCGGCTAACACTAGTGAAATGATGGATGTAGACCAAAGTTCTGAAGAGCAGAACAAATCGGCGTCATCACTTTTGACAACGAAATTGTCAACAAGCGCTGCCGCTTTGCTCAATTCAAGTACAGCTACTACTACTACTACTCCATCCTCATCGTCAGCGACTATAAAACGTAAAATTGTACTGAAACACAGACAACCACTTGCAACGGCGGTTTCTGCTGCGAACTCAGTTTCTCCATCCATCAGTGGTGCTGTAGGCGGCAGCAACGGTGAGACTGCAACAAATACTACCGCACAGCTGCTGACGCAGGGCGCAAGTGGCGGTGTACGTTCGGGTATCGCGTTAAAGATTAGAAAAATAGATTAGCATTAAATGTAAGAATATTTTTTTTAAGTTTTTATCATTACTATACACTGTTTAAAGTCAAAAAACTACAAAATAAAAGATTGTGTATATAAACAACAATAAATTAATTAAACTTATAAATTATATATATCGCAAATTAAATAAAGAAAGTAATTTCAATTAAAATTTATCATTTCTTTTAATGGTAATGGATGGATGGATATAGAATATATATGGAGATAGTGGTGGATCATCGCATAATTCAACTCTTTTTTATTTTATTTTTTTATTTTTCATTTAGTGGGCAAGGAAGGCTGAAAATATGATACCGCCACCTCCTTTCCTCGCAACAAATCCCGCGACCTAAAAACCTGTTTGATGTGCGTTTGTGTATAGTGGTGTTTGTGCACAGAACCAATAACGACAGTCATGTATGTATGAATGAGCTCTTCTAACCCTTCTTCTACTTGGCACATACCACATACATACATACATGGTACGGAAACTCATTCTATATGACTGACATTCATTCATTCAAGATAGGAAAATAAAGCAAAGTATATTTTTTAAGGTTGAAGCTCTTTAGAAAAAGATCTACTTACATTGATATTGAATATATTTTAAGTAGATTCTACTCTACAAATTTTTTAAATAAATTTACGGCATCATTTTTGTCCATGAGAGCCTCATTTTATTAATGTACATACATGACGTCCCGCAAAACATACATGGCGTCCCCCTGTACATACATGACGTCCCCCTGCACATACATGGCAGCCATACATACATGGCACAACTCTTACATACATGGTGTCGTCGTTCAAGAGTACGCGCCTTCATGTCTTTCTACTCTATACTCTACATGGCATTTTCTGAGGTTATGTTCACAACACTTAGTGGGAATCGGACACAAACTTGATGCTGCGTATGGTGGTAGTGGTGGTATTAGTTGTGTTGTTGTTGTAATTGTTTTGTTGCGAATAAGTGGAGTAAAGAAAACAAAACAAAAATAGAAGTGTTGAAAAACATTATGAGAGACTTGTTTTTATTGATGCTGATTTGAGGTTTACATGCACTACACATTTTCTTTAGCATACATTAAATCCAATATAATGTTTGTAACATTGACAATATTTAATATTGAAGATAAGAGGGTATCCTACAATATTTGGTATATGTATATCGAGATATGTATATAGTTCAGCAATTTGTTGTTTATTTTATTGTCTTCATGAAATATAAGAAATAACTTAAATTTATTGATAACAAAAAAATCAAAAAGTCAAATGCTTGACAACAAAATAGTTGATAAAATCTAAGGAATGGTCAAATTTGAATTCAACTCAGCATGGATTGCCTATAACCTCTATTTCAATTATAGAGTATGACTGTAGGTACAGGGCCTTATCAAGTAATCAGTCAATTAAGTTGTTCCGCACTGTTTATGTGTGTAATTTTATGTGCAAAATTTGTTAATGACAAGAAATCATAGAATAATCACTTTCCTATTTAATTTAGCTAGAAAATTTAATATTCGCATAATAAAGTTAAGAAAATTTTCAAATACATATTTCTTTTGCGCCTTATTTTTCATAAATTAAAACCGACACTTCTTTACTGGAGTGCAACGTACACACTAGCTGTCTCTTTCTAACTACAGGTTTCTTTCGTCTTGAAGCGGTCTGATTTCTTGGTCATAATCGATTGTTTTGAGTACGACGTGGCCGACGTTGCCACTCTACTCAACTTATAATATACTTATGGGTTCTTTTATTCAGTCTCGTTTCTCGTTTGTATTTTTATTTCTTTATTAAATTAAAATGCATCTTTCGAAAGAGACTTAAAATATTGAAATTAGCAATCGAAATTACAGTGAATTATTAATGAACTGATAAATTTTTAAAATATATTATTTCTGACTTAATATATGATATAAGATTAAATATTATAAGAAGCAGATTATCTAGATTTATGTAAAAACCGGTCATTTGCCATTTACTTCTTCGTATATGATGGATCGGATTATCGCCGCACATGAAATGTGAGATTTTCAATTTGTTCGATTTTATTCGAAATTTTGGAAATTTTTTTTTTAACAAATATGAATGAAAAGGCATGTAAATAAATAAATAAAATACAACAAGCAATTATTACAGCTAACTAAACCTGAATAAGGTGGCAGCGCTGTTTGTTAGGCACATCACTATTCGGTTATCGCTACTTTTCAATCGAATCGTACGTATCGAATCGTTCGTTCGTCGTTTGCTTTTGGCTCCTGTTACCGAAAAATAATCACGATGCATATAAATTCATTAGTTGCCAAGTGAAAGTCGTAAAACGCAGTTTAAAAAACTATCAAAATAATTCCCGATGTACAGCAGCAGCAGCGACTTCACGTTCGTGTCTAAATGATAAAATTCATTGTTCATTTGGGTAATTCACTATTAAAATTGATTGAAGAAAAACAAAAATAAATACAAAATAAAAATACTTATATGTATGTGCAAAATAAAAAAAATATTGTGTGTGGAAAAAATAAGTATAAGGAAATGGGCGTAAAGTAGAGTACATATGGAGGCAGCAGCACCACCAGCACAGCACCAGCAGTGGCAGTGGCAGCTTTAATAAAATTTTCGCGGACATAAAAATACTCGCGCGAGAAAAACTTAAAAATTCATTCAAACTAATATAAAACAAAATAAAAAACCGAGTGCTTGTGTATGGCTGTGTGCGTTTCGTTCCTCCATAATATTGCGAACTCGAATTGCATAAAATAAATATGGAAAAAATGTGTGTTTAGAAGAAAAGAAAATGAAAAAAAAAAAGTTTCTTTTTCTCCGCTTTGCTTTGCTGCGCTAGTGTTGGTGTTGTTGTTGTGGTTGCTGCTCTTCTTAAGTGGCAGAGTTGCCATTTCATATGATTTTCTTTTAGCTCCACATATGGGGAACATTCAAATCATACAATATTCAATGTGAAGCCAACAAGAAAAAACTAAGGAAATTTATTATTGAAAATTTTGTGCAAACAATGATCTGAAATTTATATTTTATTTCTAATTTGTTTTAAAAGGAAAATATAATACAAAATTGCATTAAACATTGGTTAGATGCGTGCGCATTGTGTGCGTGTGTGTGTGGCAGAGAGAGAGAGAGAGAAAATTTTGTAAAAAAGTGTAAGTGTGTTTGCAGTTTTTATGTGGGTTGGTGGTGATAGTGTGAGTGAGAGTTTGTGTGATTATTTTCATCATTTTATTTCATATCTTCTCTTCATTCAAGCGTGCTTTACTGTTAATATTGTGTGCTTGTGCGTGGGTTTGATTGCTTGTAAGAATGTGTGTGTTTATGTGTACTGCCGCGCATTGCTGTAGTTCTTGCAGCTGATGACTGATGATTGACTGATGATAACAAAAGGAGATAAAAAAGAATGCCGACGCGTTGTCATATTTTTTAACTTATTTTGTTGTGTGCGACTCATTTAAGATAATTTCATTGTTTTGGATTGAATCGCTTTTCATCGTTTTCTTTTTCTTCAATTTTTACATTAATATTTGGCGCCGACAGGTTTTAGAATGTCTTGCGCGCGTAATTTGTTGTGGCACCACCAACGCCACACTTCCATTTGTATATGTTAGTGGTGATTGTGGGACACTCGGTCGTTTGATAATTGATATTTATACATCATATGGCACAAGAACGATCATTATCTTATTTATCAAGAAATTAAAAATCCATATAATATATAATAACAAATAGTTTCGATTGATTGTTTCATTTTTAGGATTGGTATTTCATTAGCAACATTTCAATACTTTTCCAATCAGGACTAGGACTGCAGTATCCACTAGGCGCTTCACATAATCTTGGCACATAGATTGACAATTGTAAAAAGGAAAATTTCAATTCATTTGGTACTTACCAGATGGAAATATGATTGAAAAAACGTGTTCTTGTAGTAAATTTCCATGTTATAGATGAGGCTATACATATTGGTAATATTGATAACATTTTACATCAATTGGTACTGATAGTAGTTACTAATGTCTCCAAACAAATAATAAAACGCGTATCTAGCTTCCATGATAATGATATCTTGGTGTTGCCATCTTATGTTTGTTTCATTCCGATTAAATTGTTGTTTCCTCTTCGCTTTTTGTTAAGATAACTTACTTTTAGAATAATCAGCATAGAATACACCAAAACATTTTAATATTTTCCCATATAAGAAATGTTTGTAGAGTTCAAACGAAATGTGTAATTAAATCTCAATTTGATTAAATCTTTTTACGATCTGGCAGCATTGATAGTTATGTACTCTGTTAATCGTCTATTGAAACTTAATTTCCGATAACAAACAACAAAAAACTTGAAAAAAATACGTTTAAATTCGAATAAACCCTAGAAAACAATTTTGTCTGCCCTCCGGTGATTGAACATACAAAAACATTTCATTATTGATCAGTTTTGTGTATGTTTAGAATTGAGACTGAAACATTTGTATGGGAGCTATATGATCCAATAATCTTAGGGTCTTCAAATTTCCATGGTTGATGAATATGGGTCAGACACTTATACCATCCGAAATTCAGTTTGGTAATACAAATATCAAAAAAGTTTTTCTTAAAGGCCTTTTAGACGGTCAGTTCAGTCTCAGTCTCAGTTCATGTTAACGCTTCAGAAATCGAAATGGACTGACATAATGCTTGTTTTTACACGATCAGGCCAAATGTTAGTGTTGTCAATCGTTTCACAGTTTTTGTACAACACAAGACTGTTTGTTTACATATTGTTCATATTTATCTTTTTAAAATTGGTAATATAATAACTGATAGATCTATTTAAATGAGTTCCATAGTAAAATCGTGGTTCGCCATACCTGCATGCATTTTAAGAAGTCGACGACGCTTGCACCTGTTGCATTTGTTTACTTTTATCAATATGTCATCGAAATATATTGAGAAATAAGCTGGGCCATCGTCCATTTTTTTTGTTATCTTTCCGGTTATCGGTGCGGGTTTTGAGTCGATAATGGACTGGGACTGAGACTGAACTGAACTAAAGGGGCCTTTATAAGAACATGATTTTGAATATCGCTTTGCAAGGGAGGTATCACTCCTGGTGGCTTGGTTCGGCTGATTCTGACAAATGTACAGCGTCAGGTAAAAAGAAAACTCCACAAAAATTTCGATTGTCTACCTCAAAAACTGAGGTATTCGTTTGTATACATACAGACGAATATGGCTAAATCAACTCGTCTCGTCGAACTGGTCAAGAATTTATGTACATATATTCTTTATGAGGTTTCCGATGTCTCCTTCTGTCTGTTACAAACTACTTCATGAGAAACTTATAATACTATTCACTGAGTGAAAACCAAGAAATAAAAACTGAGTAGAAGCGATTATACAAAATGAGTTTGTATTGGCACAGGTTATAACCTAAATTTAAGATAGGATAGATAGGGTCGAGTTCACCTTTAAGGCTCATTATAATGCATGGTTTGAATTGCTTTTAGCTTTAGCGATTACCATTGACCTTACCTGAATGGAAAACCCTATTTTATCACTCATCGTTCTCAGAGTCCGTAAACCTACTGAACAATCCAAGTAATGAAGAAAATCAGCCTGCGTCTGGTATAAAATTCTTTCAGAAGGGTGTTGTTTTGGATTGTATTCAGGATAAAACTGAATTTACAGACACATTTTACATCAAAGAAATGTGATAATTACCAGCAAATTCGAATTTAGAAGCTCAAGTTGTTTGCCTGCAGCAACGGAGGTGAACGAAAGTCCACATAAATAAACATGTTTCAAGTAGTGGGACTAGTGGCTTTAGTGTATCGTCGTCATCGTAATGCTTATGCTTGTGATTGTGTATTGTTCATTCGTTAGCCTGCACGTTCGTCCACCCGTCCGTCCGTCCAATTTTCAATACGCCTCACTTGTTTTTGGCTCTCATGTAATTTGATGCTAATTTGTCTGCGCCTTGCTTGATTATATACTATACTCAATGACATTACAGTCATATAACTTAATTGGCATCCAATATATTATATTATATGTATCTTGTTTTATTTACTATCTTTACAGATTCTTAATGAAAACGTAAAGTGCAGTACGAAGGAGAAAAAAAACATAAATTAGTTTTAAGGAATTTGAACCAAAGAGCAAAGCAAAAGTTAACAGAAATTGTAATGAAGACGAGGAGAAACCCGGAAAAGTGAATAAATAACAAATCAAAAGAAATAGAAAAAAAAAAAAAAAAAACAAAGTAAAAGGAATTGTTTACTTTAAGTAAAAAGTGCAACCAAATCAAAATTGCAAGTGAACATAAATGGTTTCTACTTTCATAGGCCTATTGGGTATGTTTCATTTAGTCCACTGATGACATAACTATGTACATGTATAAAGTATAAATCTCCCTCGTTACAGATATACAATCATGGTGGGAGATACCGTGCATATCACATTTCTGTTCATTGTTTAGTTCAGCTTTTGATTTACCAGATATTGATATTGAGGTAATTAATAAAATTTAATTAAGAAACTACAAATTGATGATTCATTGGGTCTTTCTTGTGTTATAGGATTTAGAATCGGCACTTCTTTCCGATGGTACAAGCGAGGACGAAATTGCTGATCAGGTCGCCCTAGTGCCTGAATTAATTGTACGCCTATTGAAGGGCTGCGATGCGCTACGTTCGGTAGCCAATGAGATAACACATTGTAATTATCAGATGTTCTTGAGGCGTTTCCTACGCCAACAGTGTCGTATACACCAAACCGAGAATCATTTCGATACTGATATTGACTTTCAAGCATTGCCAGTGCGCAAACGTCTACATATACTTCATGATCTTTGTCATTTTCGTTTGGACTCGTCCGATGTGCAAGTAATCCTAAGTAATTTGGAAGCAGATAGTCTACGTGTTGAGCCATTGGGTTACGATTCTAAGAATTCAGGCTATTGGTATTTCTACGGTACCCGTTTATATCGTGAGGATAAAGCAACTGGTAGCAATAAGGCATCGACGTCATCAAATTCTGCATCATCATCATCACTGGCATCAAGTATTGGGCCAGGCGGAGCAAATACAATTTGGCAAGTTATTTGTTTCACCGAAGAAGATTGGCAGAATTTAGCAAGTAAATTTAAATCCTCGACAAATGCCAAGGAACGTGAACTCTATCAAATACTTGGCGACAATTTTCTCCCAAAATTACCGCAATTATTTCGTGAGCGTGAACGTTTAAGGCGCAGAAAGTAGGTTTCCGTTAAGTGTATTAGGCGATTAAATAATTTTTGAACTAATTGCAGATTGCTACAAGTGCGCAATTCCAGTCGTATACGCAATATTGTTGAGTTGAAAGCACGACAAGAGCACGAACGTTTGCAACGTGAAATTGAACGTGCGACACGCGAACGAAATTGTGCTAATTTTGAACAACCCGCAAAACCACAGTGGGCACAACGACAACAACGCAGACGGTTAGAAAGACCTCAGCAAATGAAAATAAGAAATTTAAAAAATAAAAAGATTTAACTAAAAATCTAACTAAAAAAATTTATAACAAATAAAACAAGAATCAGAATCAGGCACACAAAGACAACACTTTCGCACACCTTTATCATCATCATTATTATAAACACCATCACCATCATCATCAATACCATCAGTACCACCACTACCAACCACCACCACCACCACCAACAACTACAAAAAATTACAAAGACAACAAACTCTCATCTATCACACACTCAGAACACTAAGAATTGTTGCGTTTTAATTTGATTCTCAATTCAATTTCTTTATTTTATTTTATTTATATTTTTATTTATGCAATTTTATATTTCTTTTTTTTCTTACATTGTTTGTGTGTGGGTGGATGAGTGTAGTGAGTGTGTGTGAGTGTGCGTGTGAGTGAGTATCAACAGCTTAAAGCTCGCTTATTTATCTAAAAAAAAAAAAAAAACGCTCAGTCAAACTCAGTAACAAAAAAAAAAAAAAAAAAAGATAAGAAAACAAACAGAAAAAAGAAAAAAAAATCATAAAAAATCATTTCATTCGTACAACAACAACAACAACAAAAAAATAAAATGAAAAACTTATAAAGAAATTTGTACCTAAAGAAGTAAAAAGAAAAAATAATATCAAAACATAAAGCGCAGCAACAAGTTGCAGGTTATAAAAAAAAGGCAGAAAAGGAAACAGAATATTAAACAAAAAGAAACTGAGAGACTTCTAAGCTGAGAGCGTCATTAAATTGAGTTTAATTTATTTTTGGAATTGGATACTTTGGTTTTCAAATTAAAAAAAAAAAAAACAAAAACTGATTATGTAAGCATGCTTCTTATTATTATTATTATCATTATGATTATTTCTATTAAATTAAATTTAAATTAAATGCTTCATATAATTAAGTTTTGGTTTTTCACAAAATGCCAAATTGTATTAACATCAAACCAACATCAATTGGCAATTGGCAATTGAAAAACCTCAATTCAGTTTCACTCACAAACCACAAATTATTGAAAAATCTAATGAATATTTTTTGTTATTATCCTCTTATTATACTATATTGTTATCTGAATATTAATTTAAAATATTGTATGTTCTTTTTCTCACTTCTATTAGTTCGCAATCGACTTCAACTGCTAGTGGTATATCAACATATGCCAGTTCATTTCGTCGTACGACAACAACCAATTCAAGTGAGTTTTTATGTCACAGAGAACAATTTTGTTTATCACCTGAAGACGACGACGACGACGAGGACGACGATAACGACGTAGAGGACAAGGAAAGCAAAAAAAGAATCGGTGTTAACAAAGTTAACGGCGACGACGAAGAAGGAGGTGAAGCCACCAACGAGCAGCCAGAAAGTGAAGTTGATGCACTAGTAATTGCTCAAGAAAAGCTTTTGAGTTTTAATCTAACAGATAATAATAATTCAAGGTTATTAAAAGCATCAGAAGCACACGAAGCAATTGTTGAAGAAGACGAAGACGACGACGACTTTAAAGAAGAAAAACGAGTTGATGATGATGATGAGGAGATTGTTGAAAAAGATATTAAATCACATGTATTAGAAAACACCAAAGATTGGCCCCAACAAGAGCAACAGCAACTGGATACCATTAAAGAAAAGAAATCACATCATAAGAAAAAGAGATCGGGCAAAAAGCAAAAGAAGAAATCTCGTGAACATCATCACCATCATCATCATCACCGTCGTCGTCATAGGAATTCCAGTTCTAATGTCACTGATGATATTAAAACGACGACAACAAACGGAAACAGCAATAACATTAGTAACAGCAAAACAGTAACAAATAGTAGCATCAATCTTCCACAACCGGAACAACTGCTAAATGGTGAACAGTGTCAGCAAAAAGAACAACTTCAACGACAACTATATGAAACTGAAAGCATTCAGCAGCAGCAAGTTGTTGATGGTGTAAGACCGAAAACCATTGCTGACGAAAAGGAGAATTTCTGTCGTCAACTACAATTGTTGGATGCAACATCAGCAGCAGTTGCTGTAGCAGCAAATATTGATGATCTAAACCTAACATCATCAGCAAGTGACGAAGAAGAACAGTTGACTGTTATACCAGCAGTTGTTGAGACCAATATTAAAGGGAAAGCAACCAGTCATAGCAATAGTAGTAGCACTAGTAGCAATAAAGCCAGAAGCAACAACAACAGCAGCAACAATATTAATAAATATACGCCTCCAACAACACGTAAGAAGCGTGAAGTTGTGGCTACCAAAAGAACTTCAATAATGGCACCAGCAGCAAATGTTAAGTTGCCTGGCAGGCAAACAAACAATTCATTATCCTCATTGACCGGCAACATATTTATACCAGCAACTGGTTCAAATGGCAATAACAATGATGCTGCATCAAGCACTTCAAGTGACAGTAGCAGCAGCAGCAGCAGCAGCGGCAGCGGCAATGGTCGTCAAATGCAAACAATAACAGCAAGTGGTTCCAAGAAACAAAAAGCTAGTGCCACAACAACGACATCAGCATCAGCATCTGGATCCTCATCAAATACTACTACTACTATAGAGAACAAGAACACAAGTCGCAATAAGAAATCATCAACGTCATCAACATTATCATCAGCGAACAACAGTGCAAATGCCAACGCTGTGACAGCATCCACTTCCAAAACTACAATATCTGGGGCTCTGATCGATTCTGACTTCAGTGGAGATGATGAGTAAGTGAATCAAATGAAATCAAATCTAATTTAATTGGTGTTGTTGTATAAAATATCACATGGCTTTCAAGACTCCCAAATCAAATCCCATTATTATTATTATTCATAACCTAATTCTTCTTCTGCATGCTTTGTAACTAACAAAAATGTTTTATATCGTAGTTATTTGTTTTGTACTTATATAAAATGAATATACAAACATACATATATGAGAACAATAAAGATTAACCAATTGATTCGTATATCGTAACATGTATTTCCCTTTTGCCTTTGAAATAAAATTCATCGTTCACCAAAAAAAATAAAAAACTATATTCAAACAACCAACTACAAACTACAACTTTAAAATTGAACAACAACATCATCCATCCAAACAACCAAACAATCAACCAAACAACCATTTGAACAATCACAATCAAATCAATCATCGTGTACAGAATTAGTCATAGTCATGTTGTAAATAGTAGCACAAGAAAAATCAAATCCACCACCACCAACAGCAACAGCAACAACCACGTTTATCAACAAAAAGAACACCATCACAATAGCAGTAAACATGCAACGACGAGAAGTAGTAACAATAACACCACCAAGACCATTAAACGTGCTCCACAAAAAGCAAAAACAAGAGCTAAAAAAGTATCACAAGTGACTGTTGAACCATCATTATCATCACCACCACCACCACCACCACCACCACCAACAACAACATCATCATCATCATCATTATCCATATCCAAATCAACAACTAATAAAAGAAACCATACTAATAGTAAAAACAATAGCAAGAATAATAATCATTATCACCACAATAATAATAACAGTAACAGTAACAACAACAACAACAACTGTAATAATAAATCTAATCAAAGTACAACAACACATCACAATCACAATAATAATCATTTTCACCAAACCATCACTATTCCAAACATTCCAACTACCACCACCACCACAACCACAAACATTACCACAAACACCAATACCACAATGAACACCAACACCAACACCATCAACAATTATCATCATAATTCCCACTCTACGAACAACTCGAATTATGCTGCGAATATTCTTAGTTTCACTGAGACGGAGGAGGTTCTACAAATTGGCATGCACAAGGTGCTTGTCTATGTTAAAAATCATCGAGATGCTTGGCCCTTTATGGATCCCGTTGAAGAGGATATAGCACCACGTTATTACACAATAATACGACGGTGAGTTCTTGAATAAAACAAAGCTATTAAATTATTTAATCGAATCGAATCACAACACATTATATTTCTTTAGGCCTATGGACTTACTAAAAATGGAACATAAATTGGACAATGGCGACTATCAGAAATTTAGTGAATTTCGTAATGATTTTCGTTTAATTGTAAACAATTGTCGACTCTACAATGGTCACAATAATGGTATACTTACACTTAAACACTTTGAATTTGTGTTTACATCTAAATCTGTATGTATATTTTATTTTTCTAGAATACACAGAAATGGTTAATAATCTACATGACGCCTTTGAGCGTGCAACAAAGAAATATTTTGTTAATCTCTCAGATGATGAAGATGATGATCCAAATTTAAGTTATCCAGCAACAGATTCAAAAATGAATGTATTTCGTGAGAAATACATGAAACAAAAATCAAAAGATTCCACAGAATCAAAAGGAAGTATTTCATCTACTATATCATCTGCTATTGCTGTGGCAGCAACTGCTGCAGCACCAGGTGCATTGTCGTCAGTGTCCTCATCAATGACTACTTTGAAGAAACGCAATAAGAAAATTAAAGAAAGAGATACGCCTCCGGCATCTAGCGTTGAAGATAGTGATGAGGATGTGATAGAGAAAACCCAACGTGGTAATAAACGCAAGCGAAAGGAAAAGGATAAACGTCGCAAGAAGAAGTCTAAGAAATATGTTGACGATGAACTCATGTCAGATGAAGATATGATGGGGGATGATAAAAAAGTGGATTTGATGGAAGATGAGTCACCAACACCATCACCAGCAAAAAAGAGTAAATCCTCCTCTAAAGCAACAAAATCGGAGGTAACCAGTGGCAATAACAGTAATAAGCGTGGCGCACGTAAAGCTAAAACTGATAAAGAAATTAGTAAGACTATGACGACGACGATGACCACTACCACATCGTCATCAAGCAACAAGATAAGCAAAAATCAAAGCAAAACCAAGAAGGCCACTGGAAGAAAATCTAATAAGGCCAACAAACAACATGACAGTGATGAGGATGATCATGCTAGTGAAGTGAATGATGAACCACCGATACGACCACCACCACCTCATCACATAGATGAAAGTGATTTTGAAAGCGATGTGGATGATGAAGAATTGGATAAAAGCTTTGATTTAAAAGCCAAACCAACAACATCAAGTAGAAAACCCAATGCCCGAACAATTGCGGCCCTTAAGAAGAAAGGTTTTGCTGTGAGCGATACGAAGGTGAAGCAGGTAACGCCAGTAAAGCGACAAAAAGGTGGTGTTACTAAGGTGGGTCGTCCTCCAGCACGTGGTGGAAAGTATGCTTCAAAATCGAATGTTAGTAATGGTGATGTTGATGACAATGATGACGATGACGAGAGCATTGGCGAATACAAACGTCGTGTTGATGAAGACCTGAAGAAGAATCAGCGTGATTTGCCGCCAACGGCAGCCGATGTTCTTGCTGCCTCTGCTGCGGAATTGGAAGAGGATGTAGAAGACGATAATGATTCGCGTTCACGCAGTTTGTCACCATTTAAAGTGGATCTCCATAAAAAATACTCAAAAAGTGCACTTAATGATGATCTCTCGGAATTGTTAACAACAGTGAAGAAGGTACCAAATGCGGAGACCAAAAAATTGAGCGCCCGTCATAAAAAGAACAGCGAACACGACGACAACGACGACGATGATGTTGATGATGTTGATGATGGCAAAGACAAAGATGACGATGATTTTAAATCACTGTCGAGTCGAGTATCATCGGTTTCACGAAGTTCAAGCATTGAACGTAATCATGAGGAGAAATCAACCACAAAACGTGGTGGCAACAAAGGTGGGCGAAAGGCAGAGTTGTCGTCTGCAAACAAAAAACAAAAGTCTTCGAATAAAACAAAGGATAAGGGGGGTAAGAAAGGAGCCAAAGTGGATCCTGCAGCGGCAGCCGCTGCCGCTGAGCAAGCTGAGCTTGAGATGTTGTTGCCATTCATGGATAAATATGATGTAATCAAATATCGCCGAAGTCGTGCGCAACAAGCAAGTACCAGTGCCATGGCAACGTCATCACAGATAGAAGATGTTAAGAACAATAGCAAAGCTAGTAAAGACAGTCATGCAAAGAAACGTGAATCATCACGTGGTGGTGGTGGTGGTGGAGGAGGTAGTGGTACTAACGAAAAGAAGCCACATCAAGAACAGAGTAAGGAAAATACAGTGGATGATAAGAAACGTCGTAAGAGTAAAGAGACGACAAAATCATCAGTTAAGAAATCCACTGCAACGGAAAAACGGGATGCTGCAGTAGTTGCCAAATTAGAGGAGAAACAAGTATCCGAAAAGAAGACGTCTTCCTCAAAGGCAGCGGAACAACAACCACAACAACAACAACAACAACAACGTACCTATGACCTGGAGGCATCTGATGAAACGGAGGCTAAAGATGGTAAGAATGCTGCAAGTACCAGCAGCAAAGCAAAGGAGAAAGCAGCAGCTGCTGCGGCTAAAAGGCGAGCAGAAAAGCAAATGCCACCGCCACCAAAACCTGCAGATAAGGACAAAACAGCTGCGAACCGAAGACAAATAAACCGGAGAGGAGCTGGAGGCAAAGGCAATGCTAAATCGGGTGGCAGTGCAACAGGGAACGATCCAAATCTTGAGGCTCTCGACGTCGAAACTGAACAAACACTTAAGGATATCAATAGATGGTTAGAGCATACACCACGTTTTTCGGAATTCAGCTCAGCAAGTAATTCACCCTCGCGCTATAATCTTGATGATTTTGATGCGGCGCTTGCCTCGAAATTGGAAGGTGGAGATTTCCGAAGACCAGAAGCACAAGCCCCAAAAACTGAATTGGTATCAACTAGGCTAACTGAAGCACTCAATGATCTGGTGACTGATGAAGAGCCGAAAAAGAGCGAGACACCCAGCATCGCGGACAGTACCGCCGGCAATGCTGCAACTAGCAGTAGTGGCAGCAACGCTGGTGGTGGTAACGAGAGCAGTGTCAGTTCAACTTGTGGCACACCACCGCATTCAGTTGCATCAGGCAACTCGATTGGAAGCACCTCAGCGACGGCTGCTTCATCATCAAATAATTCGTCAATAAATGTGCCTTCAATTGCTTCAGCAGCCAATGAACCTACGCTGCTTATACCGCCTCCAGTTGTAGCGACGCCAGCGACACCCCCAACTGTGCCGTCTAAGCCGAAAGAGCCGAACACAACACAACTATTGCTGCATCCACCTCCTCCCCCACACATCAAACAACAAATGGCCAAGGAAGCCAAACGTAAGTCACTTAAAGAAAAGCAAGCAGCAGCTGCTGCTAATGCGCAGCAGAAGAGCAAAGCAAATGTGATGCGGACCATTGATCGCCTACAGCCTGGTAAAGCTAAGGGCAACCTTATACAAAATGTGAACAAACCTGACGAACTCTTTCCACTGGGGCCAACTGGTGGAACAACAATGTCAACGGTCGTGGCAAAGACGAAGGAGCTGAAAAATGCCCTCATGAGCGAGACAAGCGACAGTGCCCCGAAACTTAGTTTGGGTACAGTAATTAAGACACAGGATTTCTCTTTGGGCAAATCACTCGATGAGTTAGCAAGCATGGATGAGAAAAAGTCATTGGATGAACATCAGGAAGCCGAGCCTAAAACCGATGATGAGAAAGGAGAGAAAGATCATGGTGATTCGACTGCTACAGAGACGACTACCAAAGGTTTTGGTTTGCTGCCCCAACTAAGTAAGTTGTTGGAGAAAGGCAATGAGCAAACAACAAAAAGCGATGCCACTACAAAGGAGAAACCAAATTTGAGTGCTTGGTTTAAGGCTTTTGGTGTGCCCAAGGTAACTAAAAAAACAGAGGAGGAGGAGAAGCAAACGGACATAACTGATGGCCTAACTAATAGTTCAAGTTTATCGAAGCAAGGTGATGTTGCTAACATGACAAACTCCGTGGCACCACCTGCGCAATCACCTTCAGCTATGGGAGGTGAGAACTTCTCTTTGCCAACAGCACCGCGGCAACGCAAACCCAGCACAGGCAGCACTACATCAGAGCGATCGTCCTTTAGTCAAGATCCTGATTCTCCACGCATAGCGATTGATGAGCGTTATGGTTCATATGCTGCTGGTGCTTATACATCCCCTATTGGCGCCTCACCGATTGGTGCCTCACCAATTATGGTGTCTCCTAAGCCTAACGAAGACAACAACAAAGGGCCCACTTCTCCATATCCACTGAATGGTGCCATCAAAGTTGGTTTCTATCAAGATACCACAACAAAGAGCAGCCCCGACAAAAGTTGTAGTCCACGTGAAATGACATCTCCATATCCACAATATTCGCAACACATTTATTCATCTGCTTCGTCACCGAATGTCTCTACACCCGAGTTAAGTGGTACCTCACCGTACGGCGGTGGGAATAGCTACAATCCATCAGGATCAGAGGCATCAAAGACACCTGCATATTCCTCTACTTCTCCGTTGCCGCTTATGTACGATCAGTACAAGCAACCACGATCACAAGAATCTGAGTACAACTCGTCTATGAGTCCGAGTACGCCGAACCCGCATTCACCGTATCAACAGACGCAAAATTCACCATACACAACACCTCAATCTCATCAGTCACCATATCATGCCCATTCGCCTTATCAACAGCCGCATTCGCCGTATCACCAGACAACCGGTCAAGCGGCTCATCCTCAACAGCAACAACAGTCGGCACTTAGTCCTGCTGCTCATCAACAGGCACACAGCCCCATGCAAAGCAGTGTAGATTCCCCAGCCTCATCTGCGGCAACTCAACCGCCAACACCAATTGCACAGTCGCCAGCGGAGCAACAACATTCACCGTACCAACAACCAGTGTTGTCACCATATCAGCCGCCTGCTTCGTCGAATTCCAATGTACAGTCACCCTATGGACAAAATGGAAATGGACAAATGCCAGTCAGTCAGGCAATGGGAGGCAATAATGCCAGTAATACGTCGGTCAATAATGGTAAGTTCGAAATTTATTTTGAGGGTTCTTCATACAGTAGTTAGTAATTTATTTATATTTTCAGTGCTCGGAAATAATGGCAACAATTCTAATGGTGTTTATGCTCCAACAGTGCCACGGGATGTTTATGTACAGAATCAACAGCAGCAGCAACATAAGCAGCAGGAGAACAGTATACATTCGATTTATAATCCAGCTACTCTGATTAATCCGTTGCCAACAACTTCAACTGCAGCTGTAACTAATAATAAAACAAGCACTGACTGGAATCTTACATCATTATTGCCTACACAACAGCCACCACAAGTACAACAACAGCAACACTTACATGCAGTGAACACTCAGCAGCAGCAGCAGCAGCAGGCACAAAAGTCAAAGTATCCTACTTATGCCCAGTATCAATCTTCAACTGCTGCTGCAAATGCTGCTTCCGCAGCTGCCAATGGCAGCGACAAAGGTGGCGTACAAAAAGAGCAAGATCAACAACAAAAAATATCGCCGCCTAGTTATGGTAGTAATGACGTGCCCAATTATATGCAACACATGCAACAGCAGCAGAGTAAAAGTGCAACAAACAATGTTGTTCCTGCTGCTGGTGTTAGTAACATGAGCAATACAAACCCTCTTAAGCGTCCAGGTGAAGATTTATTGGGCATGGACTATAGTGGTGCAAATGCCACTAAAATAGCAAAAGTTGATGATAACTTGGCACAACAACAGCAACAGCAGCAGCAGTCCCAGCAAATGCAACAACTTCAACAACAGCAGCAACAGCAGCAGCAGCAACAACAGCCACAATCGTTGCTTAACAAACAGCAACAAATGTTCAACAGTTTCTTGGGTTCGGTAGCATTTGGCAAACCTTTGGGTAATATAGCGCATGATAAGGCTTTCGAGATGTATAATCGAGCTGCAGCAATGGGTTTTCCAAAGGATTTCGGCAAAGATAACAACAGTAGTTGTCACTTGCAGCAGCAACAAAATCCACCATCGCAAAGCAAGCAAACGCAGCAGCAACAGCAGCAGAATGCTTCATCGAATCCTCAGGTGCAGCAGCAGCAACAACAATCGTTGGCACATTTGCAACAACAGCAACAATCACAGCCACAAAATCAAAATTATCAGCAGCAACAACAACAACAGAAAATGCCAATCCAACAACAGCAGCAGCAACAGCAACAACAACAACAACAACAATCTGGATCATCCACAAGCTTATTAAGTACAACATTGACTTATGGTAACAGTTTGGTGCAACAACAGCATAATGTTTATGCAACAAATACCACACAAGCGCAGCAGCAACAGCAACCTCAGCAGCAACAGCAGCAGCAACAGCAGCAGCAGCAGCAGCAGCAACATAGTTATGTCTCCCAACAGCAGACTC
Organism: Amiota minor; assembly: GCA_037043295.1. Classification (NCBI taxonomy): domain Eukaryota; kingdom Metazoa; phylum Arthropoda; class Insecta; order Diptera; family Drosophilidae; genus Amiota; species Amiota minor. Next base: position 1,397,620 of record JBAMAW010000483.1, read on the forward strand.
AACATAATAATGCAAATGAGAAAACCACTTCCAGTGGGCCTACAACAGCCACATCTGTTGCAGACAACACCAACAACATATTGAATAATATGCCTAGTGCTCATCATCTTTCACATGCCGCGCATCATCTCTCGGCCTATAATAAGCCAACGCCACCGCCTCCACCACAAACGTATAGTAATCCAGCGTCTACATTGATACATACACTAACAGAGAGTATGCTTGGTTTTTCATCGAATTACTATGACAAGAATATGCCGCCAGCGGCACATATGTATAGTGCAGCCTCAACTGGCTATGGTAACCCAGCGCAACAATTGCCAGGAAATTATGTGCCTACAGCACTCAGTGCAGTGAATAGTCATCAACAAACACCGCAGTCAATCCAACATCAGCAACAACAACAACAGCAGCAGCAGTCGGCACAACAGCAACAACAATCACAAGCGCCAGCTGCACCAGAACCTAAAGCACCAGCAAAACGTGGGCGAAAGAAGAAGGCTTCTACTATAGCAGCGGAAGCAGCAGCGGCTGCAGCCAAACAAGCTGCCCAACAACAACAACATCAGCAACAACAGCAGCAGCAGCAGCAACAACAGACGTCACAACAATCAACGTCTCAACAACAACAACAGCAGCAGCAGCAGCAACAAAGCACAATGCTTACACAACCTCAATATAACACAATGGGATTACAGCCGGCGCATCAAAATGCTACTTCTGCCGCCCATCAACTACAAGCTCATGCGCAAGCTCTACAACAAGGTTTTCAATTGTATGCTGGCCTACGATCTGGAGGTGTTTCTTCACCACTTACATCAGGTGCTGCGCCCACGGTTCCTGGTGCTGTGCCCACAACAGCAGCTCCAACAAGTGCAGCCACTGCTGTCACAGGTGGCAATCAACAACCACTCACATCGGCTACAACCGATCCTGCGGCTATTTCATTAAAAACTGCTACTGGCATGGTACCCGGCAGCGCTTTCAACTTTGCCCCAACACCAGGTACTCTAGGGCTTTATGGTGAACAAACGGCTGCCCCTAGCTACTTGGATCAATTCCGTGATGCATCCAATCCATACTATATGCCACCAGCGCCAGCACATAGTGGAGCTGCTGCCGCAGCTGCTGTTGCAGCGGCAGTGGGCGCAAATGCCACAAACGCCACAGATAAATCAACACAAAACGCATTAAATCCTGCCGCTGCGGCAGCAGCAGCGGCGGGCTCTTATCCTTTCCTTACAGCAGCACATCCATCATCTCGTGCTACGCCATATTCATACTTGAATGCTGCGGCAGCGGCAACTCAACTTGATGCGAATTCACAACTCTATCAACAATATTTGCGGCGAGATGATTTGCATACCCGTATGTTCTTTAATCAAAGTTTGTTAGGTGGACCCGCGGCAGCAGCAGCAGCTGCTGGTTATGGCCAACCACCACATCCAGCGACAGCGTATCGTCCACCTGGTTTGGGTATGCCAAAGCCGTATGATATTAATCGTCAGGCATGGTTTTAGCAGTACGCCAGTGCCGCCAACGTTGATCTCCATGGTGAAGAAATGAATGCGGTGGCGGCAACAGCAGGCGGCTTAGTGACAACAAACAGTAATAATAGCACCACAACAGCTGAAACAGTAGCGGTATCAGGTACATCGTCAGCTATATCAGTTGTTCAACAGCAGCAGCAACATCAACAGTAAAGAGAAACAGGTCTCGAAGTAGTAGCGGTAGGTCTAGCTAACTTCTTCGGTTTCAACGCTGGACTTACGAAAGAATTTAAAGCAGAATTAATTAAAGAACAAAACATAAATGTATTTTGTTTTAGTGTCTCTAGAATTAAGCTCCACTACTTAGCCAATTTTCTATGCCGGAACACCACAACACAACATAACACACCATAAAACAAGCAACAACCAGCTATGAAGATAAACAATTGAAGCGTATTGAAGTGAAAGTTCCCCACAGAATTATTTGTTTTCATCATTTTGTTTTAAGTTTGCGCAAAGCGTTTTCTTTGACTGAATATTATTGTTTTTATTTTTATAGAAACTAACCTTACTATTCTTTTGTTACTGTTCCTTGGAAAAATAAGCAGAACAGAAGTTCTTTTTTTAAAATTGGATTCATTCTACCAATTCTCTGACTGACAAAGTTTCAGTGTTTAAGTTAATAAATTTAGTAATCTTTAAAAATTATTTAATTGTTTAAGTTCTAAGGTTAATTGTGCAATGGCTAAAAAAAAAACCCCTGTAATAATTTATAACTTCAACCAAACATTTTTCTTAGTAGAACTTTATGGGATACGCGACTCCCAACAACACAAACTATCACCACCACCACTACCACCATATCCATGTATAAAGTGAATCAATCCACTTCACCACGCTTCATTCAGCGCTTAAATTAACCTAAAAATGACAAAGTAAAAAAGAAAATCTATTTTAATTGTTCAAATTAAACTAAAAAACTAACTTTAATTTAATTCATAAGTTTTGTTATTAAAAAGAAAAATATACCAACAGGAAAAATAAATACTTTGTATAAATTATATTTTTATTACTATATAATTTTTATTAATTGTTTAATTGACTAATCGATCCTACATACTAAATATAACACAAAAATGAAATAATACAGAATTTTATATTGTATTTTAAATTTAGTTTTAAATGTATCTATCTGTAGAACTGTAAAACTGTTACACAATTTTAGATCCTTGATTTAAGTTTGCCTCTCTACGGTACAAATAGAGAAAAATCTTTGTAGTAGTAAATAATATTATATATTTTTGTTGAGAACAACTTTTGGATTAAAACAAAAGAAAAAACTAAAAATAAAATAAATATTTAAACTTCGAACTGTTAACATACAAAATCAACTGTTAAAGAACAAGCGCCGTTAACTAACAGAGAGAGAGAGAGTGAATGAATCTCTGCTATGTTACCTTTATATGACGCTGTTATTTTTAACATTCCGCGCGTACATAGAAAAAAAAAAAAATTTGAATAAATTAATAAACACATATTTTTTTTTGGGAAACAAATATAATTATAAAAAGAAATATTAAATAAATTTAAATGTATCTCAACTTGTAGCTTTAAATGTGAAAAGAAAAGTAAATAAATTATTCATATTTTCCAGAGAAAATTTATATTTTCATGATGCAAAAAGATAAATGATTTATATTTTCAAAAGAAATTAAATATTTTTTTTTTTATTAATCAATAATTAACAAAAAAAAAAAGAAAAGAAAAGTAAAAGTGTCTTAGTCGTCGTTATAAATAAAGAAAGAAAACCAGAAAAAAGGAGAAAATTATAATTAAATAAGAGAGGAAAATTTATATTAATTTTTTAAGTTTTGTATAATTTGTAAAACAAAAAGAAATTAAAATTTCATTATTCATTTGAAATAAAAACACAATTAAATAAAAATTAGTTAAGTTAAATAAATATTACACAATAAACAAAAAAGAAAATGATTCAATTTTAAAAACATAAACATACATATAACATAATCCAAGAAGTACCTAGTGTAAAGAACCATAATAACAACACAATTACCAACAAAAACAACAATAACAACAACATTAAAAAGAAAGCAAGGAAGAAACCTATTGCAAATAAAAAGAAACTCATTAATTAACACATAAAAAAAGAATAATAAAACATAAAAAGAAAGAGAATTATATTATATACACAATACAAAAAATAAAAATATATATCTATATACATATTATTAAATAAAATGATTATTATTATTATTATAACTAAATGGTAGAAAATTCATACAAAGCAAACAAAAACAAACACACATATTTATATGATCGGATGATAAAAACAAAAAAGAGAATTGACAAGACATGACGATGGAAGGATGATGCATGTTAAATATTATTATAACCATAGATATTTTAAGGATCACAACACAACCATGTGCTAATCACAGTGCACAATAACCAACATCATCAACAAAAAGAATAACAAAAGGCGAAATAGTAAGAAAAATATCACATACAGAGAAAGTAAAAAAGAAGAAAAATATAATAATAATGCATATTTAAATAAAGTATATATTGAATATTGTAAAAAAAAAGTTATCTTTATTATATTGGTTATCATTTTATTATCAATTATGGAGAGAAAAGGACACATTATATATAAAAAATAGATCCATCGACTTTCAGATGTCCTATGTTTCATACAAATCGTACGTACGAAGATTGATGAACAATCACCCAACAATATACATTAGGTAAGCACACCCCCTCTCGTTAGGGGTTACGGCTCAATTCTAGTCAAACCGATATAGCTAAAATTTCAAAATTTCTCGTTTGTCAATTCTGAGTTAAATAAATCAAAGAGAATTTTTTAATATCTTTATATATATAATTCTTCTGTGAGTGTGTATGTCACTGAACTTCTCTTAAACGACTGGACCGATTTTGATGAAATTTTTTGTGTGTGTTCAAGGGGATCTGAGAATGGTTTAGATTCACAATATACATATATGTGTGTTCATATTGAGTCTTATTCGCGGCTATACCGTTCGTTCATCTGATTGCAATGACATTTTGTGAATGCGTGCATGGTTGGTTTTAGCCTTGAACATAACAGAGTACTTTTGGATTTGATATGTGACGCTGTTGTCGAGAAATTGGTGGATCAAATACTGCATTTGATCTGTCTGATTCTGCGCAATGTACTACAGTTAGTTTTGAATAAATTAAAGGACTCAATAATACAATAACACTTAAGGCAAGACCAGGGAGCTGTGCATTGTTGTGGATTTGGTAAGTCACTGGAATTATTAATGTGACTGACTATCCATTTAGCCAAATTAAAGTGCAGCGGGAAGCAAAAATGAAATACCTGAATTGCAATTCAACTTATTAATAGCGAAACCGCAACTGTAGGTATGGCCCAATCCACTTGCGTTTTACTGAAAGTGAAGTTTAAGGAATCCGATTGGCCGTACGACGTCGGGCAGGATACCCTAGTTTTTTATAAATTTTTTTAGAATATAAATGAAAAATAAAGCAATTCGATATGCGACATCAAAATAGCACACCCCCTTGTTTTGAAGTGAAACTTCTTTAGCGTAGGGGAGTAAATTAAAAAAATATGAAAATGAAATGGGACGAATATCAAAATTTGACAATGTCATCTTTATATTGAAGCTATTTAGACAAATACAGTTGAAATATCTCAGTGTCGAAGTGGTTATAGAGTATGACTTGCAAATCGAGGGCGTGGGGTAGAGTCCTGAACTGGGAATTTTCTTTTTAAGTGAAATTTCTATATCGGTTTGGCTAGAATTACCTAATGTATATTGTTGGGTGATTGTTCATCAATCTTCGTACGTACGATTTGTATGAAACATAGGACATCTGAAAGCCGATGGATCTATTTTTTATATATAATTTGTATTCTATTCGTTTAGATGTGATGCATTTTGTTTTGTTTCAGGTTATTTTTGCCAATGAATAGATAAAGCTAAAGTATCTTCTATGCCAACAATTTTTCTCAAGTTTCTCCCTACAACTATTCGCTGACTCATTTGATGGTTTTCTTTACAAATGAATTTGCAAGTCTGATTCTGAGATCTTTCTGATGTAATACAATAATTTTGATTTGATAATAATACTATATATATTAGCCTAACTTAACTTATCACTCTCATGGTCATATTAAAATGTACATGGTCATATTTACCCTTCAAATCATTATAATGCAATTTAAAGTTTTTCATTTTATTTAATTCGATTTATTAAATCAATTTACATTTGTTAAACAGAATTAAAAAAAAAACTTAAGTTGTATGAGCATTTCCCAAGCTAAGAGCACGCGCTCATTTGCATACAATTGTCATAAAGTGGTGTGCCTCCTTCTTCTAACACCCCATAGAACTTATGTAGAAAACTATTGTACAAGTTATTAAGTAGTTAGTAGTCACCACATCCATCCTAGTAACCGAGTTTGAGATTTTGTAATATTCTAATTGAACTCTGAAACTCAAATGCATGCGCCAGTGCAGTTCAACACCTGTTATTTTCTTTTTTTGTTTGTTGGCATGGCATTGTCAGACAGATGGTTATCAACACTCCTCTTAGACCCAATCACCCCTCCTTATTACTCTATTTCTGAACTGTTTGCGTGTAGTAGGAAGTCAGAATTTAGAAAAAAAAAAAAATTTAGACGTGCGCTTGCAATCGTAGCCCAGACTTAGTTACTATTACTTCTAGAATAACACGACTGACTAACGGATTGACTATCTACGAGTTTATCTCTCTCTGTTTCTATACCTCTGTCTGTCTGTCCATCTGTGATTGTAACTAAAATAAATGTGATTATAAATAGCATTTAATATTTACATTTGCATTGGACTAAACTTCAGTAGCTTTCGCTTGATTTGCATGAAGAAACGTGCAAGACGCAAGACTTCAAACACGACATAAGTGTTCTAGCGTGGGAATTGATTCATATACTCGTATGTACATCTATACAGACATATGATCGAATACATATGTATGTTAAATTGAAAGTATCCTGATAAATGATGAATCAGAGAAAAAACATACTTTTCATCATTAACACTTTCAGCTGCATGCGTGTCCCCAATTTAATGCAACGCATCGATTATTTTTATGGTATCCGGTTGTCCATTGAGGTCTAGTACCTTATTAACACATGTTAATTGGTTTATTGAACAAACAAATAAAGAAAAACAATATTTAAAATACAGAAACATGAATATACAATACATACATAGGTATTGATTTCAAATACAATAAGATATTCATGTTTAATGAAAATATTTTTGAAATAAATCTAAATTCATTTTGAATGCGAATTTCAATTGTAAAATACAAAAGCCGGTAGTTACTTATGTAATAAATTCTCACATGTTTAAATTCAATGTTAATGATATTCAATAGCAGATACACAAAAAGATAAAAAATTTATTAAAATATTTACATGGGTCGACTGAAACGTTTCAAGCCCAACAAAACTATATATTTTTGATAAGTTCCTTTTTTTTGAATACGATGCACATTTCAATTTGTTTCACTCATTTAAAAATCTGATGTTCTCATTGCTTATCCTACTCTTATGTATAATAGATATGTGAGAAAAAATCAGATCCTTTCCTTCTACTGTACTTTATCACAAGAAATATTCATTCATATGAAGATAACGACAGTTCCGTTGACAACTGACTGCAGTACTTTTAATTTTTGCAGTCTACAAGGAAGCAAAGAAACACCAAAAGTAGTATGCCATTGAGAAGAAGAATGAAGGACCACCCAGAAGCCGGCTCCCATATGTAGAAGAACCTATAATGTTATGTTTATATTGGAAGAAGCAATGAATAGTGGATTTCATATCATTAGCAAAGAGTATGAGTTACTGAGAAGTTCTTAGCTCTGAGTATCGATCTTAAATGTGTTCAAATTAGGGTTGTAACGAAGGCCATATAGCGGAGGCGGATGCGAAAGTGGAAGCGTTGGCGGAGGTGGGTTAGCAAAGAAAATAATCGGTTTCGAAACAACAATTACGAACAAATTATGTGTAATTTTTGTTGCGAAGGAATAATAAGACGAGCTTATTAACAGAGGGAGAAAATTGTCTAGTCCAAAACAAGAAAGAACGTTATCTTCGACTATGCCGAAGATGAAATACTCTTCACGGGACGCAGTGAATGTTTTATTGTAGTATTCAAATGAGTGGCTTGTATGGGAGATACCCCCTGGTAGTCCGATTGAGCTGGTTCCGACAAATATGTTGCATCTTTCTTGGATACTGATAGTGACCAAGTTTCAGTTCGATAGGCCAAAAATCAAAACGGTTTTTCTAATATAAACATGATTTCAAAGGGGTGGTTTGTATGGGAAGTACCCCCAGTAGTGGTCCGATTGGGATGGTTCCGACAAATGTCCTGCTCATGTATTGGAGACTGATAGCGTCCAAGTTTCAGTTCGATAGGACACAAATCAAAAAAATTTGTCTTATAAGAACATGATTTCAAAGGGGTGGTTTGTATGGGAGGTACCCCCCGTAGTGGTCCGATTGGGCTGGTTCCGACATATGTACTGCGTATGGTAGAAAGAGATTTTCGTGCAAAATTTCAGCTCTCTCGCTCAAAAACTGAGGGACTAGTTTGCATGCATACACACGGACAGACGGACAAACGGACAGATGGACATGTTGGCGTCTAATCGAGCTGATCAAGAATATATAAACTTTCTTTGGTTTTTTTTGTCTCCTTCTGCCTGTTACAAACTTCATTTTGCCGTGCAAAAAAATAAATAAAAATTCGGGATGTTCCGTACCGTTTGTAGTAATGAGTAGGTTCGGTTTAGCCGCACGGGACAGCTCTGGTCTAGTCTATCTCAGCTAACGTTTTTCTTTGTCTTCTTTCAAGCTTTTGGCTTTTTTTACGTGTGAAATATAGCGTCGTACGCAATAAAAAAATGTAAATATATATTTTACACTTCCGCTAAAACTCCGTTGAAAACATGCGGAGGAGGAGGCACGATTTCTTGCGGATGTTCCGCAGTTTCGGGGGCGAAGTTCCGTTACAACTCTTATTCCAATCTAGTAGTAGTAGAGATCGCAAATTTTATTGTGCAATGAAGTCAAATGACATTTGCAATATAAAATCTCAAATTCTACGTACTTTGTTAATAGAAAATGCTTCATGTTTGCTACCCACACTTTCAAATCTTTCATTGTCCGCATTCCTAAAAGTTTCTCAAATTTTGTGTACTTTATTGAAAATCTGACACATTTTTCATTAGAAATACTGACACAAATCATTATGGAACAACAATTAAAATGATACTAGAATAAATTAATGACATCATCATCATCATCATCATCATCATCATCATGTTAATATTCGAACTATTTCAGATTGGAAACTTTTCTGACTACCCTTGTACATACATGTGCAGTAGTAGCCAGTGCCGAAATGCAAATGAAACAGTTTTTTAAATTTAAATTTTATTATATAAAGTGCTAAGATGATATGGCGCATAAACTTTGTAGTTTATGTTGCGTGTGTGTTGCATAAAGTATCTTTTTTATGATGGAGAGATATGTGTATATTATTTTATAACTTAATAATCAGAATTTGATTAATTTTGATAGCTTTAATTGTGATTAGTTCAATTGATTGAATCAATTAAGATACGTATATGATTTGAATGATACTCGATGTGCATAGATCAAAAAGTAACGAGTTGCAATGACAACGGCAGGTGTAAGTTTATTGAATTAAATTCAGGTAGTCCAAGGTGTGTAGAATATTTCTTGATTGAATAATGAATGAATGGTGAAATGTTTCTGGGAGTGAAATCGCATTCGACATCCTTTAACTGTGTATGTTGTCATTTAGCTAAAGATACTTTTTAACATTCTGGTGATTAATGAATTTGTTATTTTTAGATACGCCAAAAATTGTATAATTTCAAGGTTTATGACGTAAATTCATTAGCTTTGGTATTCAAAGAACTTTTGTTCAATTACTACTCAAGTATCGCAAAAGAATAAAACATTGTCAAACATAATCAAACATCCAAATGTCCATAGATCAACGGTGCGGTGTTTGGCAGATCAATGCTAAAAATGCCAATTGTAAACAAAGCAATGGATCGGATCAGAACGGAACAGAACAGAATGGATCGATAATTGCCTAAGGCAGATTAATGGGAAGTCAACATGAAGTTGGATCAGTAATTGAAGACACGTGAAGCGGTTGTAGTAGTAGTAGTAGATGTTTTTAGCCTCGTCAAATAATAGAAATAAAGTTCAATGAACAGAAAATTTCATTTTTTTTGTTTTTTTTTCTTGAAACTATGTATTGTACAATAAATAATTATATTGTGTAGTGTAGATACAAAGATACTACATACATTAATATACTTGTATACTTGTCTTTAATTTGATTTGTGTGTTTATATTGTGCATAAATTTAAATAAAAATACAAAATTAAACTTGTTCTTATTTGTTGAATCACGAGTAAAAACTTTCAACTTAAACGGAAGTTAAATTGCATTGAGTCAATGGAGTTGCGAGAGAAAGAGAGTTTTGTCATTTGAACTGAATGGAATTCAGGCTGAGACTGAGACTGAATAAAAAAAAATTTTAAATTCTTGTAAAATGCATCAATTTTATATTTAGAAAGTAAAAGGCAAATGTTGTTATTGTACATGTTATCGTATTTCACGTAATAATTCACTTTAAACAACGATTTCAATCAAGAAAATATGTGTATGTGTGTATCTTTTCTTTACTGTACAAATGCTGGAAAGTATTGGACAAGTAAAATGACTCCAACTCAAAGTTAAAAGCTTTTCCTTGAGTTCTTTTTCGCAATAACTTCATTTCAAACAAAAGGAAATTACAATAAATATGATTTTTTATTTTATATACATTTTCTTTTATTAAATATTTATAAATAATTCATTCAATATACAACTGAGTCACTCATGCGTTCGGTTGTTCGTTTGTTTTATGTTTTATTGTTGTTGTTGTTGTTGTTGTTGTTGTTGTGCTAATTATTCTAGAACAAAAACAACTATAAAATCCAACTTTAAGGTCAACACGAAACGTAAAATTTGCAAAATGTTGTAAGAAGCCTATTGTTGTTCTTAATGTTGTTGTTATTACAATATTATATATAAAAGTATCTATTACAAAATAACAAGGCAAATTACTTAATGGTCAACCACTCTTCACAGATACACAAATACAATACATTGAATAGGAGAGGAGTGACAAATATTCTAACACTCAAAATGAGAGCCACTGAGAAAGTGAGAGATACATATCACGTGAATTTTGGATAATGCGTGACTGGATATGCGTTTATATCACGAGTTAGAGAATTGAAGGCGATATCGTGTTTATAACATGAATAAGCAGATACAAACTACTAACTATGATAGCAAGAAAGTGCATTTGATGTTTAGAGAATTTGAGTAGTTACTCTATATTTAATATATCTAGAGGAACTGAGTGAAGTATAAAGGGATAGAGAAAGAATTGCATGAGCGGATGCACTTTAAATTTATTCAACAAAACAGAATGAAGTGATTATATGTTTATTATAACAACAAAAATCGACTATTTTCACAACTACAACATATTTATTGTAAATGTAATTTGACATGAAACAAAAAAAATGTTCAAGTCAAGTCAAGTCAATTTAATTTTTCTTTATATTTTTTTATTATTTTATTGTATTGTACTTTATTTTATTATAGATCATAATTAATGAAATCCGATGCAACATTGTTACTTCACATGCTGTAATCAGCATATTTCTGTAATTTATTGAAAAAGAGACTTTGAAAATAAAAAAAAAAAAACCAAATTGTCAACTTAGTAAAAGTTGTTGATTTTTAATGCCAAAGTGAGTTGTGAGCAACAACAATTGTAAATTTTAAATGCGGTCAAAGTTGCATCAATTTAATGTTTAATGTTGCTACAATTATTCCCCATCACCCATTCTATGTGACAGATCAATGCTTCAATTAATTTTTCTCATTAATTCAATAGACGTGCAATCAATTAGGTTTTCTTTTATGTTTGAGTGTCACTGTGATTGAAATATGTCACACACTATAAACGATTTGACAGAGATAAGATTATTAGTTAACACATAATACTAAAACGAAAAGATAGATAGATGGAGAGAGAGAGAGAAAGAGAGAGAAATTTCACATTTGATTTGACTTGAATTGAAATTTTTTGCTTATTTTTTTAATTAAATACTTATGTGATCTTTCTCGACTTATATAAATCAATCATTTGCTAATGACAAAGCACAATAATTAATGAAGAATGTTATGAACTTCGACAACTGAAAAGCTACTAAAATGCAATCATTTTATATTGCAATTGATTACTAAGTATTTACTTTGGTACATTCAAGTAAAAGACATTAAGATTAATACAATAATTCTTTCGTAAGCTTTTCCGGCCATAAATGAGACCTTTTAGTTTTTAAAACAAAAGACTTAAGCCACGAACTTGACTTCCTTGTCTAAGAAAAAGAACATTCATAAATGCGCATGTTCGCTTTCAAGGCAATTCTTTCGTATTAAATACTTATACTATTTTAGTAAAAAAAAATACCTGTGTATGAATGTGTCTTTGAATATTTTGTAGATACATATTTCCAATTTAATTGCATTCTAATCAGAATTTCAGCACTTAATAAAATAAAAAAATAATTTATTAAAACGCATTATCATCATTAAGTATGCTCACACTTGTTTATTTGCTCACACGCCACACGCATACTTAACCTTGTCTGTAAAGTAGAGTAGTGTAGAATAGAGGAATAGAATAGAGTAGAGTATCTTATTTTTATGGCCAAGTGCATCCGCATCTGGTATCTATTGTACATGGGTGTTTCTTTATGTAAGATTGTGGGTATAAGTGTGTGTTCGTGTTTAGTTTCACAGTCTAATTAGAATTGATTTTACGAGCAAAAAAACAAATAAACAAATGACAGGTGTTTATTTTTATTTATTTATTTATTTATCATAATTAAATCTAATATATAATACTAAACTTAATACTAATTTTAACGAGTAACTAGCTGCTGGGGCCTACGACTCGCGATTTCATAATAGTTTGTAAGGGATTTAATGTAAAATAATAATGTAATAATGTAATGATTAAAATTGTAAGGTTGGATTTTTTACAGAAATTATGTATGTTGGAGATATTTAATGGTGAAGGAGTATTTAAAAGTTGGGATGGGGATATGGAACCAAAAAGGGAGACCCTTAGGCTCTCCAAATGTTGGCAGGAGTCAAGTAGATGTTTTGCGGTGAGATCAGTTCCGCAAAACGGGCATGGTGGACGATCTGAAGCTTTGAGGAGATGTTGGTGCGTGATTTGAGTGTGTCCAATACGCAGACGAATGAAAACTGTGCATGCCCGTCTGGATGAGTTTGTAGGAAGATCGATTTTGTCGCAATTTGGGTTGATGGAAGAGTACCCGTGGAGGAACTGTCCCCATCCTGTCAACTTCTTCATATGCAGATGACGAGTAACCAGGTTTTTTAAATCTCTGGAGCTCGTTGGTGTGAAGACGTATGTTGGGGCAGAGCTGATGTGCCGGGCTGCCTCATCAGCGCATTCATTTCCCCAAATACCTTGGTGGCTGGGAACCCAAAGAATGGTGATTTTTTGGTGGTGTATGGTGCAAATTTTCTGGATTTCCCGAATTGTGTGATCGTTATGCTCTCGATTTTGTATGGCTAATATCGAGGATAGGCTGTCTGAGCATATAGCGAATTTCCCGCTTTGTTTTATAGCAAATTGGCAAGCTTTTAGTATGGCAAAGGCTTCGGCGGTGAATATAGAATTATAAGGTGGGAGGGACCCCCCAACTATGATCTTTTCCGAATTGTCGACAACAGCGAATGCAGTATTATGTTGTGTTTTTGACCCATCTGTGTAGAGCCAATTTATATCCCCGAGTTTTTCTTTCAGCGCTAGAAATCTCGCCAGGTATTCTGAGCTGGTAGTATTGTTTTTGACTGCTACATGCAGACTGGTATTGATGCTGGGCTGATTCCGAGCCCAATCTGGCTTGGGCTTTACAAAGTTGGAAAGTTGGGGTGGTGGCAATTCCAGTTCCGTACTATACTTGACGCATCGTCTGATAGTAGAAATGCATTTATATTGCCGCTTTTGTTTGAAGATGCTGACAAAAGCCTTTGCTAGCAGTGGGTTGGGTGTCGTGTAGAGCTTGGGAAGACAGGTGTTTAGTCCAGGTAAATAAACGTAAATGAGGTTTTGCTATTTACATGGTGACGGTTACTAGTTGCATAGTTTAGATTGCTTTGATACTTACTTAGTTTTATCAACAGGTGAACTGCATTTGCTATAGATTACGTATACGTACGAAATATTTATACACATGAATCTTACAGGCAGACAGCCAGCTGTCTTCATACTAAAACAGTAGCTCATTTATTTTTCAAAAAATAATGATAATTGATAAATTGATCGGTTTCGCTTATATAGTAGTACACTAAATGTTTAGTGGTGCATATGCATACTCACTTTGATCTGATGTTTGTAACATTTAAACTGTATATTGAAAATCTCACAAAGTGTTTTTATGGACTTCCGTCCATTCATCTCTTCTTATGCAGACTACATAAGTAATTCCAGTGTTTCAGAGATTTTATAATGAATTTCTAAACAATAAATCAATCTCTAGGAAATTCTGCACCCATTGTAAATATATAGGAACTCAAACTCATTTATTTTAGATGATAGAAAACTAAACATGATCCAATTACTTGAAGAGATGAGTGTTAGTACCAATTATTGCAGGACTGATGAATTCCTATCATTTGAAGACGTGGAAAGAATAAAATATACGGGATGCTTAACAGATTATCGAGTTCACTCAGAAGCCTAGCCCAATGTGATGTCTGGAGTTTGTGTGACATTTGAAGGTGCTAAGCGCTCTGTACCTTTAGAGATGCCTTGAGACCATATTGGTCATTTAAATTTTAGTATTTTTCATATATCCAACGTTAAACTATAAAAAACTGCTGAAGTTTGAAAATTAATCTAATTTGAATTGATGTGAAGTGTATCTAGTTTTTGGTGAAATCAATGTTAAGTATAGTATTTTGTCTAGTTGTTTTATTTATCTTTTTGTTTCGAAGCACACGCCCAAACAGTAGCAGCAGCCTGAATTGTTGGCTACCTTCTTCCCGCCAGCGTTTGTAAACTTGTTGAAGACTCATTACAACTTTTGCTTAGAATAGAATGTACATATTTTGTTTTAAGAACGTTACGTTAAGAAAGTGTTTGACCTTCAAAAAATTAAAATAAAATATAAAAAAAAATGAGGCTTATACGCTCACCAACCAACTCCCCCTTACCCCTAAACTGACTCTATCACTCACTCACTCAGTCACTCGCTAACTCACTAATTTCGTTCATTGCGCAGCTTATAATTAGTTTGCTTAATTACTTTGATTGTTTGGTCACGCAAATCTTTAGTTCTTCTTATATGCATGTTTGCTGTAAGTTCAGACTTAGATGTATCTATAAGATTTTCTAATAAGAATGATTCTTAATTTTTGCGATATATTCAATATATTTAAAGCTATAATTATTATTTTTGAATAATCTTCTCATTTCATCTACGTTTCACGCTCATCAAATTTTACAGCACCTTAAAATGAAAACCATGCCAATTATCAAAACAATTGTGCCAGTTGACTGTACCCTCCTCAGTTATTGTAATGTGATTAAGATAAATTACATATCGAATTTATTCCTTTATGTATAATTCAAATTTGAAATTTAATAGGCAAAGACAATATTATCATAAACAAAATAACCATTTTGTATTGTTTGACGTCGGTTTATGTTAAACATAAACATTTCCGAAAACTATAAACAGAAAACAGAAATCGAATAATAGTTTAAAAAACTTTGTTTTAAATTCGTTGACACCATGACAGATTTAGCACCAACGCGTGTTTTCAATTTACGACTTGTTTATCACGCTGTTGGTACGATTTTAGTTATACTAAAATGAATGAAGAATTTTGAAGAGAACTAAATGAATCATTAGAAAAATGATGTGATCAAATAATTATTGTGTTTATAATAGATTATCCCATATTTTTTTGTTTTTTTTTGAGATCAAAGGTCCTGATGCCAATTAAATAATTACTCATTTATAATTTGCTATAATCAATTTTGTAAAATTTTCGCAATGATTTGTTTGAGAGAGTAAATAAATTCCCTTTGTTTAACCGGCATCCAATTAATTATAATATGCTAATTGTTCTACTTATAGGAAATTATTACACAGTGTGACAACGGTGGCGATGATGATGATGACGACCGCCATGCCAAGCCACAGAAACTGATTCAAATTTATTAATTAGTCAATAAGATTAGACCACATTAATCAATAAGATTAGACCACATTAATCAATAAGATTGTCCAGACTTCTGATTAAGCGACGTCAGCAAAAAATCAATCAAATAATCAAAAATTCGTTCGGGATCAAGGAACTTGTTGAAAGACTTTAGAATTTTATGTGATGATAAATGGAAAAAATAATCAAGAAAGTTAGCTAGCATTAGTCCTCACTTAAGTTACAACAATGATTTATACAATTAAATACAATAGTTTCTGGAAGATACTAAAATATTATTCATTCGCTAAATGATTTATTATCTATAAACTCCTGAAGTGTTTAATTTCTCATCTAATTGAATTGTAAAAAAATACTTAAAGTTGAATGATTAGTTCATATTGTAGACTATTGTATTTGAAATAAGTCATCATCTGTAAAAAATTCCACCTTTCTTTATTGCGAAAGACTATTAGTCTATACAAATAAATTTTATGGATGCGGTTAACCAAAATATTTTATTTCTTTTATTGGTGAGGAGTTCATGAAAAAGGATTTCTTTACAAATAATACATATGTATGCAAAACTAATGTTGTGAGGGGTAGACCTTTGTTCATCAGGCTTGTGTAATATGCAGCAAAGATTTGTGAGTGAAGTATGAAAACCCAAAACTTCCGATTAAGGAAAAATTTAAATAAAATCACATAAAAATTACTTCAATGGAAAAAAAAAAAAAGTTTCTATGTGGTTTTAGTTTACTGAACTTAGTTCCCAGTAAATATTATTCTTCTTTCTTTCTACCTATGAATGAATGTCTCTTGTTTGTCTCGATTTGTTGTTGCCATAGGTTTTCAAATGCGTCACAGCAATTTCCGTTGTTGATTCTGAACTACAATAAAACGCAACAATTAGCAAGACAACATAAGAGTGAGAGTAAGAGGGATTGAGGTGATGAATGAAAGATAAATTCTGAAAAACTATAGAATGATCTGCACACACTCACACATATTTGGCATACAAAATAATAACAAAAGAATGAAAAAATTCCAGTAAACTGGGAAATTTTACTTTTTAAAAAACTGAAAGGAGAAAAATATAATAAGTAAAATCAACATCTTCGTGGTGAGGCATGATGACATGTGTTAGATGCAGATCAATGTTAGTGACTCAGCCAATTTGTTGCTTTATTTTTAAATGCATGGCAACAGCCTGGCAAGTAAGTAAGTATCTGTGGCAAAGTCAGCAATTTGAGGCGTGACAACGAGGTAAGATCTGAAAGTCTTCACCTTAAAAATCGGGGAACTCCACGGCGTGTGGTATGTGTTATGAGTTTTTGTTTTTTTTGTTTGTCTTAAGCGAAATGCAAGAGATTAACTTGTTGTGTGTGACGTCAAAGTCAGTTGTTTATTATGACAAAGAAGAAGTGAACCGATTACTATGGATATTTTAATTGCTTTTGGGGACTTTTTAAATTGTGGTTTTTAGCTTTAAAAAAAAAAAAATAAAAGAAAAAAAAAAACGAAGAAAAAAAGAAAAACACATTTAGTGTTTATTGAACTGAAATTAACCTCATTTATCTTAGAGATAAAGTAGTTTATGATTATCTGTCAATGGCATCTACTACCTACTGGTCAAAATTTTGAAGAGCACTTGAAAAATTTCCAAAATTTTGAAGTGTTTTTGGTTGGGTGATGAAAACTGTGCACCACAATTTTCATGATGAACACGTGGCACAATCAAAATGGATTAGGTGGCATTGAGTTGGGTGAGTGGGTGTATGTCATATGCACGATTTCATTGAATATTGATTTTGATTTTATTGTGTGTAACCTAAGCCAAACGGATATGGATATCCACATAGATGCAGGGTCAAGTAGACAGAAAAACCTTAAGTCCTTTCTGAGTATGCAATGTTTTGATTTAGATTTTTTAGATTTGATGTTTTTATGAGTAAATACAAATCAAAATTTAAATTTAAATTTTTCCCTTAATTTGTGAAAGGAAATTGTTTTAATGAAATTAATTGATTTTTTGATAAAATCAGATCAAATTTTGTTTGTTTTTAGTATTTTAGTAATTTGTATTTACATTTAAACAAAAAAAACACAAGAAAATTGTTTCATTTAAGAATTTCTTTGTCTTCCATTGGATCCTTAATTGATTTTTTGTGTTTTCTGATTGTTTAATATTTTTTCTTTAATTTTCGAACTGGTTTCGGAGCCTTTCTTCGGTTTTTTTTTTGTTTTTTTGGTGATTTTTCTCCACTGAAAACCTGGCCAATAAAAAATTTGGAGGCTCGTACATTGAATGCTTTAATTTGCTTATTTAATGTTGCGATTAAAAAGTATTTTATGCAAATAAGCAATTTCATTGGGGCTGGAACTTTGGTCACTATTGTTTCTCTTTTTTTTTTTTTTTTTTGATATACAAAAAATTGCCACTTGGATTTAATTTTTGTCATTTTGGACACGCCTTAAACATCAACAGGTTGTTGTTTTTTTTATTAACCTTTTTGGTAACTTTTGATATTGTGCAATAAATAAAGTCAAAAGGAGACTTTTTATTTTTCTTGTTATTTTTTTCTTTTTTTTTTTTTTTTCTTGGTTTAACAAATTGTGTTAAAACAATTAAGAGATTTAAGTTTCTTGCACTCAGTAAATAAATGTGAATGTAAAAAGTCTTTCAAGTTTTGTATTTTTTAAAATTGGATGGAATTTTACCAAATTTTTTCAATTGTATTGGATTGGGGTATTCAAATCTAGTCCACACAGAATTCTGAGGGCCCAGTTCATCAAAGACTTAGACTGCTCAGGTCCTTTGATGATGGATGTTTTTTGTTTCTAGTTGCTTCAAGAAACAGTCTGTTGTGATACATCATTCCTTATAGGCATTAGTCAGTTGGTTCAGAGCCTCTATTGGGTTCTATTCAAATTCAGTTCGTTCCAATGCTTTTTGACTCACTACTTGAGACTCGAGAAGATGCCATGAATTGGTTTATATTCTTTCTATTCAAAACTATAATCTGTAGCAACATATACTTTGTAACAAACTTTAAAAATTGATTTAAGAAAGATGTCTTTAGATTTACGAATTCGTATCATAAGCTTTCTTATACAAGAAATTCAGAAATCGAACTAATTCTACCTATTGTCTCTAGGATTAAAATTTCTCACATAATCGAAGGTTTCCTTTTAAGGCAATGGTTCTCTAATAACACAAGCAATTGAGTCATACAAGTATAGTTGCTAATTTACTCAAAAAAATCCTGACTAACAAAATAATATCGCATTAAATTTATATTATAAAAATGAACCCAAAAAATAGTATGACCCCGCTAAACTAGAGAACGGCTGGACCAATTTTGATGATTTTTTTTTGTTGTACTCATGGAGTTACCAATCAGGTTCTTTGCAACATTTGGATTTGGTAGGTGGCGCTGTGATCCAGATATAGATAGTTTTATGTCATGTTTTAACATGTTGTAATAATTAATTTTTAAAAGGACAAATGAATCTTAAAGTTGCTTAGGTTATAATAGAATATTAAAAAATATTGTTCATTCAAGTAAATTATTAATATTAATTACACATTTTACAACGAAGCACACACAATTAATGCATAGGGGGTGTAGCAACGCACGCCGGGTAAAGCTAATTTCTTATAAAAGTCTTAATAAAATTCAATCAAAAATAAAGATGCTCAATGACATTTTCAACCAAGTTTAACTAGGTTTTGACGTCAAAAAATGATGATTCAAGATCACCAAGTCACAAGTTTCTCTTAAATTAAAAACCCCCATATAAAATTTTTGTGTTTTTGTTTATCTTTAATAAAATTATTTAGTCGCGTTTCATGCACGTGATGTTTAATGAAACATAAACTAAATTTCAAAAGAAATAACAAATAAAATTAAAAAACAAATATAAAATACCTAATTTGCATATTTTACAAATTCATAACAATTTGTTTTGGAATTATTTCAAGATTTTTGTATTGTGTTTAAGTTTTTATGAAATTGTATTTAATAATGCAAATAGATACGTCACAGAGTGTGGTTTTTTTTTTTTTTTTCAAAATAAAGTTCATTCATTTCTAACATTTCTGATTCAGCACAGATAAACGAGTTCTGCCTATAGCAGTGGCGTAGTTCAGAAGCTCATGTTAAAGGTTTTCTAACATTATAAAGGTATAACTACGCCTATGCTTTGTCTAGAGATAACAAAAATAGTATGTAGGTTTTGTTGGTATATGGCAAAAGTTATAGATTCTTTGGAAATACAGAGCAAAAGTACCAACAGATGTGTGAAGTTAACATGATGCTTATGTTAATTATGAAGATGATAATCACATAAAGATGTCATTTCAGTTGAAGTCGTAAGTTTCCATTTTGTCTTGTTAACATTGGTTTAAACCCAAAGATTGTATCTATTACTTATTACATTTTATTGTGCAATTTAAACATTAAAAATTTATTGCAAATTATTGAATTGGATTTTCTTCTATTGTATTTTCTGCGCTTTTTGTGCTAATTTTCATGTAATTAATACTCATAATTGTTGCAATATTCATTAATTTCGTATTTTGTTTTATGTTTATTGTTATTATTTTTATATTGTAAATACAAAAATTATTGTAGTTAATTGTTAGAAATTAACTACTTAGAATGGAATGATGTTTTTTTTGTTTTTTTTTTTTGTCTTTTGATTTGTCTGGGTCTGGTATCTTTTAACAGAAATACAATAATTAATGTTGTTGTTATTTTATTATTATTATTATTATTTTGTTTTAAATTGAATTATGAATAATTGAAGTACAATGCAATAAATTGTATGTATGAGGATTAGAAGTATTTTGAGTCATTTGGGTTAGTTGCTGGAAGCATTGGAGGCGACTATTAAATTAGAGAAAGGTGTCGATTGGTTGCTCTGATTGTAACTTGAACTTGTTATACAAGGTCATTAATTTGCAGGTGTTCATCATTTTCACAAAGAAATAAAATACTCTCATCGAGGATCGAACTTGAATTTCTGTTCCATCCATTGAAGATAACCAACTAGTGAAATTTGTCATTACTGACTAAGGAAATATACTCAATACTTTTATTTAAGGCAATGCAAACTTTTCCCATACATGCCGATTGACCCGAATTTTGGATATAGTTTACTGTACTGTATAAGCAATCAGAGAACTTTGATATAAATTAATATAACAAAGACTTTTTGTTTTGTAAAACTTTCTATCTAAGAAAAACATATCTTTTACAACATATTTCTTTTTTTTTTTTGAAATTCTTCCAACTTTTTTTTGATAAACCTTGACACACTAGAATTTATTTATAGAATCTGATATCTGATCCCATTCTCTTTCTATGAAATTGCGAACACACTTTAACAAATTATGATTGATCACAATCTTAAATCCGCTTCTAAAATTAGTAAAAGAAAAAATCAAATTCCTGTATTGAAATTTTTGCTAATTAAAATTTACAAAAATGGACTACGTGACTTTAAACTTTTGGTGTTTGGTTTATGATGTTCGATGTTCAATACAAATAAAACTGTAAGAGTAACAAATTCTTTATACATAATGCGAAAAAATACAATAGAATTTTAACAATATATCTAACTGATTATTTGATTTGATTGATTGATCCAGTCATTAGGCAAAGTGAAATACTATGATTTTTTGTTAGAAGAAGGAAATTTCATAATTCCGTCTTATGTAATAAGAAATAAAAATTGCAAAAGAATTTTTGAATGATAATTGGCTAAAGCGAAAAAATAGTGAAAAAAAAAAAAAAAAAAAGTGAAAACCTCAATGGAGAACATTTAATTATATTGTATTAATATTTCAATATTGCACGTAGCCACTGAGAGTCAGTTGAAACCAATCTAACTAACTAAGTACAGATCAGCTACAGATACGAGATTTATATTTATATTTGAGGTTCATGGCCAAGGACAAGGAAAACCCCCTATCAAGCATATACTTACTACAAAGTGCTGTGTTTAGAGAATGTTTCCTAAGTCGGAACTTAGAATGATGGTCAAGTAAAATGTCCGACCCACCTGATCCGTTGCTATTCGTCGACATCGTCTTCGTCGTCGTCGTCGTCGCCTTGCTATGAAACATGAATCATGACTTGTCTTAGCCTAAGTTAAAACTTGATCGGACACGATATTGTATAGATAAAACAACAAAAACAGAAACTTTATGCTTTGCTTTTGTGATATTTGGAACCTTGAAACCCAACCACAAAAACTTTTTTCTATCTATATCTCTCCGTCTGTCTCTCACTAACTGAAGTTTAATAACTTTAGAATAATAGAAACAATTAAATATAAATAAAATATTATATATAAAAACACACAGAAACAATCATGACTAATTATGCATCTAAAAGCCACAGAACAATTGTGAATTATTTGCTTGAATAGGAAGAACTTTAATTTATTTAGATTCATTGCATCTCTAAGTAATTTTATTATCTGCTATGTATGCTCTGTGTTGCATTTGCAATAAAAACTTTAGATGAAATTCATATAAAAAATTAAAATATAGATTGCATTAAATTACAATGTACAATATAAAACTTATATACAATACAAAAAAAATATCATAATTTATTTAAAGCTTATGCGTTTTGTGGGGTTTTTTTTTTATTTGATTTTATTTTTCCTTCAAAGTTGTGCTTCCGGTTCTTAACCTTTTTCCCTTCTCGCTATTGGAACGAGAGAAATATTGTACGTGTATTATAAAAGTATAAAAAAGAACGCAAAAATTATGTCTCGGAAATAACTTTGCACAAAAGTGAATGTTTCTTTAATTTGTTACAGTTTACTGACTTTTTTCACTCACACTTTGTTGATTTTATTTTTAAAAATACATACGAGTACTCATACATATGTACATACGAGTAATATGTATGTATGTATGTATTTATGTATCTTTTTATCTTTTGATAAAATCTTTTTTCAATTATTATCAATGTGATTGGTTTTTTTTTATTTATATTAAAATAATGTCATTACTTTGTTAGTCATTGTACCCTTGAATGAATGGCAGACAATACAATTGGACCATTTTATTTCTTTAGTATCATCTGACTTGTGTTCCTAAGGAGTTGTAACATTGTTGGAAGGCTCCGAGGCACAGAGAAAGTAGTTGACTGTTGACCTTACTTCTTCTGCTTGCTAAGAATTATCCATAGTTTCTGAGATAGTCTACTAGCATCCTTTGGTTATACTGAAGCCTTTGTGATTTACATCTGGAATATCAGCTACTTACTTATTATTGTAATATATGTATGCCCTTCATATTGAATTGAATCTCAAGCACATTACGCACTGTAGATACTTGTATTATTGGAAACTACTAATCACTACTATTGTTGTATACCATATTGAACAGTTTGTTATGTGCTCGTACTATGTTGCAAGGATGACCAGTTTGCTTGTCTCGAAAATCGTCGTCTAACTTAGTTTTCATGTATGTAGATCAATGTTACATTTTACTTCATTTGGTCATTCATTCAATTGATCATTTATTTATTGATTCAATCAATCGATACACGCATGATTTTGTTTTTAATGTTGCATATTTATGTGTCTACATATACGAGTATGTTTCTGCTACTGCTGCTGCTGCTTCTACTACTTATTTGTTCTTACTAAAATTAGATGTACAAACGAAGTTTGCCTCGTTGCAGAATCTGATTCGATTTACTTTGACAGAAATTTTACTGAAATCTAAAATCAAAAAAAAAAAAAAACATAACAAAAATTAAAATTCCAAAGTCATACAAATGTGTGTGTGTGTGTGTATTCGAGTGAAAAATCCCAACTGAATGCGTATGAATATTCATGTATGGCCAGATGCTTACTATACACGTAGCTAATTATGACATATCACATATTCATTCAATCAGATACTTTGTTCTCTCAAAAAGTATCTAAGTAAGTAAGTATGGTAGCAGAAATCGTTAGTAATGTCGGTCCATTTTGATTACGCCTCATATCGATTAGTTTTATAATTAATATGCATAAATTCAATTGAATGTCAAAATAAAAACTAATCGAAATATAATTTAATAAATGACATTAAATGTGTTGAAGTATTCAATCGAAACATAAAAAGATATTAAGATTGCAGTGTGAAAAACTGAGCGCTAATTGCATTTTCATGGACTATTTGATTTAATTAAAGTTATATAATTAATATTGTAGTAAAATATCTTAAAAACATTCTATTTTAGAAAGTTAGTCAGATAAATACAGAAACTACAGTAGTCTCAATATATGTGGTATATATTGTACTATGTATATTAAATATTGGTAAAATTGGAACACGTGTCCATAAATACTATTGTATTTTACTGGCAATTGATTTGAAGATTAATTGACCTTAGGGCTTTTCAGGAAATATAGAGTTACCATATATTCTATTGATTGTTAGTATTTATCTCAAAGTGTTCAAGTTTTGATCTTATGATCATTTAATGGGAAACTTTTCAGGTCAAACTGGTGTTTATGTGTTTCAGTTTTTTCAATAATGGTTTTTGTACATAATTGAAATTCGAAATGAATGAAGTCTTCTAGGGAGAAATTATTATATGTGTTTGATAGCAAACCTTATACCTTTGAACTTGTGTCCAGATTTATAAAAAATTCTAAACCAAGAGTTAAGTCTCCCACTTTTTTTTTTTTTTTTTGCATGCATAGAGAAGTTGTTATTTATTTTACCGATAAAAATAAATAAGAAAATTGTTAGAAAATAAGATTATAAGTAAAAACAAGAAAAAAGAAGGTTAACTTCAGATATGTCGAAGTTGTCTTACTCTGCACACATCCCTAGAATACATTTTTGCCTACTCTATAGAGATTGAGCGTACAGAGTCAGACAGCACACAGAACTTCAACACTGACACCGAAATATTTGTATGGGAGCTATACGATCCAATAATTTTAAGCTCTTGAAATTTACAAGGTTGGTGAATATGGGTTAGGAACTTATAGTATCCAAATTTCAGTTCGATAACAGGAAAATGTTTATAAGCAGACTAGCGCACCCGTCCAACCGAATCTTCCTTGAATTTGTGTGAAAGAAAAAAAAATCAGAACAGCCATCAATAAAAGTAAAAAGAAAGCCATCAAAAATAGATATTTGACAAAGACGACTTGATTAATTTTAATATACATATGTCTCTAAGCTTTGTATGCAATTTTTAATCCATCACATACAGAGTCCAAAACTATCCTATGTTTAAGGCTGGAACCAACCATATATATTCCCAAAATTCCATTGCAATCCGATGAACGGTATGGCAGCACATAAGAAACGAACAAACAAACATAGAAAGAAACAAAAACAAAAAAAAAAAAACATATTAATTTTTATACAATAGATTGTACGTCACAGTAAAATCTTTGATTGTTTTTACCGGCAAAGTAAATAATAACAAATTAATTATTAGAAAATAAGATTGGAGTATGAAAGGAGATATTTTGTGGTATAAAATATGTACACCTATAGATAATAAGTAGTTGATTTGTTATAAATTATACAAGAACTTATTGTAATTCTTGAGTCTTTTTCGTTTATACAAAATTAGATATTTTATTTCAATTTGTATTGTATTTTATGTATAGAAATCAACACAATTTTATAATAAGAAAGGAAATCTAAGCTGTTGGTTTTACTAAGTGTGTATGTAGTATAAATTATGATTGGGAAGAACTTTTGCTTAAAAGTATATTAATATTGTATTACTTTTTACAATAAATATAATATCAATTAATTTGAATTTATTACAAGAAACTTTCAAATAATCTAAATGAAGAATGAACTACCTACCTTTTATTAAGAGATTGTTAGACCAATTATAATTTTTATATCCTCTGTGCGGAACTTGATTCAAGAACTTCTAACATAATCTCTGTAACTACTAAACTATCACGTTACCTTGTTTACATTGCAAAAGATTTCCTGAAACCTAATATCTTTGAGATTAGATATAGTCATCTTAAATATGTAAAACAGATCTAAAATATTGTCAATAAAACAACTTAATCAGTTACGTTGCTACTTAAAATTCAATACATTTTTTAACTTTCACTTTAATAACATAATATTAATAATAATAATAATAAGTTTATAAGCAGAGAAGTCATGCTAGAAATGTGTGATTCAAATCGGATCACACAAAAGCAAGATCCTTAATAGATGTTAAGCATTAACTATGCGTATGTTAGATACGCTCTGCGTTGTCAATTCATAGATACATTTGTCTGTACATATCCGTCAATATATCCGCTTAAATGAGTCAATTTAAATGTAGCTCAAAGTCAAAAAGTAAATGGCGCAAAAAATACTTTAATAGGAAAATATACACATACACGGCGAATAGAGGCGGCAACCGTTTAGAATTATAGAACAATTAATGACTAATAAATTGTTTAACATGATAAAATACAATATAATAACAATAATAATAATAATAATAATAACAAAAGCAGATTAATCTCAGGAGGGAGGCGGCACCCAGGTGGCATATTGGTAATAGATTCATTCATTCAATCAAACATATCAAACCAAATATTGACAGATTAACAGCACATTACTCTTATCCGCAATGATCTATAATTATAATAAGAAAGATACATTTGTACGAGTTGGTTATCCTATTTATTGCTTTGCGTAACTAAAGAAGATTAAATGCTATGATGATGATGAATCATAAACGCAGTTTCCACTAATTTAAACTAAAAGCCCCCGTTGAAGAGAAAAACCAACTTTCAAATGAGGTGCGTTAATTTCTTCCATATAAT
The DNA here is from genome assembly GCA_037043295.1 of Amiota minor. Taxonomy (NCBI): domain Eukaryota; kingdom Metazoa; phylum Arthropoda; class Insecta; order Diptera; family Drosophilidae; genus Amiota; species Amiota minor. The sequence continues at coordinate 1,424,368 of JBAMAW010000483.1, forward strand.
TAAAAATCAGCGATTTTGTTTTTACTTCAATTTGGTTTTGGTTTTTTTTGCCTGATATTTTTTTTTTTATTACAACGACGCGCACGCGTCTCATAAAACCACATTTGGACAGACGCGACTAACGAGAATAGCTTGCTGCGATAAAACAACAACAGCAACAAGAACAAATATAACAAAAGCAGCAATGACAAGATAAACAATCTTCTTATTACAATATCGAGATACAATACTCGTATATGATATTGTGTATATCTGATGTTTGAGATATATGAGAGCATCAAGTGAATGAGCAAACGAAGTAACGTACGAGTGTGTAAATCCAAGCCCATGCACATCTGTAAGTGGAGAATCCATAAACACCGCCGCTGTTACCGCTCAGCTGTTGTTTGGCAGCTCGCACCTGCTCCCAAGCGCCGTAAACCCCACCAAAATCTCCTTTCTTGTTTGTAACACTTACTACATGTGTGTCTTCGAGCGAGCGCTTGACTTTGGTGAGAGGAAACCCCGGCATGGAATAACAGAGTAAAAACACATGCATAAGGTTATTATGGGTATTTTTCGTATTAGGAGCGTGCGCACGACGCTACGACACCGACTCAAAGTGGACCGAAGCGTATGCCGAACGCACGCGTTCCTCACTTCATCTCTTGCTTGCTCGTGCTCTCTCTCTCTCTCTCTTCAAAAATGAAAAAACCAATACTATAGCGCATGGGGGTCTCCACAGCGTCTACGTCACAGCTTCGCATGTTCGTCATGCGAAAACCAGTCGCCTCCATCTTCATCGTTATACGTACTCGGGTCGACTCGCTTTTGGAATTCTGAGCATCGTAAAGAGTATTTAAACGGTTGGTGCTGGACCCAAAGTATGCATTGATTCGCTATCATTCGCTGTTTAGACTTGCCTCATTGGGATTCAAGTAGTTGCGCTGTTTGTTGTAATTTTTAGCTACAAATAAATTTTGAAAATTTTATTTAAAAAAAAAAAAAAATTTTTAAATTCTGAGGATATCGAAAAGTTTTCGTGAAACAAATTCAAGAAATACAAAATACAAAAAGTTTCGAGTTTTTCCAATTAAAACGCGATTAATCAACCACTAAGTAAAAACACACAGAAAAAGGATAATTTCCTGTTGGTGTTAAATATCTTCAGAAATTAAATCAAAATAATATACTGCAGCTAATCTAGACACATACAGTGTGCAACGAGAGCAAGCAAGCAAGGATCGAATTACAGAGAAATATATATTAAAAGAGAAATAAGCAGTGAAAGTGCATATTCGAGTGCTTATTTTTGAGTAGACAAACTTACAAATAAATCCAAACAATTCCAAAAAGTATCAAGTGTCTTCAACACTTTGCATAAATTTTTGAATTTTTTTCTTCAAATCTTCTTAAAAACAAAAAACAAAAACCAAACAAAATGATGGCCGTCGCTGCTGCACAAAAGAACCGCGAAATGTTCGCTATCAAGAAATCTTACAGTATTGAGGTGAGTACTAACTGCTAAATCTAATCTATAATAAGGGAATTTTCAATGAATTTATTACATTAAATTTCAAAAGTTTTCCTTAAGAAAATCTTTTAAATATCATTTCTATTGGCCTACGTGACTGACTTCTATCTGCGAGTTTATAATTTGTAATTCGAAAACATAATTTTCACAATAATTTTTGAAACACAAATATGAAAAAGAAACCTGATAAATTTAAATGTATTCATTTGTATCAGAAAACAAAACAAAACAAAACAAAACAAAATATTTTGCAAAGCCTCAACAAATAATATTGGTTATATTTTTATTGATTTGATCTCTGCTTTTGCTGTTGATGTTGATGGCGATGCTGCTGCTGTTGACCCAAAAACGCTTATAAATAATAATAAAAAAAAAAAAAAAAAATAAAGCATTTTAAACAATTCACACCTTAGAACACACAATGAATGAGTATGGAGCGTGTCAACTTCATGTCAACAACTTTTTCAAAAGTTTTCAATACAACAACATCCAAATAAAATAAGAGTTAAAGATGAAGATGACAATGATGAAGATCAATAATAATAAATTGTTGCCATTGCAGCATAAAAGAAAAATTATTATTTAACAAATAAATGCAAATAAACAAGAGTGAAAGTGATGAAGATGAGATACTACAGCCTGCAAGTAACGTTCAATCACTCAATCATTCATTCAGGCAGTCAATATGTTAACCATCCAGTCAGTCAGTCAGACATTCAGACAGTTCGTCAGTAGCAGATAATAACAACACACACACTAACAGAGTCCAGAGTCAAGCCTCTTCATTGTTATTATTTTTGTTTTTGTAATATTGTTATTGACCTAAGATGGCACCTGTCGCGCTACTTCTGTCAGTAAAATTCATTCAATTCCTCCACCCTTCGAAACAGACAAAACATAAATTAAACAACAAGAGAAATATTTTATGAAATCTTCAATAATAATAAATGATTCAATAATATGGCCATCTTTCATCAGCCAAATTAAAAGGCATTTGCAGTGAAAACTGCATTAAAAAATCAAAAACGATTTTACCAAATTCTACTACTTTTTCTGCTACTACTAAATTCATGTAAATTTTGTATTAATTTTATGAATTTCTTCACACTTTAAAGTGTCGATGGTTAATGATGGTTGGATTATGTTATAAACTTTCCAACTTATTAAGTTGAACACACACTTTATGATATCACAAAATGACATTTACGATGGCAATATGTCTTCATCGACTAGAGAAGACAAACAACCAACCAAACAACTAACCAATGAACCGGCATATGATCTTCAAGAGATTCATTCATTCATTCACTCATAACACTAGACACACACAGTAGATAATATTTATTATACTTAGCCGGCATTCATTAAGATATTTACAACAAAAAACTAAAGAAAATAATAATAATAGTAATAAAAATCATTAATTTAACAAAAGCTTTCGTTTCTTTTGTTAATTGACTAACTGACAAACTGACGACGATAACATGATTTGACATTTATTTAGCTTAAAATAGTAGCAAAGTTACATCATTTGAATTTGTTTTTTATGTAACAACAAATCTCGTGTATTTGAAATATTTTCCTTAGATACAAAATTTAAAGAATTTTTAAAGGTTTTTTAAGCACGTGGCTTGGCTCTTCGATTCTCTAACTTTGTGATTATCAAACTAGTTTCAGTTTAAGGTCACATTTGTTTGACATTGAATGTTCGAGTCTTGTGTAGATGACAGCTTCATTTCCTTGCAAAAGAGTTTCCGTTTCTTTCAAGTTTTCTAATTGAAAATTTCCACATTTTTCCATATTTACAGAATGGTTATCCATCACGTCGCCGCTCTTTGGTCGATGATGCACGTTTCGAGACTTTGGTCGTGAAGCAGACCAAACAAACTGTTCTCGAAGAGGCACGCAACAAGGCAAATGGTGAGTTTCCAAATTAAAAGAACGAGAAATTTGTATGAGGGATTCAAGAATCTATAGAAAGGATTCAGTTTTTCTTTTCGTTTACTTTATTTATTATTTATTTTTTTTTATTAATTTTTTGTTTGTTTTAATTTTCATTTTATTTTCCCCCTGACCATCCTAAAGATGCCAGTTTGGAAGAATGCATCTTGCAAGCCAAGGGTGAACATGCCCCAGTTGAGCAACAAACTGAGCTCCCACAAATGGACAATTTGGAGGTCCCAGCCGATGATATTGTCGAAGGTGCTTATCATTTTTTTAATTTTCTTTATATGTTTTACATTTTCTTTGAATTTTCTTTATTTGTTCATTATTTGATTTTCGTTTTTTTTCCTTATTTTTTGTATTGTTTTCCCTTTAGTTGAACAAGCTTATGTTGAATCCAATGAAAGTGAAGTTGAAGTAGAAGAATCTGTTACTGCTGAGCAAAGTGGCAATGATGAAACAAGCAAGAACTTTGATGGTAAGCAAAAGCCACAAGTGGGCTATATGGGGTGAATGATGGTGATGGGTTCTATATACTATTGTACTTGAGGTGTAGTCGTGGGCGTTAAGAATTACATACTTAACTTTGAAGAGCTTTGAAAAGCGTGCGACATTGATTTAAGTGCTTAATATGATGAAGTGGCGCACTCAAATGTTAAGTAGCGCAAATGCTGAGATTATATAAGGGAAAGAGCGGCATATACACACACGGATACTTTATACATCGAGACTCACGTACGCAATAAGAATGAAAGAAAATGGCAAATTTCCTATTTCATATTTCTGTCATTTATGAAAGCAGTAAAAGAAACGAAATCATTTTTTACGCTCGATTTGAGCTGAACAATGCCACTACTTAAGTTATATTTATGCTATGCCAGTGACAAATGCGTTTGCATGGCAACCCTAAATCCTGTAGCAGATTTAGTTGCACGTCCTTAAAGCCGCTTACTTTTAGGAATTCAATTATTGTACTTCCTTTAGTTGATTTAAATTTGACTTAACTTAACTTGACTTTGTTTCTTTTCGCTTCTTTCATTTCTCTCTTTAGATGCTGGTCTTACCGAGGATGAAATTGTCTTGGCTAATGCTGCCTTCGAATCTGCTGATGCTGAGAATGCCATGGTCACCGCTGCTTTGGTTGTTCGCCTTAAGGAAGGCATCACCTCACTTGGTCGCATCTTGAAGGCCATTGAGACTTTCCATGGTGTTGTCCAGCATGTTGAATCACGTCATTCCCGTCAGGAAGGTGTCGACCATGATATACTCATCAAGTTGGAAATGACTCGTGGCACTTGTTGCAACTCATTCGTTCTTTGCGCCAATCCGGTTCTTTCTCAAGCATCAACTTGATGGCTGAGAACAACATTAGCGTTAAGGCACCATGGTTCCCCAAGCATGCTTCCGAGTTGGATAACTGCAACCATTTGATGACCAAATACGAGCCCGATTTGGACATGAACCATCCTGGTTTTGCTGATAAAGTCTATCGTCAACGGCGCAAGGAAATCGCTGAGATTGCTTTCGCTTACAAATATGGAGATCCAATCCCTTTCATCCACTACACCGAAGTTGAGGTCAAGACCTGGCGTTCAGTTTTCCGCATGGTCCAAGATTTGGCACCCAAACATGCTTGTGCCGAGTATCGTATTGCATTCAAAAAGTTGCAAAATGAGAAGATCTTCGTCGATGATCGCCTACCGCAATTGCAAGAGATGTCCGACTTCTTGCGCAAAAACACTGGCTTCACTCTTCGCCCAGCTGCTGGTTTGTTGACCGCTCGCGATTTCTTGGCTTCATTGGCTTTCCGTATCTTCCAGAGCACACAATACGTTCGTCACATCAACTCGCCATACCACACACCCGAACCGTAAGTATTACAACCATATGAATGATACCATTTTTTGGTCTGTCTGTCTGTCTGTCTGCCTCTATGACTGTCGGTTTGGTTGTGTAAAGGGAAAAAGCTTTTACCACTTAATTTCATTTTGCTGCCATTTTGTGCTATGGCAGAAGAACTTTGCATGTGGCAGGAAGACCGTAATTGCCTCCTGCCACAAAATGCTCTGGCTCAAGTTTTGTATTTATTGTTACTGCTCTTACCATACTTCATAAAGTGACGACAATAATGCTTCCGAGTAATTAGTTTAACTCTCTTGTTCTTGTCGTCTTTCACTTTCTCTTTGCTAACAATGGCTGCCACGCAGCTTCCGGTTTCCTGTCTGTATGCTTCTATTTTATAGCAAATAATTACATTTATGCTTACAATTTTCCTAACCTTTTTTTCCATTTTGTTCTTTTGTTTTCCAGTGATTGCATTCATGAGTTGCTCGGACACATGCCACTCTTAGCCGATCCAAGTTTCGCTCAGTTCTCGCAAGAGATTGGTCTTGCTTCATTGGGTGCCTCTGATGAAGAAATTGAAAAATTGTCCACTGTAAGTATCTAATTATGTTAAAAAGTACTCACTCAATCAATGACACTTTGATAAAGAAGGCCATTTTATTGTCACCCCGAGGGCTGCCTCCTTGATGGGTTTCAACCTTGTGTGACTGCCAATACATGTATTTTCAATATTACAATATTCGAACGACACTTAGCAAGTTTAAAATTGACTTAGCCCAACTCTCTGACAAAGCAGTAGCTTAATGGCCAATCATGTTGTCGCGCCAAATTGAGCTTCCGTTGGCCAAAATCAATTAAAACACAAAAAGAAACTAAATGATTTTTGGCTCGGCTACATGGTAAAGCTATGCTATGTAAGACATGGTGATGTAGTGGCCTCAAGTCAAGTCAAGTTGCACTAAGAAGACTAAGTCAAGTTCGTCTATTTAACTGACTTGCATGCTTAGTTACCATTATTATAAATGCAATTCGCATTAACGTAAACTTAGAAAGAACAGAATTGAAAACTAAACAAAATTAAAGAAACTTGACTTGAATGTGCAGTGATTTGTTACTTTTCCATGGCCACGACTTGGTGCAGCACACAAGCGTTTGGCATTTACTGCCCTACACCTGCAGTTGTTGATCTTGGTGTTGGTTGATGGCTTTAAACACAAATGTCAAAGTCAAGTTGTATCTCAATCTGTTAATCTTTCGTTACTAATGCTTTATTCTTCTTCTTTTGAATTTGTTTCGCTTCAGGTCTACTGGTTCACTGTTGAGTTCGGTCTCTGCAAGGAACAAGGTCAAATCAAGGCATACGGTGCCGGTTTGCTCTCAGCTTACGGTGAGCTTTTGCATGCCATCAGCGACAAGTGCGAACATCGCGCCTTCGAACCTGCCGCTACCGCTGTACAACCGTATCAGGATCAGGAATATCAACCAATCTACTATGTTGCCGAAAGTTTCGAGGATGCCAAAGAGAAATTCCGTCGTTGGGTCTCAACCATGTCACGCCCATTCGAGGTGCGCTTCAATCCACACACTGAACGCGTTGAGATCCTCGATTCAGTCGATAAACTAGATACACTCGTTCAGCAAATGAACACAGAAATTTTGCATTTGACGAATGCCGTCGCCAAATTGAAGCGTCCATTCTAAGGATCCTGATACGGTATAACAACACAAAGCAACAGCGAGTGAGGGGCAGGTGCAACGGTCTCATTTTTATTTAATTAGCGCTTTATCATATACTTTATGTATATTGAATTGACATACCGCACAGAAACACACACACACATAAACCACTCCCATATACACATAAAAACGATTGACACAATTGAAAAATATCTTATCAAATTCTTTGCTCTTCCCCGAATGCTCCGAATGCTCCGAATGCTGTGTTTAATGAAAACGCTTGAACAAAATTGAAAAATGAATGTACAATTTTTGACAATGTATTATTTTATTTGATATAATTTTTAATTTATCCTCAACACCCACACTCTCACACATATGTTTATATTATTCACCTATTTACTATTATTGGACCAAAAAATCGTTTAGTCTAGTAAGTGCACCCATACACCATAAACGAACAAACTCCCCCACTACACTCACATACAAAACAAAAGATAATTCATATTTTTCGTTTTTTGTTTTGTACAATATTTCGATTCTGTATTATTATTTTAATTTTTATTTTTTTTTTGCAAAGCAATTCCATTTTACTATTTTATTTAACAATTTTTATGATGAATACCATTTTGTATTTCCTAAACTTAAATGAGAAGAAAACTTAAAGCATGAAGAGAGAATTTTGAAAGATTTTTTTTTTAAGTGTAACTATTATTAATATTATATATATTAATTATATATAATTTCTATTATTATTATTATTATTATCATTATTTGTATATGATTATGTTTAGTAGGTATGTAGATTTTAATTGCTTATTATTTCATATTTAAGTTTGTGTATAAAGTAAAGCAAAAGACAATGTGTATATTTTATATATAAAAGCAATAAAAGAAAAATTAAAAAAAAAAAACAACAACACATACATTATCTTTTTAATTATTAATTTTCTTAATTTTTTTATACAATATAATTTTGTTTTTATTTTAATAAAAAGGGAATGAAACCTTAACAAAGGGAAAAACAATATAAACATAAACATCACACAATGAATAATGAAACACCATAAAATTATGAAAATTAAAACAGAAGAAGAAGAATATTTGGAAAGTCTGAATTTTTTAGGGAATTTTATTTGATGAAAACGAAACAAAAAGTTTGGAAATTGAAAATAATATTGTACCAGAAATAATTAATTAATAACAAAGAAATTAAAATATAATAAAAAATAAAAAATAAATTCAAAGAAATAAAAATAATAATAAAAGTAACTTAAATAATTTAAGAAAAAATAAAATAAATAAATAAAATTCACAATAATCAAATTAAAATAAAAAAAAAAATAAAATTAAATAAAATAAAAAAAATCAATAAATATTTGGAAAATAAATAAAATAAATAAATTAAAAAAAAAAAAAATAAAATCAATAAATAATGGAAAATAAGTAAAACGATTGGAAATTGAATACAAAAAAAAAAATAACCCTAATGAAAGGAAATAAAATCAAAATAAATCAAATTAATCAAATCAAATTAATCAAAAAATAACAGAAATATTTTGAAAAATATTTACAAATATTTAAAATGAAATAAAGATAACAAAAATACAAATATGAGAAACACAATATTTAATATTGAAAAATATTTTGCTTAATCTCTTGGGAAGAATATCCAATACAATATCTATACATATAGTAAGATATTCGAAATACAATGCGAAATGCATATATTTATTGAAAACACAATTTACAATTTTATGGCTCGCAATTCTAATATTATATCATCATACAAGTTTATTCTTTTAACAATTACTCGTATTATTACCATATATCTTATTAAAGATTCTTAGCAAAATTTATTAATATTTAAATGTTAATGTTAGAGAAATAGAAAAGTTTATAGAAAATGTTATCATAAATATCAAGTTGTATTCAATTGAATCAGCATAGCACAATGCAGCAAATCTATTAAAAATATATTAAAAATAGAAAAAATATTGTATTAATAAAATATTCAACGTTTAAAATTACATTACATTAAACATATAAATGTTTGTTGATATGCGCTTGCAATGTAGAAATGTTTAACATATAAAACACTTACTTATATACAATAGTACACTCATATATATGCAAAAGTATATAACACTTAATATAACAACAATATAAATAACCATAAAAAATAAAGTAAATAAACAAAAGATACTACATTCAATAAATTTACGTCTTGAGTCTTGAAAGCAAAAGTAACAATTACGATTTATTTATGATTGGAACAGAACTAAGGTAGCCTAGCAAATCAACTTGATTTATGTGTGGAATAACTGAATGAAGTGAGCGTTTTTCTTCAACTTTTTTTCTTTATAAAGATTTATGCACTTGTGCTGATGGAAAAGGAATAATTACAGCAATGATTATTACAATAGTGCATTCCCAATCTCAATTGAGAAGTAACAATGACTTAAGCATACTAAATAGTTGTAAAAAGGTAAGCGGATCCTTCAAAGCAGTTTTCCCCAGCATTACGCATACGAAACATATGTGACATTTCATAGAAACTTTTAATTGTAATCTATTTTGTTTTTTTTTTTAATGGCTTCTTGTAAGAGAACTTTATGTAAAGAGAATCTGTGAAATTCTCAGAATTGGCATAAACAGATACATTTTCAAAACAAAAAAATAGTTTCTTTAGACCTTCCTATGTACATATATATAGTGTGAATAGATCTTAAGTTTTGTTGTGATATATGTAATACATTAAGTGTATATGGATATGTATATGGAGTATGACTACATCCATGAGTATTTACAATAGTCTTATCTTCATATCGCCATATACTTTTGATATGCTTATGTTAATCTTTGGTATGTTTTCATTGAGATTATGAAAACTTCATAAAAAGATTAAAAAATTCAGTACAACAACATATGGAAATATTGAGTGGTTATTAGCCACATACCAATTTTTTACAAGAAGATTTGTAGATATGACATAATTGGGTCTATCTTTATTTTTCTACAAAGTATGTAAGTATGTGAAAGGCATCTAATCTTTGGTGTAAACGAATGTTTAAGGTTTTGTCTTTATACAATAAATTGCTTTTGCTTTTTGTTTATATTTGACATTGTTTATTTAACGCTAATTGCTTGGTTCTGTCATTTTCCAATTTGTAATTATCTAATATGTTCTAATAGTTTACCTCGAAATACTTACTTAGTTTTCATTTTGGCTTAAATGTTTGTATGTTAGTAGTATTATTTTTGTTTTTACTTCTATTATGTATTAGATGAGTTACTTCAGTATGAAACTAATCTACAATTTAATGTCTGCTAATTCTTCTTTTAATGCAAAAAAATCTAGCGACCTTGAACATCTTATTAGTGTTTTTGTGTCCATAACATTTTTCACGACCTACCTTTGTAGTTCTCATATTTTCCCACCTGATTCTAAGAGTAGTTAATACGAGTAGTAAGAAAAATCTACAATTAAAATTATCACATACACCTGTGCATCTGATCTGTGATTAGATTGAATTGAATTGAATTGTGTTGAACTGAAACGAACCGAGAACTGGGCATAGTAATAGTAATAGTAATAGTTGTAATAGTTGTTACATTACGAGTTCTAAAGTTTAATACACTGTAATTAATAATAAATTCACTATCCATTCGTATTTATGATATATTCTGATATAATAATTGATCTGATTTAATTTAAAATGTGGAACTGAAATACTATTTTCTTTGAATATGCAATGTATGTTATAATGTTCAATACTCAGTTATAGTAAAGAGAAAGATCGTTAAGTAAATAGATAAAATCTACATAGATAGATAGAATTTTGTTTCTATATTTACATATATACTAGTATATTTAGTGTGATTTAATTAAGTCACAAGTCAGTGCACAGCTGATCTGACATAATCGTATTGTAAGTATTTTATTTGAATGAACTGATAGTATGACAAAGTGAGAAACGCCCAAACCGGAGGCAATTCATTTTATTGCAATTAAAGTATACATACTGTGCATACGAGTATCTATTAATGAAGATTTATTTTAATACTTTATCAAAATTTTAATTGAAATCTTATTTAATTTTATTAAATAATCTAAAGTAAATCAACATTTCATATACTCATAGGTTGATAGATTGTATATATTGTATCTACATATGAGTATAAGTCAGTTGATAGCGTGTTATAATGAAAAGATTGCATTGCATTGTATTGCATTGCATTGCATGTCTTGAATGCATTTTGATTGATTTACTTAGAATAACAATAAAAAAAAATTTAGGTCAGGTTTAAATGTTGCATGAACTGACCAAATGTTAAATTAAAAAAAAAAAAAAAAAAAAAATAACACTTATAAATAAAGCGTAAAAGTTCTTTAAATACACAATTTTAATTATCGCTATTAAAATTAAAAGCTAAAAGCTAACTAAATATTTGCACTTGATTCAGTTATGTATTCATGCGTAGTACCGGATTTTTTTTATTTGGCCTACGTGCCCCAAAGCACAATTCTGGCAGAAGAACTCAACTCAACTGTCAAAGACTTGAAAACAAAAGTTGGTCATATTTATATCTACAATAAAATATACTTCAAGGCTTGCAATGACTTTATTACAGACCAGACATTTGAACTTCAACAAATTCATTCTAGAATGAATTCGTTCATTCTAGAAGGAATCTAGAAGTGCAAGACTTATTTCTAGGTTTGTTGATTTTAATAAGCCAATAAAAATTTTATAATGCGTTAAATTAATTATTTCATAAATAATCACAGTTAACATGAGCTTAACATTTACATAGTAGCATTTAAAACTTCAAAAACAACTTAACAAGGCTAATAACAATCATAATATTGTACAAAATAATAATAATAATAATAATAATAATGCTATATAGTTTCTCATACTAAATATGAGTAGGTTAGGTCATTTTGCGATTATGTTTGTAAAGCACTGGATCAGCGATTATTGGAGACTTTATAAAATAAGAAGACAGCATGCATTCCTAGTCTCTCTACTGATTGCCTAGAGAGTCTTCTTATAGCTCAGGTGAAGTTCTTCAATTACTGGAAAAGTAGCTCATGGTTACTGAATTTAGGATACATCGGAATGATTATATGAATATACAAGGGCAGTCGCAAAGCAAGCGATACTTTTTTAAATTCTTTTTTTTATAGTGACGCTATCTATGTATGTATGTATGTATGAGTATACTTTCTTAGTATCTACATTTTATAATTTTGGCAAAGAATCTTTTAATTTTATTTCAAAGAAATGCATTTGCATAAAACGTATACAAAATTCGATGCGATTGAGAATTTTGACTTTTATTATATTTTCAAGTTATACAATACTATAATTTGAAGTCTTTAAAGCCTTAAAGTTTATGTCATTAACTTTTGATTGAGACGTTAAACATACTTCATTTATCACTGAGTTTCTGAGTTTCATGATTTGATATGATCAAAGCCAAGTTTATTGAACTCCAAAGTAAGTTTTCGGCTTATAAACAATTAACTTAGTGCATAGAATAATTGCCGGAAGTAGTACAAGCATAAAGAAACATTATTTTTAATTAATTTTTCTTTTTTTTTGTTTTTTTTTTTGGGTTTTGTTTGTAAATTTTTAATTTTTAAATTATTTTATATCTTTTTCATAGGAGTAATAGAGTAATAATAATGTATCTTTCATTATCAATAAAGACATGAAATCTTTTTCTTATTGTTTTTGTTTATGTTTCACAGTATTCTGTTTAATTAAAGCCAAAAGAAAAAAAAAAAAAAGAAAAAAATACAAATCGAAAAATGTGAAACACAGTCAGTCAAGGCTGGCAACATTGGCTTTGACTTCAGTTTAGCCAAATATTGTAACTTTTTATTTAGACTCTTTAAACTAGTTCTAGATTTTATTGTATGTTTTTCTTTTTCTTGTTTTATTTAGTATCTTTTTCCATGTCCAAAATCTTTAAACAAATCAAAGTCAATGACTTACAGCCACGTTGCTTTGTCCATTTTCTACTGCTGTTGTACTTGAACATTGTTCTTAATGTTTTCTGTTGAGCCAAATATTTATTTCAATTTTAGATAATTTTTTTTTTTTTTTATATTTGCCAAAATTTTATCATTTAAGAGTGCACACACTTTGAAATCCAATAGTATTTTAATAAATTCATTGTCTTATTGAGTTAGAATTTTGATGATTTTTATCACTTCTGAATTCTGCGTTAAATTTATTGTGTTGCGAATGGCGTAAAGCGTTGCTCCACTGTTGGGCTTCTAATTTAAATACTACTTACATAAATGTATCTGCAACAAATTCTGCATTCTACATTCAAAACTCTATAATAATTGTATATCTATGTATTGTTGCTTATCTAATTATTGTAGTTTATATAAAACTGGTTAGAAATATTGTAAATAATAAGAATTAAAGCAACTTGTGGATAATTGTTGTTTAACTGATGTATTAAGAGAGGTTCGGATTATGTGATAAATGTCGGGTTGAGTTAAGCCAGATGGTAAAACCAAATTGGCATGAAATACTAATCTAACAAGGTAGAAAATGTTATGCAGATTTATTAATTGCTTCTAGGGTTCCGGACCCAAAGGGGTACCAAATGGAACACTATTACTAAAGGGGTTCACATACAAGAAACATATAATCTATAAGATCCAGTAATCATATAATCTTGAAATTTGATTGGTTGGTGGAAATGGATTAGAAATTTATAAGGTAATAATTTTAGTTTGATCGGACTACTATTGAAGCTACCACCCATACAAACCCACTATTCAAATACAGGTTCTTATTCTAAAATTTTTTTTATTTTTTTTGTCCTATCAAACTGAAATTTAGACACTCTAAGTTTTTGATATAGGCGCTGTACAATTCTTCGAATCAGTCAAATTGAACCACTAGCAGGGGTACCGCCCATACAGATTCCAATTTGGTACGGAACCCACCGTGTGCGAGTTTGACTCGCACTTGGCCCATTTTTTTATATTTCAATTCGTATGAGATAAGATTTATGCATATTTAAAAAAGATTGATTTTAATGTTGTTAAGACTCATTATAAAATATAAGTAAGTGGTTTAGTTTTGAATGAGACAGATACATAATTTATATAGACCTACAGATGACCTATTTAAGACAAAATTAGTTCAAAATTACATTTTCATCAATTAAAGATAATTAGAAAGAACTTTCTTCATATAATCATCTGTTAATAACATAGTAGATTTGTAGGTCTAAAATGTGTGTGTTTCTTGTGATATAACTCGCATGTTCTTAACAATTTTGGTTTATAGGGCACCCTTATAATTAACCAGTATTACATATTTTTATAATCATTTTGACTTTAATTACTTCATTAAATTTATTACAAAACTCAATTATAATAACCAGTGACCAGCTGCGTACAGAAAAAATGAAATCAAATGCAGCTGAGATACTGACACCTGGTCGCAAAATTAAGGGCATATTCACATACATTCAGATATACACCCATCATTTGCCAAGACCAAGTGCAACTTTCTATCATAAATATACAATATAAATAACATTTAAACATCCACATACTCGTATGTATTTGTATTAGCATTTCAAATTTTCAACTAATTGAAGTAATGAGTACTACTACCTCTTACCTATAGTATTTGTATTCTTGGTATCTATTCGAATCAAATGATAATATAATCTGAGCGTGTATTTTTTACTTTTATTTTGTACATTCAAACGCTGCCGCGCAAACAATAATTGCAACGAAACAAATTACATAGAATAAATTAGTTTTATCCATATGATTGCTGGGTTACCAGGGCGTATGTGTGATTATATTACACAAAATATGATAATTAAAGAATAAAAAAATATGTAATAATTAAAAGAAAAAGAATACGATATATAAAACTTTGTTTTCATTAAGACAAAAAAGTTGCGCGTGTCTTTGATTATAAATAGAAAATTATTTTAAAGATAAGTATTAAGACGGAATAATAAATCATGAGCAAGACAAAACCGATCGTACGTCAGTCAGGCATTTGGTTGTTTGTCAATATTTTGGTTTTAGTTAAACAAATATAAATACAAAATCATGGAAAAAGTAAGTGAAACAAAACCCAATGACAGCTAAAAACTGAAATTGTAGCTAACTCAAGAAGAGTCCAAGAGTACAGAATGAGAATTTCATATGCCAATATTGACATCTTTTGCTTTTGGTAAAAAAAGTGATCAATGATTTTTAAATTTATTTAAATTCTTGGAGATTCTTATTAAAAACTTATTTTTTTTTTTTTAATTTTTTCATACTTGCAACACTTTAAATGACTTGAAAGTCATTCTATTGTATTAATTCATTAGAATATGAGTTCACACTGTTCTTTTCTATTTTGCAAACGCAATCGATTCGGCACCATGGCTGCTATTGGTGATGGTGGACTGTGTTTCTTGGTAATAAAGTGCTGCAAATTATTTTGTCAATATATTTTTATCGATGGCTTTTGTAAACAACGGCAGCTTCTCCATTGAGTGGATCATCTGGGTATGGATTTGCCAGCAACAATTGAATGGATAATAAAATAAACTCACGAGTCGTAGCAACACAACAGAAATGTTCCCTACAATCTACAAAATGAGTATTTGATATAAGTAGATTACTTTACTGTTCTTATAATTGTATTACGACATATTTACATCTGTGAATATTTGGGTGGTAAATGGGAGTAATAAAATTTTATGCTGGTCGTCGAAAAGGGTTCTTAAGAAGACCTAGTACTTTAGGTGTTAACTCGGAGTAGATATCGTCATTCTTTCATATGGCAAAAGAAATGTGAAAGGGTAAAAGGTAAATATCATTCACAACAGTGATGATGATGGGTATGCAGATTGCTGATGTAAATCATTTTTGAAATCCTATTGCCACACATTCTCACGATCTCCTCTTTAATCACTGACTTGGTTTTTCAAACAAACCAAAGACTGTTTACCGTCAGCTGTAAATAAATGAAGTTGAGTATAAATCATATAAATTGTTATTGTGTCGCTCTTAGTTGTTTGACTTGATTAAATGCTTAATTTTTGTGTGTTAAGTGCTTGAATGAGAGTCATGTCATCACTCAACAATGTTTGATATACATTTTGTTTTATATGGTAAAAAATAAGTTATTTTAATTGGTTTTATTAAAATTTGTAAAATTCCAATAAAGGCAGAAAAAATATTTAAAAAAACAGCCAAATCGAGAAATGAAAAAATCTATTCAATTTCATGCTGGCAATGCTGAAAAAACAAAAAATATAATGCTTTCATTCAATTAAAGTAATAAAGCTTTTGTGGCAAAGCTTTTATTTTTTTTCCCAGACACAAACCAAATCAAAATCCCCACTCAATTTTAATAAGTTTATTTATTTAAAACTAAATACATTAAGAAAACAATTTAGACTAAAATTATGAACATAAAATGTTCTCTCCATTTCCAATTATCAGTCTTTAGGCAAATTACTGTCACTTTTCCCTCTGCTATAGGGTCGTGCTCCACCCAACATGCGTTCCAACAGACTCTGTTTCGATTTCCGCTTAGAGGCAAGTACTTCCTTGCATAGATCATTGAAGGCATCGGCAACTTGATCTACATGATCTGCAGCTGAGACTTCACTGAACTTGCATTCGAAATCTTTGGCAAGTATTTCGCCTTCATCACGACTGATTTGTCGCAAGTGCACCATATCCACTTTATTTGCAACAAGCTGGACGGGAGTGTCTGACTGTAGATCTGATTTGGCACGTCTTATGTAATTAAACGATTTTCTATCTGTTATGGAGTAGACAAGTAGTAAGCCGTCAGCCCATTGAATGAGTTCGGCAGCATTAGGAAACTCGTCATCAGCCTAAGTTTGGTGTGAAGAGGATGATGAAAGTATAAATATTATTAAAAGGGAAATGTTAAAAAGAAAGCGATAATTGAAAGTGAGTTAGAGAGTAAATGAGTCAGAATTGAGGATTGTATAACATTAACAAGCACATTAGTTTAATGAGGAACTACGAACTACAAAAAAAGTACTTTATGAAACACACGCGATGACCTGAATTTCCTTTAATATCCTGTTTTGTGTCCTTTGTTTTCATTTCATGCGTGTTTCGTGCTTCGCATTTCTGCCAATTTACCCTTTTTTCATGTTTTTGCTTACCTTGGGACATGTATCTAGTATCTCGAATAGTACAGGCTCACCATCGACCATTGCCTCATGTTTGTATCGATTTTCTATGAAGAAAATTACATTGTTACATGAAAACAGATAATTTCTTTTAAATTGTATAAAACAAACCTGTTTGATGATCATATTCGCCAATATAGCGTTTGGTTAGGAAGCGTACAATAAGAGCTGCAACCAAACAACGTAAACATGAGAAATTAATTAAAAATGACATAAATAACAATTATGTTTAGTTTTATCAATAAATGGACTCAAGTCTAAACGTGAAACGCCCTGAAAAGCATTCAAAATTCTCCCCAAAGGAATATAAAATGAAAAATTCATACGGAAGTGACCGAAAAAAAATATATATATATAAAAAAAAAAAAAAAAATAACACATGTGAGATATTTGGGTCAACGCTAAATGAGCGTGAAAATGTTACAAACAAAATGCAAAGAAAATCTGAAAAAAATTACATAAAAACAAGCGAAGCAAAGGAAGAAAAAAGTAACCAACTAAGGCAAAAATGCAAATAAGGCAAACAACACCCCCAAGTTCTAATAACAGCGGCAGGTGGCAGTCACAATTTTGTTTTTTGCTACCAGGCTGACTGACTTTAAGTTCTATGCAAGCCTATGCAAATCCCAGCCGAGAGGTTAACAAACTTGTAAAAACGTTGTATCTACTACTGTACTACTATGACAACACCACAACCACAAAGAACGAGCAGTGGACAATGTTTGTGTGCACCTCAATGTTGCGTGCTTAGTACAAACAAAGCGACCAGGATGTTGAACAAAAAAAAAAAAAGAGAAGGAATTTATGGTGATGGAAAGGGTGTCGTACTTAGTTTTAAGCATAAGGGGTTACATATAAATTTATATGGGTTAAAAGCGCCGGTCATAAGTTGAGTTGAGCGAACTCTAACTTAGTATGAGTTTTGGGGGAGTAGAAGTAGTAAAAAAAAAAGAAACCGTCATTTAAAAATGCAACTGTCAGATTTACTTGATTGCAAATCAGTTGGTCGGCATACCATAGAAATATTCTTTTCTTTTTCAATTACAAGAATAAATGAAAATAAAAATATAATTAAATTATGCTTTGCTTGGATTTGCTGTGTGTTTTTAATAATTTATGGCGCCATAATGTCGCACATTAGATACACATATGTACGAGAATGTGTGCAGATCTATCTGCTTGAAATATTTGAAACGAATGTACATTTCACATTATTTGCTTTTATTGCTCCCATTTCGCTAACCAACTCACATGTGATGATGATGATTCTTTGGCCATCAGTTTGCCTGTTCAACATTATCATCATCATTGGTCACAGTTGCGGCCTCATCAATTCCTTCATTCAACTTTGTGGGCGTTTAATTGCCTTACAACCAAAAAAGAAACAAGAATTAAAATACAAGTATTTTCCTACTGAATATAGTAGATTGTAATATACTTATGTACGAGTATCTCTATTCAAGCATATAGCCATGATGTTAGTTCAACATCACCATGATCGCCTGACAGTAACTGTTTTGGTTATCATAGAAAATACATCTACCATATCCTTCTTTTAATTTTTGCAAAGGTATCTTTCTATGCGTTTTCTAAATTTTGCATTAGATGGGATATATTATAATATTTCGCTATTGCAAGATAGAAAAACACATGTTTTGGACATTTATAGCGCAGGTGTATGGTGTCATCGTTGCATTTTCATAGATTTTTTTTCTTTAATCATAGGCTGCGTAATTTGTTCTTTATTCTAGAGATATTGTGTTTATTTATACGAATTGAAATGAGTTTCTTAAATGACAAGATGTCAGAATTATTTTGACTAAATGTTTCGTGAAATAAAGAAACTCATATAGAGAAAACATGGCGGGCAATGACATGCGACGACATTCAATTTGCATGGTTGACATTGAAGGTTATTTGGGATTTACAGGAATAAAGTAAACTAAAATATATGAAATACTTAACTATAAATATCATTGAAGAATGTTTAATTATTTACATTTCATATTCACTTCTTTTCATTATATTTTATTATTAAATCCTCTTCCTCATCGCAAAACTACAGAAATTCCTTAAAAATGTTCCACGTTAATAAATTCCTCAATAAAACAATTAATGACCCCGGCAGGCATAAACTTCACACATTCTGGGTCACATTAAACATTGAAATGTTGAACTCTAATTGATGTCAACGCCAGAAAAAAATTTAGTGCTGCCAAGTATTAGAGATGACACAATCTCGATCCCTTAGGATTTAACCAATTGAATTTAGTTGTCTCTCGATTTAAGCACAATCAAATAAACTACCACATTTTATTATTTCCCAAAGGAATGAGAGCAGAAGAATGAAAGAGGGAATATCGACAAATTTATAGATCACTTTATAAACAAAACAAACAAAGAAGATCTAAATTTAGAATACAAAACTAAATTCATTCATCTGCACTAATCTGATAACTGATTGGAGATGTATCTATCTAGAGATCAAGTAATCAATTTGATTGACTGATCTAGGGGAATTTGAATCTGAATCTTTATACTTATCTATAATACTGATACTATCGTATCAGGACCTACCACTTTTTCCAACACTTGGGGCTCCAACAACTGCAATCTTTAGTTCGGTTAATGTTGATTTCTTTCGTCTGATGCCGCGCGTGGTCATTTTGATATTTCTCACAAAATAAAATTATTTATTTTTATTTATTTTTATTTATTTATGTAGAATAGAATTTTGATATTCTTTTTTTTTTCTATAATTTGTAGAAATAATTTAATAAATTTTACTTGGTAAAACTGGCACACAGTGGCACAGACTTTTCTGCATGCTTTTTCGCGCTCTACGAAAATTACGTTTTATTAAAAATAGAAAATGGAAAATACTTAAAATATTTTTCACTTTTTGTTTCTCTTTATTGAACACGCATTGTTCTTGTCGTTGTTGTTGTTGTGCTTAATTGTTTTATTTATTGTTTTTAATTTATTTTTTGATCTCTCAAAAAAATGCCTTAAACAATTTTCTTATTTTCTTTTTTGTTTTGTTTCAGTTTTCAATGTCAAAACATAAACGAAAATTCGTTTAAAATTACAAAATCTTTGAAATAGTATCTTTCTATGTTTTCCGGTCTATTGGCAGAACTTAAAGGTCAAACGCTTTCAATTATCTTTACATAAATTTTCTTATTTTTGTTTTTTTTTTATTTATTTGCGAGATTCCGTTTAACTGATTTAATTAAAAAATATTTTACTTAAGTTTTATGTAAAAGGTCCAAAGACGAAGCGTTCACCTCACTTGCAGCCACAGCACACAGTTTTGTACTAAAAACAAGAATTTCTAAACGCTCGATCGTGAAAACTGCTCGGAAAATGCTTTTCTCACAGAACTCAATGGCCGCACAAAACAACAAAAGAAGAAAAGCATTTTTCTTTTTTTGTTAAAAATAGCAATGCTTTTGAGTGAAAAACAAAAGAAAAGCCAGAGACAGAGACAGAGAAGAAGAGAATAAAAAAATCATTTAGCAAAGGAATGTGAGAAAAGAATTTTAAGCTGGAAGATCTTGAGATCAGAAAAATCAATCAATGTGTGATCAGTTACGAAAAAAAGTGTCAAAGCTTTAAGGATTAAGGTTTATACCATAAAAGATACGAAGACCTCTTACAAAAATTTTGAATTTCTGTTTGATATTTTTAAATTCTCAATTTTTAATTTAAATGGGTTAAATCCCAAAAATATTATTGTATTGTACATTGGACTCTCTCTTTATTTTTGGTTTATTTATTCTCTTTATTGAGTGAATTTTTGTTGTTATTTTTGCCATTTGTTTATTTTAATTGAGGAAAACATAAATTCGAAATCATTTTTAGTACAAGCGCGACGCGTCTTTCTGTTGTATTGTATCTTTTGAAAGTGTGTGCCATGAGGCATGTGTGCATGTACAATATAGCAAAGCAATCAACTTAAACAAAAAGCGATGTTGCAAGATGCAATCAAAGTGAAATAAACAAAAAAACAAAGAAAAATAGTACTAAAAATGTTCTCAATAAAAATCAAAAAAGCATTCCAAACAAGTGTCACTGCATGTCTAAGAGATCAACATGATTCTTCTATATAGATTCGTGTATATTTATGTATGTTCTGTTCATCTTTGGATTAGGCAATCCGAAGGCTTTTGATTAATAGCGCAGCCACATTACTTCGTTGAAGTTAGCCAACAGGGTCAGGTGGCTGTAAATCAGTTGCTTGACTAGCAACAAGAAATATTATATCATTCAATATAAGATACAATATTAAAACTAAGTATATGGGGCAACATGATGTATAGCATGGGTCTGTGATGTGGTAGAGAACTTATGGGCTTAGCAAAATATTCAATTGAATTTAGACAGTGGTGAACATTTCTTATAAACAATTTACAATAGTTTTTTTTTTTTGCTGTAATTTATCAAGTTCATGATTCTTGCGAATAATAAAAGGAAAACAAATTTATAGAAACCGCCAGATTTTTATTGTTTGTGGTTTTCTTTCTTTTCTGTTAAAATAAACAAGTGGAAAGTACCCGATAGTTTCTCCAATATGAAATTTGTTTCGAGAAAATGCTTTTCTTTTTCAAAAGAAAACAATAATTTTAACAGTCTGCAGCTGGTCGCGTTTGTTCTTGCATAAATATTTGTTTAATTTGAGTCAACAAACGATGACGACGTCGTCCATGCACTTCCGCTTAATAGCTTCATTAGCACCCAGACGGGCAGAGTGTGGAGCACACATACTCTCACACTGTCCATTAGAAACAGAACACATACAATTGGACTTACATATATACATATATGATTAATATATTCGTTGTCCTTGTGCACCCTTTGGCATGTACTTACTTTTACGGTTTTGTTGTCTTGCTGTTTTTATTGTCAAACTCATGAAACGAAATGAATGAATTTGAAATTAATCATAAAATTCATTCAGTCATTTACTTTGTTGAAGATTGCTCTGTGCATAGAACTGTGAACAAAACAAAAGTGGGCATTACACGTTGTTATCCTGCGATGTATAGACAGACAGACAGACAGACATAGGAAACAATTGTCTGCTACTGCGGGGGTGCATTGTTCCCTTGCTAAGGGTTGAAATATATGTAAATTGAATAAAATTTTTTAAAGAGGCAATAGTGCGAACTCATTGGACACATTTATTTTTATATCAAAATTGTAATAATCTAAAAAAAAAGATGATAATAATAAAGTAATTTTCATAAACATTTTGCTTTGCTTAACAATGAACACTAAATTGCAGAGATAGGACTTAAATTGAACGAACACGAAATAAAACGGATCCAAGCACACACCGGACTTAGTATCCAACTAAAATAGTATAAACTGGAAACTAAAAATTGTACGCTCAATCTAAGTCACAATTTGAATTAAGTTGAGTTGAGATGACTTGTCAGTGCGAGTGTTTCTGAAAAGGCATAGACCGCAATTGAGCAGCTTTTGATTGATTAAGATTAAGTTTTGTTTATCATTTTTTTTCTGTGTAATTATTATTGAGCCGTGTTGCTAAGCTCAATAAGAGATCTGCTAGTTTATTTAATAATAAAAATAAATTCTTAAATTGGTTTAAATTTCTTATCTCAATAATCTCTAAATGGCACGAGTTAAATGGGTGCCAAGAACAATCTTTTGAGTTTTTAAATAATTAGTCATTTTTGTGGTGTCTAATTTGGTCATGTTTGAGTCATGTTGTCGTATAGTTCCGTGACAATTTTTTATCGAAAATTTTTAAAGAAAAAATTTTCCAACAACAATATGAAATTTGTTGTAATACGTACCCCGTTTCTCCATTTTGATGACTTTTTTAAAATGACCAAAAACTGACCAAAACGATAAAGGCGTAAAGACTAAGCAAACCCTTGTGACATAGAGCAAAATAGAATAGATTTGTATTATTAAAAGATCATTGGATACTTGTAGGCATTGCATTTAATATTGAAAAAATGTATAGAAAAATGTATATAAAAGTATGCTATGTAGGCTGCATCATTTGATATTACATTATATCAATATTTTATGTAAATTGAATAAAATTTTTAAAGAGGCAATAGTGCGAACTCATGGTACACATTCGTTTTTATATCAAAATTGTATTAATCTCAAAAAAATTTAAACAAGAGAAGCAGAGTCAGAAAGTTAATGCATATGCTTAGCATACTTATAGGCGGAGATCTTATAGTCACAACAAAAATATTGGTGTGATGCAACTAAAGTTTGCTCATATTGTTTAAATACTACAATATATTTAAGCTACAGTCACATCTAAAATAATAAGTACAACCACCAAATATTATTTATTTTTTTATTATTATTATTTTTTTACTCAGTATATATTCTACGACTCATTATGAATACGAATACACTTCGTATTTGTTTCTACAAAATACATTATCCACTCGTATTCGTTTCAAATGAGGACGGTGCAATATGCATTTGTTTTCAGAGCGAATCCAATCATAATCCGTTTGACCGCATTATTGCAGGTCTCTAGTTCCACCATCAGCTGTTTAATAATGGCGGACAACAAAAAAATCGGAAGGCAATCGAAAATCAACTAAAAAGGGCCACCATCTCTGTACATTTCACAGAGCAACCTTGTACATTTTACAAGAATTTTAAAAAAATTCTACGTTTTCCACAATGTAAAAAGGCTATTACTGCTGTGCTGCGCTGCTCTGCTTTGCTTCACACAGATACACACGCACACTCATATTAATGCTGAGAAGCACGCAACTTTCTTACTACCAACAATAAAACAATCCACACAAGCAGCACGACGTTGCCATCCATCCATCCAACGGCAGCAAGTAAATCGCGCGCTGCTTTATGCTTTTTGAAAAAATATTTGTTCGTTCGTTTGCATTCATGAATTTGTCGGCGAATCGTTCGGTTGTATCTTAGAATCGCGCGCGCTCTTTTGATTGAGTATCTCGTACTGGCAAAGACGTGCGCGTGTAACTTTTTTGCTTACGAAAATTATATTGAAGTAAAGAATTTCGTTTCTGCAAACGAAAGGCAGCTGGTTCTTGGTGATTTACTGTGCAAAGTGATCAAGTAAAAGAAGAATCGGCAGCACTACCAAGAAACAAATGCGCGCTTTATTCACGGTGCGTTTGTGTTCAAGTATTTGTATATAAAAATATATGTATATATATATATATATATATCTGTGTTAATATGTGATAATGTTTTTCAAAATAAATGAAACTATTTGCGAATATATTTTAATTTGAGTTAATGTTGTTTATTGATGATGACGATCATTTGGTTATAAATTGAAAGAGTAAAAATAAAACAACAAATTAAGTAAATTAAAAACAAAAAGAATTTAAAAGTTTATTTATAAAGCAGCAACAGATTTTTAGTGTTGAATTTTTAAACAATTTTATAAATTTTTCTTTAGACTTTTTTTTGTCTTTTATGTTGTGGGTGGTGCGAGAAGCTTGAAAAAATGATTTAATTTATTTTTTTTTTTCGAAATTTATTGTTTTGTTAAATAAAAACTAAGAAACTAAACCAAAAAATGAAAAAAAACTTACATGTTTTATAAAATACAAATAAAATAATTAAAACTTTACTGCTTAATTTGTCTTCTATTGAAGGTTCATTGCGCATTTATTTATTGTGTCTGCAGTTGAGGAGTAGAGTAAGAGTAGAATACTACATATCTCAATAAAAAGTGTGCCTTCATTTTTATTGTTATTGTCATTGGCATTGTTGTTTTCAAGAGTATCAGTTTATTTTGTAATCAGATACTTTTCTTTTATGGGCACATGTTGCATCCAGAAGCAAACAGGATGCATTTGTCTTCATTGTATTCATGCCTTTCTTTGTATGTTTTTTTGATGTTCGCGAAAGTATGAAATCATCATCATCATCATCATCAATGAATATTTTATGGATGCAAGATGCATTTATTGAAGAGAAAAGAGTGAAAATAAAAAGAAAGAAGGGAGTTTAATGGAGATTCATTATTTGTTTTGGCGTCAGCAAGTTTTTAACATTTAATGTGCCAGAGACTGCGTGTCGTCGAAGGACACTTTCATGTTTCTTTCATCTTCACTATGTATGTCAATGTATTTCATATGTGTTTGTATCTTCACTTGTATGTGTGTATGTATGTTTTGTTGTATAAAGTCACTTCATTTAATTGGTCTACACTGTGCGAAAAAAAAAAAACAAACACAACTTCAATCATTGACTGACTCATTCTCAATCCCTTATCATTTTTATATGAATGAAATTTTCTAATGTGTTGTTTTCATTCTAAAAACAAATGGTTTAAACTCAGTTTTATAGACATTTGGGTTTAGTATCTCAAAAACATTGAAAATGGTGAGTTCATTGGCTTAGCCTTAACTACTTCGTTCATTATATCTAAATAAACATATTTTATATTTAGTTAAAGTTGCATTTACTGCTGCTTTCTGTTTTCACAATCTACGCTGCGAAAATTCATAAAAATTATTATTTCAATTCGGAAACGAATTCATCTATAATAAATTCCAATGTTAAAAAGATGAGCAATAAATCTTTGTTTTATGACAAAGAATATTTTAAGGATTGCCCTTGCACAGTGTTAATTCAAAAGCACTCGGGACCAGTAAGACATCAACATCAACAACAACAACAACAACTACAACAACAACTACAACAACAACAAGAACAACAGAAACATTCGAAACCATTGAAGCAACAACGATATTTACCATTTTTAAAGCAACGTGTCCGTCGAAACAAAACTACACGAAAATATCCGCATGTAAGTTTAGATACTACTCACAGACCTTTCAACGTTGAACCTTATACTGAGGATACAAGCGATGAACGAACGGATACAGAATGTCATTGCGCGGATGCTACTGAAACTTCTGTCACACAAAGTTCAACAATAAAACCAGAGCATAAATTAAAAACAACACTTAGAAATAGTCATCATGATAAAGCAACAGATAAACCAAAAAATAGTTTTTGGGGTGATTTAATTTCTGGTAAAAGTGTAATAAGTGCTCATTTATTTGTATTGCCATTTCCCTGGCGAAGGAAAAAATGAGATTAACAATGAATAATTTGTTTTCAGTGTAAAATATATGAATTTCGAATAAAAGAGGGAGAAAAATAAAAGAGAAACTCTTTCAATTCATGTCAAATTTGGTTTTGTTTTCTTTTTTTTTATTTTCTCATCTATGACGCCATTTTTCCTTTGAACTGAAAATGCATACATTCATTCTACATGTGTAGATGGAGTTTCGTCCTTCGTTACCAATAGCACTTAGCTATACACAATTTCATTACTACTGTCGTTGTTCCTTGTCGAGTCCTGTGTCGGGCCAATAAGGAGCCAACACAATGAAATTGCATGTTGCACGTCGTTGCCCTGATCAACTTTCTATGTTCAACTAAAAGGACGCGCATAATGCAATAAGTGGCACTCCCATCTGCTCATTTACCCGCATTGGCTCCACTCGATTCCACTGCACTCCATCGTCATCACCATCACCATCACCATCACCACTGCCAATGCCATTCCTTATATTATTTTTTCATTATATACTGATGGTTGGTGAATGTGTGTGTATATATGCTTGTCTATGGCGTCAACAACATTAAAGTAAGTTGTATCCTTGACAACATAACTGCGCATACAACAACAGGCAAATCGGGCACGACATCAATTGCACCACATCCAGCAAACCATTCATCCAACCATCCATTCCATCATCCACCTCCTTCCAAACTTTCTATATACATATGTATGTATACACACGTATATGTTGATTATGTATTCGTGTATTCCCCACTCTCAATCTTGCCTTACATGGCGCACTCACTACATTAGGTCATGCGGGCGTTTGTACATATTTTATTGTTGTATTTTTATTACTTTTCCTAGTTTGTTTCTTTATTTTCTTCTATTCTTTCTCAGTAATTTTTATTAGCTTTTTATTTTTTGCCGATGACGATGTCGTCGTTATTGTCGCAAGTTTCATAGAAAACTGAGCAAAAGTATGGGGAATGCAATTTATGCAACAGATACAAAATTTTTGCACATTCTGTTGCATTTCTTACTACCAACATACGTACATATAATCTAGTGTATGCGTATGTATTCATTGAGAATTTATTTTTATGATTTAATTCTCATTTATTTTATTTTTGATTTCTTTTTTTTTTTTTTTGCACGCGGTTCTTTCTTGCAAAGTTTGCATATGAAATGGATTCGCTGGCTTAGCTACGTGTGTGGCACTCATATGTGCAACTTGTGGCATGGTTGAGTCATACGATACTCACACTCACTCATTCACTCACCAACAGAGAGGTTGTTTTTGTCGGTGTATTTGTGTATCTATGTTTCAATGTGTAATTTTATTTGGTTTTTGGGGCATAACCGCAGCTGTTCCTAGTTGCCTCTGTCGCATCTTTGACGGCTTTTGAATGATTTTCTGCTGTTGATGTTGTTGTTGTAGATAATTCGTTTAGAGGAGCGGCAGCAGTTAAATGAATTTACTTGGCAATTTCAACTTTAAGCTGAGTATAATTTCTTGAATGAACAAAAGTTGGGAGCGTCTGCCTCTGAATGTGAAAGAGGTAAAAGCAGCTGATGAGTCAAATTACATGATTTCTTAATGTTGGTTGATTGATAGAGAATTTTCACAAGAGTCAAATATTAAAAGTATTTACCATGTTACTCAGATTCTTAAGATAGTTAAATAAATAGTAAATATCGATTTCCTTTCACACACTTTGATAAAGGGGCAAGCATAACTTTCGCACAAATTGAACCAATAATCCATAACAAATAATTCATCCCAAATACAATACTTTTGGGTCGCAGTAGGTCATTAAATACTACCAAAATACACGTTCACTTATCTTACGTTCTTGTATTCTCTGGGTGAATATAAAAAAAAAAAAATATAATCCCGCATATCTAATTCAAAACAAATGTAGTAAGAGAAAATGATAATGGATAACTTCTTTGCTTACATTTGGGGTGGAAAAATACCAATACTTGGAAGACTTAAAGTAAACAATAATAACAAGCACAAAAAAGGTCTTAAGAAGTTGGATAAGGCGTCAGCGAAAACGAAGGTAGTCCTGTCACAGGAAAATAAGGGAATTAAAACGCGCTTTCAATCAAATGTGAAAATAGAAAATCCTGTTCAAGCATATTAGATGACAGGCCAAAGTGAAATGGAAAGGCAGTCAGTCATTCATTCATTCATTCATTTATTCTTTCTGCCTGTCTTTCTGTTTATATGCATAAAGAATAATAAATTGCATTAGTCTACATGGATCGGTGTGAGATGAACAGAATTGAAGAAACCACCCCACCGTGGTTACTTAAATGTTAACGTGCCACACGCGCCAACAAACAACCCTCAAAAAGTGCGTTGTTACAATATAAACGACAAAGTTCTGAGACCAAGAAGTGGTAAAATTCCAATACTGAAATACTGAGGATTTTGAAAAATGTATTGCTAAACCACCCTTAAAGGCAAGGTAGGCAAGGCAATAGCTTTAAGGAATATTTTTCGAAATTATTGTAGATATTTTTTTTTTGGGCAAACGAACTTCAAAATGATACGCATCTGTTTTAACTATTTATTATTGCCGGCATGAGCTCATGTGGTTATAGGTATTTCAACCGTCGTTTCATTTTGAACTTGAAAACAAACTAAGGAGAACAACTTGTATTATTTTATATTTTATTAAGCTTTGGTGCAAAACTTGAAAAACAACTTTGGCCAGTGGCGACAACAGTATGGCAATCAAATCAAATGTAGTGTGTTTGAAAGTCTTAAGAGCAACAAAGAGACGAGATGAGACGAGACGAGACGAGAGACATTCTAATGCCAAACAATAAACTCACAGACTCTGTGTGTATGTGTGTGTGTGTGTGTGTGTTATATATATATAAAATTAAAATATATAACCAAAAAATAAAGCAACACACGAATTGATTTAGACTTTTTTGGCACACATACATGTGAAATTATATGGTATTTTATTTATAAAACATAAAGCAGGAAGGAGAGTCGACAAGTTGAATGAGAATGAAAGAAAACTAAACTAATTTGAAATGAATAGAAGAACCAGCGAAAAGCGAAAAAAAAAAAAAAATAATAACTAAATATATAACAAAAAGCTAAAGACACATGGGTTCGAGGGAGGCATGTGCTGGCGCAAGGTGGTTTTATAGGAACGGTTCAGTTGTTTTATAGAAAGTAATATATGATTGTATAGACTTGTAGATTCACGCATAGAACGCGTTGGAGTGTAACAATGTGTATGAGTATGACATCATCAGTGTCATCACTATAACTATACCATAGAAACCATCATCATCTGTTAGTCAACAATAAAAGTAACAATAATAACAAAAGATATGTTTAACAACCACAGGAACAACAATAACAATAACAATAATAAGAACTAAAAGCATAAATACTGAAGGAGCCAAAAACAACAATTGGAAAACATGTTTAAAAAAGCATTTTATTTTGTTTGATTTACAACAAAAGATCAGGATATTTCTAGTTAAACTGGAAGAGTGCAAAATCTTTTGATGTTTTCTAATATAAATATTTCTTTTTCATCAATTTTGTAATAAATTATTACTTGCCTCATCATGAATAAGTGTATCTCACCCACTATTATAAGTTTTCTGTGTCAAATTGGGTTTTTTTTTTTCCCTAAGAAAACAAGAGAAAAATCAAAGAAAAATGTCGATGAGTCAACCTTAGTAGACGAGGCGTTAGATGCCCCCACAGATACAAGAGATTTGTCACTATGTATATACATCTATAGTATATGGTAGTATAGTATTGTATGTAGATACAATCATTTGTTCATTTGCTTCTACATATTTTCAATATATTCAATGTTGTTGTTTTTGTTCGTATTATGTGAGTGAGTTGTGGTAGTCTTGGTCTTTGACTCTGGCTGCCATCGCCTCTCTATGGTTTAATGGCGCCGTAGTTGTCATTTTTATTTATTACGCACATTTCATGTTTTTTTTCTCTTTAGTTTTTGCGAAGGAACAAGCAAAACTATGAAAGACAAAACTAGGACACCATTTTGTGTGTTTTGTTTTGCTTGTTTGTTTATTGGTTTGGTTTGTTTATACTACGAGTCGTGTGTCAGGATATTGAGTTTTTCATTGAATTTTTATTAATCATCAATGTTTATATTCGCTTGCACAATGGCATGAATTGTATTTGCAACAAAAAGAAATGTATTTTTTTTTTTTTTTGTATCTGAAAACAATCTTTACTTTGCATGAAATACAATACAAATGAATGTCGAATGAAGTCATAACCTAAGTTCATAATGTCAGTTAAGGTGAGTACAGTAGTAGTTATTGCACATCGAATGAATGAATGAATGATTGGCAATAGTTTTGCCATAAATTTGAAAATCTATTTGAATAAAGAAAACAAAATGAATTGAGGTATATACCCACAATATGCAAATATAATTCAAATTAAAGTATTTCCAATTTGGTTGCATACTCGTACATTGTACATTATTTATTATAAGTTTCCATTTCATTTTCAACATTTTTAGTTACCTTTTTAAATTTGGCTTTGGTTCATGTTTCGAAAGTTTTTCAATAGTCATCGTTTCAAAAGAAGACGAAAACAAACAACAATAATAATAGCAAGAGATACTTGTTGCACTTACATATTTGGTGGCATTCGTAGGCATATTGTGTTAACAATTGAATGTAAATTGTAGTTTAATTGATCAATTGGCATAGTTAATTATGTGTTTTCTTAATTGTTGTTGAGTATCAACATCACTATAGACATAAGTATCTAATATTGTCTGTGTGTGGCAATCAAAAGTGTTGCAATATGAAATTAGGTAAAGGTTTTTGCGGAACTTGCGACATGCGGAAGTGCTGCCTTATTAAGGGTGAGAGAAAATCATGGGTAGTTTGTTTATTATCTTCTTTTGTTTACTCGATATATTCGTGCTTAGTTGGTTTTGTATCTATAATTATGATTGACTTGATCGCTAGACTAACGAATGAAAATGCTTACAATTACTAATTACAAATGACAATCAAAACAAATCGCCAATGGACAGGGCAAAGAACAAACAAATAAACGGAGAGAGAAAAAGGCTGGCTGACTGACTATCTGACAGACAAGCATTTGAACAGACGGCCAAGCTGTCTAAAGTCTTTGGTCACCCGTAGCGCAGAAGTCACGCATTGCAATCGTTTCCTGAAATTGTATTTTGTTTTGTTTTTCATTTTGTTTTCATGCTAAGTAAACCTGATTCTTGAAATTGCAACAAGAAATAGACGGCGCAACGTCGCCTCTCTTGTGTTGTTATTCTTGCTAGTTGACTTTGTTTTGCTTTGCAATGCATTTTGTAATTTTTTACTGCGTAGACTTCAACTTCAACTTCAACTTGAAATGACAGCAAGAGTCTTATTGTGGCGACTCTAACTCCATTTACAACTGCAGCTTTGAGCGACTCTTTCGTCCCACAATAATAACAAAAAAATCAACTAACCAACGGATCAGAACCAAACTCAAACGAGCAAATGAAGAAATATGTATGAATATAAAGGTACAAACAGAGATATATTTGCGCTTGCGCTTTATGTGATTTGCTGCAACAGATTGTACTTTGTGTGTTTACCTTCAAAGTGGCTTTAGTCGTCAGCCAGTCAGCTTTAGAAGGTTTGTTGTGAGGTAAATTGCTGACAACAGAAGAAAAAATCTCGTGTATAAAGACATTTGACTTGAGTAAGCTTCATCGACGACACGATATCAAAGTTGTCGATTCTGTGAAAGCAATAGATACATTTTGTATCTTTCATTTTAACACTAGTGTCTGTTTGGTCTGTCTGCCTTTGTTTGTCTGTCAGTTTGTCTATTTATCTAGTATCTTTTGAAGTTTTCAATGGCAATGAACAATAACAGCAACAGCAACAGCAACAACAACGACACCCATTGGTTTGAGTAAATGAAATGAAATGAAATGAAATGTTTTTAATGCCAAAAAGTATCTGCTTGAAATGCCATTTGCAACAATGAGCTTCGTGCGCTTTTGTTATCTTTGGTTGCCGCCAATAACTCGGTGGGTGGAAAAGCCAACAAAAGTACAATACAACACAACACAACACAACACAAAATAACACAACAATAACAATATCAATAATAGACTCTTGGACATATCGTGTTTATGTTATTGTTGGTTGTCTCACTGGTGATGTTGTTCTTTTTGTGGTTTTTGGCTCGAGGTAACTTGATTTTTATGTCAAATCGGATTTGTAGGCGCTTAAAAAATATAGCGAAAGTAAGCAACATTTTTTCTTGATTTTTTTTCAGATAAAAACTAAAATACTGTGACATTGAAATTTTTTTTAGAGAAACTGAAACTTGTTAAATGAGAAAGATACTTTATAATAATTGAAATTATTGTATGATGATGAGAACAGAAAGAACTTCAAGTCTAAATTTAATTAAACAATAAAAGAAACAAGTTTATATAAACCTAAAATAAAATGTTCTAGATATAAATGACATCATCATCATCATCATCATCATCACCATCATGATCATCATGCGCATAGTCAAGTGAGTGAGTGAGCAAAATTACGAGTATAGAAATGTATGTATCTAGAACGCTATAGAGTTCAGCGAAGAGTCAAAAATACAAATTAAAACAGAAATTATTTTTGACAATTTGATGTCACTGATGAGCCACAGATGAGCGAATGAAAGAGTGAAGTGAGTATAGTACGAGTATAGTAGACTAGATACAATGAGGTAATGATGAGTAGCAAAAATTGAGATACATGCTAAAAGCTTTTAAAAATTACAAGTATTTCGTTTCAATTAAAGAAATTAAGATTTTTCAGCTTCTTGACAGTCAGACTGAGTTAAACAAATAAACAAAAGTGAACATACTGAGTACTGAGTCGAAAAGGCAAAGATATTGTACAATAGATGCAGAGACAGAAAATAGACAGCTGCATGCAACAAGTTGCAACAATCGAAAGCCAATTGGAAAAATAATGAATCGCTTCCCTTTAACCCTCACTCTAATTTAATGAAATAAATTAAGAGAAGAAAAAATTCAAAAGAAAATTCTTTATTGGCTTACCACACAGCACAATTTTCCTTAGCCAAAGGAGGAGGAATTGATATAATTTGACTGACTATGGGGGGCTTTATAAATAGCCAAAGAACTATTGCTACATTTGTGTCGGTTTGGGTGTCTGATGGTGTACGAGTTTGTGTCCAGAAGTTGCCAAAGAAATATGTCTACATCTTGGCAGACAAGACAAACAAGCATACTGAAAAATACTGTAGAGCAAGAAAACTAAGAGACATTTCGTAAGGCATTTCCAAATATTTTTACAATTCAGTCAAAGAATAAATGGAAAGCATTAGAAATGTTTTAAGGAAAAAGTATTACGAGTATTTGCTTGCTTTGCTTAGAAAACACACATTTTTTATTTGTTTTTTCTTAAATTGTTTATTATATTCAGTCACTTTTTTATTTTCCATTTATCTGAAATTGTTTTAATTTATGTGTTTGGTTTCTATTTCTTTGCGTAAATTTGTTTATACGAGTGGATATGTTAGTTTTTTATGTGGCCTCATGAAAAAATATTTCAAAAAGATTTCTATATTATATATTTTCCAAAAATTGAAATATTTTTCGCATTTTTGTTTTTTCATATGGCGAAACATCAAACAAAAATCAGGCCAAATATTCATAACTATATTTACTAGTTTGTGGCTAATTTTTCATTTTTTTACATACCAATCACACACTTCAAAACTTCATTTCTTTTATAAAAAAAAAAAAAAATCTTTGACAGGCAGATGCCTGGAAGTGAACAATTCCTGTTCCTTATGAATCCTTTGCGTGTCTTTACACGAAATGCGTGCGTGATAAACTCATATAAATTTCTCAATCAACAAAATTTATTTTATTTTTATTTCAGACGCTCATAAATTTGTTGCCGAAAGAAAATTTTATGGATTTTTACATTTTGGGCACAGGCACAAAGTGCCTTTCACACGCCCCCTTGAAACCGAACGGAACTGAACAGAAATCTTATATTTATGTGTGATAAATTCTGTTGTAATATCCTAAGAGGGTAGAGTGACTTGTGTGCACTGTGCACTTGCTCCACACAATCCCCGCGGTGTATTTGACCTCATTTCATTCATTCGCTAATTAATTAAGCACAAAGCAAAGCAAAGCAAACTAACAAAGTCACCCTCCTCATCAATGACGCCTACTCTAATGTATCATATACTCATATACTACAATACATACTCGTTTGTAAGTAAGTAAGTAAGTAGTATATCAACCATAGAAAACGACACGTGAGATTTTGACAAATAAGTTTTAGATTTCTTTTTGGCTTCTAAAATATTCTAATACAATATTTTTACGTTCTACAGGGAGTGTTTATTCATTAGAAATGCTCTATTCAGTAAGTCAAACTCACCGTGCGGCTTAGTCTAATGAATATTTTTATGACAACGTAATAATTTATTTCAATTTTTTTTATTGCTTAATGTAAATTCAAAAAAATACAATATAATAAAAAAATCATATACAATATAAATAGAATGAATGAATGTTGTAGTTTTATAATTATGATGACAAAGTATTCTTTTTTACATTCCAAAACAACTTGACACAGACGATTGAGTCATTAACACGTTCTAAGATATTTTTCTACATTTTTTATTATAATTTAAAGATACAATATTTTATAGCTACTGTTGTTGTGTAGTGAGTAGTGATCTCCCCTCTGATGATATACATAAATGGACTCTAATTTTTTATTTTTACAACTTCCATCAGTTCTTGTGTCATATCTTTTATCTATTGTACAATGTATGATACTTGGCGCCTCACGGAAATAGGAAATTGCTTTATGATGTTTCTCTTACAGAATCAAATCGTGTAATGTGTTTAACCGAAACACACCTTGAACAATTATTCATAAACATGATTATGCATACGACAAGTGTAGGGAAGTGTCATTCAGATACAAAACAATACATACAATACAATACTCACCGATCGATAATACTAAATACATATTTAAATGGAATGGAAAACCGCTTGAAATAATAAACCCCAAAACGTGCCCACAAAGCACTAAATGCCGCAAGTATATTTTCCAAACAAAAATTACAAAAAAACGAACTACAATTTCTATTGTATTGCACTTGAAATATTGTAAATGTGTGTGTTAAGCGCGATTTAAATTTCTATAATGCGTGATATGGAATCGAATCGAATTGAATTGAAAAGTGAGTGAGAAATCGGTTTTGTGGTAGGTTTCGATTATGTATTACATTTCTACATGGTTTTGATTTCTCGCTTCATAAATGCATGACATCATGCGTAAAACCAAATGATCATCATCGTCATCAACGATCGTCCGTCATTATTGCATGAGGTATTTAAGTTGTCAAAAGGTCAAACATTTGTAATTTTCTATAAATATGCATTATGAAAAACTTGTTCCACTTTTCATTAATGCCTCCCGTCCATCACCATTTACCATATCTAACCAACCGACCGACAGTTCATTTGTTAAAAAAAATTCTATAGTGAATAATTTCATGTTATGTGAGTGAGTCCATTTTCGCATAATGGATTCTTTTGTTTATTTATTTGTTCAATTTGAAATTCATGCATTTAAAAATATTGTATGCATTACAAATGTACAATTTTAATTTATTTAGTTGAATTTTAATGATATTTTTGTATGTTTCTTTTTTCATTTCAAATATTAGAGCACATTTTTCTATTTT
This sequence comes from Amiota minor, assembly GCA_037043295.1. Classification (NCBI taxonomy): domain Eukaryota; kingdom Metazoa; phylum Arthropoda; class Insecta; order Diptera; family Drosophilidae; genus Amiota; species Amiota minor. Next base: position 1,460,434 of record JBAMAW010000483.1, read on the forward strand.
TTACTAAAAACAAGTTATCATTTCCATCTGTGTAGGCTGCGTAGGCCTTCAGAAAAATAATGTAAATAATAAGAATACGATATATGTATTTAAAAAAGATGTTTGCTTAATTTTATTATTGATTTATTAGTACATACTATACTTACGATGTTAAGATACATTATGTTTAACAAGAGATTGTCGTTAAAAGTATGTTTATTAAGAATCAGCGGCACTATGTTGATTCAGAGAAGGAAATTTCAGTGTACTCACGCATAATGTGCAAAATTCGTTACAGAAGGTTACTCGTTATGCGATAGGTTCTTAAAGCGAAACTACTTTCAGCATATAAATTGTTGTAACATGGAATAATGCGCTTCAAAAAAAAAAAAAAAAAAAAAATTCCCTCAAACATTCATCTAATTTACAATACAATGCAATTCCATAAGCTCTTCGGTAGTCAGTTTCTGATTGTGCTTTATCAGAAGCTCTTCGATATCAATGTCATTCATTTCCAGAACAACCTCATTAGCCAAAAATACAATGCCATCGACCACAGGCTCCATACACACTGCACCAAGTACACCCAAGTTACATTTGACAAAAATTTCTAATCAAAGCTTCTTCCAGGAAGATGTGTGGTTACACCTTTCCATGCATTTTTGATAATTCTGAGACAAGCAAAGATGGAGAAGTGATCTCTCCAAAACTCTTTTATAGTCAGTTCGGTCATAATGTAGAGCTTCTTTTACATAGCTGGTCTATAGATTGAAGTAATGGGGTGATATTGTAACGCAGAAAGTGAACTTTAATAAATTTAAATTTGGATGTGTTGTAAGTCAACTCAAAACAAACTGTCAATCTGTATAATTGTTAAAAATATTAATCATTACCAACAAAATCGAAAATAATTTATGCGCGGGTCCTCAGTACATTTTCGATTGAACTTTGTAAAATGAAATCTGTTAGTCAAAAATATTGGTTCATTCAGCACTTTGGGCACATATTATTACATATAATGAGCTTTAGCATTCCATGATTAATATTAATATTAATATTGTATATTGGCAATACTAATGCGTTCAGCATTTTATTCATGATGTTACCACCTAAGAAAAGCGGGTCTTTGATATTTGCATTAATTGGTATTTTCTATATTTTTTGTAATTTCTTCTCAATGTGATATTAAATTTTATATGGGAATGACATTAAATTATTCTTAGTATTTTCAACTTTTAATGCATGAGTCTTTTCTCACATGCATAATATTGTACATTTATTTATCTATATAAATAACAATTTAAGCCCGCATTGAGTTCAAAAACTCAAAAAGTATTGACACAGATAAAACTAACACGGCTCACTCACTTATCACTTCTTTAATATAATGATAGTAGTAGTGTTGTTGTTGTTGTTGTTATTGTTGTTGTTGTAACTCATATGTTGAAGTTATTGTCAGTTTGCATTTAAAATGTTAATTAACAAGCAACCACTTTGTAGGTTACATTCATTGATTTGTTGTATCTTGTTGTGACTATTAACTACAATAAGCACAGTGGGCTGCTGTAGGCGCTTGATTACTGACTGCACAATTTACATTTTTAGTAATGAAAGTTTAAAGCTACCAATTCCAGATGATCGTGTGGGTTTAATCGTACGTTAGTTTTATCAATGAATTTTTTAAGTTCATACAAAACATTCTTCTCAATGAATTCACTCATTCAAGAGTTCATATTCAAGTCTCATTCTCTTGTTTGTCCATGTATCTGCAGTTCTCATTATGTGTGTTGTTTGTTTTGAAATTTCATTTTACGCTGCACGTAATTATAATTCATTGCTTGTATTGTAGATTCTCTTTTTACACTTTGGACATAATTTTTGTTTTCTTTTCTTTTTCTTTTTTGTTTTTGTATTTGACACGCATTCAACATGAATTGCGCCGCGCAGTCTCAGTTGAACTAATGAATAGGATGTGAATGGGAGGAAGAGGATAAGGGAAACAGAGAGGGAAAGATACTGATACAAATGTATATGGCATGTGAGTTAAAGCGCAAGCGCAAGCGCAGCAGTCACGCATTCAGGCACCCAGGCGTATTTGTTTATTTTATGAATTGAGTGTGAAGACAAGAAAAAATAAATCTACACAACAGAAATAAATTGGTGACAAGTTGTAGTAAACAAATTTATGGTAAAAAGCAAAGACAAGTGGAACGTAGATACATTTGTGTACATATGTTTATCTAAAATGCAAACAATCTATTAAAAATGTTGTGTTGACCAGCGGCAAAGTTGGTCACCTTGAAAAAAGTTGGCAAAAAATGAAATTTGCATAAAATGTTAAAAGATATAAATCAAGTTTATATATAGATATGAGTAATAGAAGTATCTTAAGTTGATATTGGTATATTTGAAGTCATTTATCTTAAGATTTGAAGTCAATAAAAGTCTCTCGAATATTTTAAGTCATAATTGAGAACCCCTACAAATGAAATTATATGTTTCTGTATTTGGTAATTAAATTTCTATTTTCGGCTTGGCTTAATTACGCTTGCGTGCGTGTATTTGAGTGCGTGGAAAACTGTTCCAGGCCGCGAGTTCGCACAATCAGGCAAACCCGTAGCTTTACAGTCTTTTCCCTTTTGTCTGCACCCCAACAAATATTAAGTGACATACTGAGGCGCCTACAACAAAACATTAAACTAGTAAAAATCGTCAACGAAGCGGAAAAGTTGCAGCTAACACAACCAACCAGATATAGATACAAATACCTACAAATACAGTGAAGCTAAGGAAACAACTGACATAAGTCACAGTCTGCGGGACAAGGGAGTAGACAACATGCAACATTAAATGAAAATAGCCAAGGGGGAGGGGGAGGGTGACGAAGTGAAGAAAGAAAGCCAGTCAACAATAGTTTAACTTAGGTCATAAATAAGCTCAATGTGTCATTTTGCTTTGCCCATTTTTGGCTACCAAATAAAACTATCTGCGTATCTGAGTATCTCCACAGCAAAATAATGAGGCTGCTGCCATTATAAACAGAGCTGAACTGAGGTTTGTTTGCTTTTCTTTCTGTTTTTATTTTTGGTTGAATTGGGCGTATTTCCATGTGCGTAGTTTGGGTATTCGAATTATTCGGTGTCTGTTGCGGCTAATTTGAAATTGTTCGCTAGTCGCTTTTCCGCTCTTTTATTCATTCAATAATCTCTCATTCTCATTCTCCTTCTCCTCCTTCTCTCTGATTTTGTATTTTATTATTGTATTTCATTTTATTTGTTTGCTACTTCAAACTATTATTTCTTGTTATTGTTATTGTTATAGATATTTATGTGTTGTGTTGTTGTTTGTTACCGGCGCATTACGTCATGCTTTGTTAGTTAAGGTTTATTTGGTTTACTAATGAATTGAGGTAACTTTAGATACAATTTGTGACTTTACCGCTTTGTTCCACTTTAACCTTTTTCGTTTATATTGTTGCAATGCAAAAACTAATTCACTATTAATGAATGCAAAGATTAAACAGAAATAGGTTTTCAGATTAAAACATTGAAATGTTTTAAAGCAAAAATATGAAAAGGAAAACAAAATTGCACAAATGTGAATTTGTTATCAGTAAAACTGCGTTTGAGGCGTTCATATGTATTATGATGATGATAAGTTATAATGGTTAAGTTAAAGCTGTGATTTTGATTTATAAATGACACAATTAGATTATGACAAATTCGTGACAATCATGAACAATAACAGCAAGATATGAAGGTCATAATCAATAGAAACCACAACTGATGTCATGTTTATAAGATTTATTATTGTAAATGGCTCGTAGCAATAACAGTTGGCTTCAATTCCCACATTCAAACATTAAAGAAATTCAATATTTTTTTCAATTTTACTATTTATAACAAAAACAAAACTAACACAATGTTTGACCTTCTCTAGGTATCTAGATATTGTACTTTGTGAGACTATATACTATATTGTATATATAATTTCCATTAATGCTTGACGAGTTGATCATCCCTCCTAAGCCCATAAAATATTGTATCGTATAAATATATTTATATACTTTATTGATTTGCTTAATTAATATACAAATCGATACACATTTTACACTTAGTGCTTTGTGTATCCATCTATTTGTAGTAGATACAAAGCTGTTTTGTTTTGTTTTTCCGGAAGATAGTAGATTTATGTAAATTGCTTAAAGCCTTTGATGCCCTTGACTTTAACAAACGAAATGAAAATTTTCTCATCTGTGTATGTTTATTGTACGCATTTGTATCTGTCTGCTTGTCAGCCACATCTTTAACATTTGTTCTGAATTGTGCGAGTAAGTATCTCGAAACAGACGGCGCGCTTAAGTTGTCTGGAATAATCAATTATTCAATAACAACAAAATGTTAAACAACTTGTGCCGAAAATTGTTCATTTCACAAAAATTAAGATCCATTCGCAGTATCTCATCAGCATCAAAATACACACCGACCGAAATCATCTCATCATATCATTCATTTGTAGTAATTTTGGGTTAGCGCTCGTTCTTGTATTGGTGGGCGTCTCAACGAGATTGGCCTATTGATTCTGGTTTCTTGTTGCTGAAGTTGCTGGGCTTCATATGGAAAGAGTCTGTGTTTTTTTTTTTAGTTTGTTTCACACTTAGGTTTGTTACTTTTATGACGTTTTGCTTAACTGACAAAAGTCTGTTGTGGTGATGTAATATTTTATTGTACACCAATCTTGAAGATACAAATATACGAGATAATAACCGGTTCAGGTTTGTCGCTGTTTGAGATTTTGCTTTAGATACAATAATACATACAATACTTTTAATTATATACACAAGTTTGTTTCATATGATTTTGCATAAACTATGAACAGAGAGAAAAACGTGTTTTATTTTCAAGTTTATTTCATATTGAGAAAGACTGCAAAGTACTTATCTTGAGTATCTTCTTTATTGTCTAGACTTGGTACGCCCAACATCATTACTAAGTATTATTGTCCTCATCTTTGCCAATATACATCTATCTGTCTGTCCAAAACCTATTCAAGTAGCAACAATTTAACTTCATGCTTAATTCAATCAACACTCTTATGGAAACAAAATAGCGATTGTCAATTGTGTTCAGTAGATACTTTCAACATATTCGCATTGTACTTGCATAGAACACAATAATCAAAGCCAGCCATTCTTGCAGTTGACTCAAACCTATGAAGATGGTCCCTTGTAACTTCCTAAATAAAGCTGACAATACGAGTTAAGTATCCCCAAGGCATTTAAATTTACAATGTACTAAATACTAACACACAGATGCATACATAGATACAATACTAAAGTTACAAAGCTATGAAAAGTGACAGTGTCATGACAGAACATGAAGACATATAGACAGATAGGCAGATAGGCAGACAATAGAGTTTTATGTAAGAAGATTTCAATACAATACTATATTTTAGCAAGATCTACGTGTCTGCCTGATTGAGTATGTGTCTGTGGTGTGGGTGTTGATATCTGACAATGCATAATGATACTTACAATTACCATTACAACAAGAACAACCATTGTTCCTATTGAAAATGTCTGGCATAGACATTTAGGATAATAAAATGTAGCAATCTTGTTTAATTTAACATACACGCATGGTATGTTGTAGGTACCTACTAAATGGTATATTCTATTTCATTATAATCATAATCACCATCAACATCAGCATCAGCATCAGCATCAGCATCGTAACCATCATCTTCATTATTATTTTTATAATGCATTTATAGCAGCAAATTTTCAACAATATTTTAGATCAAATGATTACGTTAATTTCATTGCCTAATGATTTATGACACACACACACACACACACACAATCGACAACGATGAAATTTAATATGGGAGTGTGTCTGCCATGTATCAACATTACATACATAAGCTAGTAGTATATGTGCATCGATGTATCTAAAAAGTATCATTAAATTGACATTGACACGCATTTAATGCAAATATTTGACTTTAACTAGAAATAGATGCACACATAGCAGAAACATTTGTATCTGTTTTATGCCGGTTGCATCTTTATCGTATTTTATTATCAAAATAAAATGTTTCGATTGAAAATTATTGCGTTGACAATGTAAATGACATTTAATTCATATTTATGTTTGATTGTTTCAAATGATGAATTTATATCGAATTTCATAAGAAAACAAATAAGGTCAAACAAAGAGTTCAATGAAGTTTATTGAACAAAATGAAAATAAATAAAAGAATTATTGATTAATTTAATAAAGAAAAGGAAAAATATTGATTCTTAAAAAGATGAGAAGAATAATTTTGATATTAAAGACCCCAGAATCATATCTTCTACTAAATAATGAAAAAATATTAATCAAATTTTCCTTAATTTTTATCCAATAAAGATCACATTTCACTTTCAATAGTTTCCGATCACTTAATTAAAGTACCATAAAAATCATGCTGTGGTGTTAAGTCTGTCATTATTGTATTATTAGTGTTATGTTTGTGGTCTTATGTGGCGTATTTGATAATCTTGCCTTGTTTACTTCTGACACCCATTTTCATTGTCTGCCTGCCGCAGATACAAATTGTGTGTATTATAATGAGTCTCTCATTGTTTGTTTGTTTGTTTGTCATAAAGCTACTACTTCTACTTTATTGACTTAATGCATTAACATTGATACGTCATAAATCTATTTAATTTTAATAGGTTTTTCTTTTTATCATCAACACTTTTTATGTTTTTTTTTGTTTGTATATGAGTATTTTGACTTCTTGATTGTTAGATACTTTTCTTTTTGCGGTAAAGGTAATAAAATATATGTTTTTTTTTTTTTGTGTGTCATTTAATAAAAAGTACTTCGCTAGTCATTTATCTATAAAGTTAAGGAAATTTTTAACATTTTCTTTTGTCATTGTAAAAGGAAATAAGCGATTATTTTTTAATTGACTACATTTTGTTTTATTGCATCCACAATAATTTGATTTCCTCTCTTTGTCATTGCAGAACATAACGAAAATGCATTTTTGAAATAAAATATTCAAAGAAAGAAAAACTCGATTAAAATACACTACTATACTCACTCGTAAAGAAAACCTGAAACTGCCAGCGTAAAAGACGCTTAATAACTTTAAGTGAGGACGACAATCAATCCCATCCATTCCCAATAATGGGTTTCCTACGCACTAAGCCATGCGTCAATAAGACGCTCATTTCACTCAAAGTCGTTGTATTCTTTGTCATTAGCGGTGAGTAGAATAAATTCTGAATTCTTATTTGACTTGTCAATTTATTTCATATACTCGTATTCTTTATCTCTGTTAGGCATCACGGCGCTTCATGTGCTTCATGCCACGAAGCCTCTCCTGCTAGGCTTGAACTTCAGCGAGTATCGCAACATCAGTATCATTGCCCCCTTCGTATCGATCATTGGTCCTCTTATTGCTGGTCCATTGGCTGATCGTTTGGCTGCTAAGAATGCGAATACATTTGGACGTTCGTTACGTGTCTTGACTGCGATTTTCTTGCTTTTGGCTGCTGCCATTTTTGCTTGTCTCTTCGCTATACCGGAGGTCCATCGCGAGGAAGCTCGTCGTCCACTCGTCAGTTTTGGTTGTGATGCTGATGGTGCTGTTATCTTTCAAGAAAGATGCTCTGAAGATGCCACTTGCCATCACTGGAAAGGCAAAGTGGGCACGGTGAATCTAACACGTTGCACCTACAGTTGCCAAGATCCAACTCAATATGAGAATATGTACACGCCATGGCTGGAGAATGTACCAACGCCGGCACCATCAACTGAACACAGTTCTGAATTTGATTATGAAGATGAGTCGACGTCGGCTGTCACAGAAAGTTTACGTTCAAAACGTGCGGTGCGCAAGCAATTGGAATTATCTGCAGAAAATCCAGGAGTTGAATTGCTCAGTGCTGAGGTGCAACATCCGAAGCGTGCTGTCCGTGCCATTAAATCGGCACCCCAGAAAGTATATGTCGAACCACCACATTTATGTATCACCGAGCGCAACGAACAGGGCGAACAAGTGATCAAGAACTGTCACGTCTATACAGATGACACACCTAATATTATAGTTCATTCCGTGCTGCGTGCTGCTACGAATGTTGAAAATGATACTCATAGTGCGGAATGGTGCCATTATCCTTTGGGTGTGTATTTAGTTTAGTCCGTTCTTAGTTCTTAGTTACCAATTAATCCATTTTCATCTATTATCCTTTCAGATGGTTTCCAATGTCACATACCAGCGCAACAAGTCAATTATATGATTGCACTGAAAAACGGTAGCGAATGCAAACCAATGATTGAGTGCCAAGTGATTAATCCTTATGACAGCAAGGGCAGTGTTTTGGCTGACAGCGAATGCATCAAGGTAAGAGAGTTTATACTTCATTCATTTGTTTACTTAACCTGGAACTTCTCAATTATAGACTACTGGCGACTTGGATACCACACTCACTGGTTACACCATCATTCGTTTGCTTGGCGACATTTTCCCGCTTGGTGCGTTAACCCTTCTCAACGCGGCCATTGTTATTGCTGTCCGTGAAACATCCGAGGGTCGTGGTGAAGTGTGCCGTCAATATGTTTGGGGTGCCATTGGTTATGTTTTGCTATTTTCGCCATTGGATCTGTTCTTCTTCCAGGATGAACCAAATCACAATGCTGCCCTAGTTGCTCTCATTCTGGTTATTGTATGCTTTATTGCCGGTGCTATTGTCTTGTTGTGTGCCACACAAATGCCTCTCAGTCCACCTGAATGGTGGTGGCATACCAAGACCGGCATGATGGTTTATCCTATGTCAGCCATTAGACGCTACAGTCCGGAAATTGTAATTGTGACATTGGTTTCGATTCTGTTTGGCACATTCTGGAGCAGCATACACAGCTTTTTACGTTGGACCTTCACAGATGCGAGTGCTGTTACCTTCTCTGGTATCGTCTTAATACTCGTGCTCTTCTTTAATGTCGATAAGTTCATTGAGTATTGCGGTCATTCGAATATCTTCATTGCTGGTTTTGCGCTCTTCATTATACGTTTCACGGCACTGAGCGGCGAGGAAACTCATTGGCTCACTGTAGTCATGGAGGTCATTGAGCCAACCATTATTGGCATTGTCTGGATAACGATAATACTCTATTTGCGCCACACCATGCCGCGCAAGTTGACCGCAACGGGTCAAGCAATTGGTGTGATTGCATTCTTTGGCTTGGGTAAGTGTGCCTGGCCAGTCGCTTGTGGTTAGTTCAGTTTAATAATATTATGCTTTTGATGTCTTCTTTAGGCAAAGGCTTTGGCGCTCTTATCGGTCTTGCCAGGGACGAGAAACAACCACAATCTGAAGCTCAGGAAATCCATCAGTGGTTGGCCATCATTGCCTGCGTGATTGCGCTCATATATTTCGTCGCCTATAATTTGATTCTTGCACCACGCTGTGCCGCTAAACCACAGCATCTTGAGGAGCTTATCTCGGGTTCAGCTTCGCAGAACTTGAGCAATGGGGCTGGTCATGGAACTGCTGGCAGTGCTGGTGGACCTGGTACAAGTGGTGCAAGTAATGGCGCTGGTGCCGGTGCTTCCCTGAATGGAAATAGCAACTATTCACCGCTTCGTGTTTACCACAATGAGAGGGGGAAGAAGGGTCAATTTAGATATTAAATGAATTTAATTTATGAGCGGCTGAAGTTCTCTTGATCTATTTTGGCATGAGATACTTTGCTGTTTTGCGATGAAGATTATTTTATGTGTTTTATTTTAATTTTTCTTTAAATTATAAAAACAATTAAATTTAAATAAAACAAAAAAACCACCTAATAAGAAAATTATTATTTTTGCGAACAAACAACATTATGAACAACAACAACAACAACATAAACTGCTTATAGATTTTAATAGAATATAAGATACTCTACCTGTATTTTTGCTAAGTGTGTACACTGAATATAATTTTTTTATATAATTTTATTTTACTTTTGTTATTAAATGCAGTCTAAGCTTAAAACGAATAAAGAAAAACAAAATCAAGATAATTAAATGTATTATTTATAAAATGAAAATTTTAGAAATCTAATAATAATAAAATAAATGAATGAAAGAAATGCACTCTTGATGTATCCTAAAAATGAATTGCCCATCTAGGCTCCTTTATCCACTGTCACTATCATGTTATCACTTTAACTGCCCTAATATTGACTTCCCATTATATTTTTAGTTGTACAAAACAATCAAACGAACAATTAAATAAAATAAATAATGAGACATTTGCGTGATTATTATAATTACAAATAATTTTAAGTGAAAAGAGAAGAAGAAAAAACTAATGAAAGAAGAAAATTCATGAAAAGAAAAAATACAATTTTAAAAACATAATTAATTCAATTAAATGTGTTTAATGCAGAATCCAACAAAAAAAAAAAAAAAAAACTCAATTTCAACACAAAAATGTAATCACATTTAGATGATGCTGCTGCTGCATAATTGTAACAAATAAACAAATCAAATTGCTTTTTAAATAAATAAAATAAATTTTAAATGTATGACGCTTTCTGTTAAATATGTTAATATGTGATTTTCTGTTACTTAACAGCGCTGTTAAATGAAAGCTTTCTGAACACGATAGCATTAGTTTACATACATACATATGTGCAAGTAGGATGACTATCTAAAAATAAAAATATTTTGAAAGTTTGATACTTTTATGTGAAGTATTAACTATAGATGGCGCTTTAAATCCTCTGTTAAAATTTATTTAGTTCGTTTAGGTCTTCTATTGTAGTAGTATTGTATTTTAAGAAGACTGTGAATTTTTATTGAGGACTTCATTCGATTAAATGAAGATCTTAAGGACTTGTCACATCTTAGTTTTAAATTAAGATACTACGGTTCTGAATATTACCTTTTTTGTTGTGCAGATTCATTATGAAGAGTTGAACTTCCTGACTGCCCATTCGTCACCATAATTTAAAAAAGTCCATAGGACGGCGACTTCGAGTTATTGAATTATTTAATAAAACTAGAAAATATGGCGAAATTAGATAGTGTTCTAGTTTTGTTTCAGTGAAATGAGAATGTATTTTTTAATGATTTCTAATTATCGTCAATTACATAAAAATATGGATTTAAAAATCCTTTAGTGAACTTGTAGTTGGATTTACTAGCTTTGAGCGATAATGTTCAATAATGCCGTTATCTGAAAGCAAGCCTATTGTGCACATGTATATAACCCTCAATAGCAGCAGTTGAAGTTACTTTTAGATTCAATCTAATCCAAGTTTCATAAACAGCTTTCATCAAGTCTCGATCTCCATCAATATTAGTCAAGAAAATTAAACGTACTACTCATCTATCATCTTCAATGTCCATTTAGAAAATAAAGAAAATTCATGATTTTTTATGATTTTAATCAAATTGCTTTTATTTGACTCTTGAAGTCTTTTTATATGTCATGCATTTTCAAGAAAAAATGTGCAAAATAATATTGGATTTGACAATATTTTTTTAGGATATTTAAGTTAAAGAAGTCAAATTGCACAGAATTTTCGCTATAAATGTTATTGCAATTCGTTTTGGTTTGAGTTATAGAAAATCGTTTTATGGAATTTTGTCTGTTTTGTATTGTAATTTACCATATAAAAAAGAGCTCAGCTGTTACTGCTTATTGAACAACTGCATAAGAATTATACTCAGATGGCCGATAATGTGTTTCCGAAGTATATCGTGATAACTCGATAGTCACATTCAAATGGAGAAAAACTTTTTTATTGTATTATAATTGTTTATTATTCTTAAAGTTACTCACTAATTACAAACTAATCATTTAATCTTGGTTCACCAAATTGGGATTTCCTTCAATTGGACAAGTCAATACAATATAAGTTTTGATTTTTGAGAATATTTGGAAAAACTTTTGATCGAATCTAGGAAGAAGCTTTATTTTACAAAATAAACTGTCATCTACATCAAAACTCAAACACAATCCTACAATATAATCTAACATTACAGTGAGAAATTCCGTCAGCAAGAGTCTTCTGCATCATTGGTGCTTGAAAGACCATAAGTCAACTTTCGACTATTGTTTTCCAAAATCCCTTTAACACTTATGAAGTAATCGATATGCTTAACTTATATTTTATCCAATTCAAACAAAGTGCTAGATAAAAACCCAGAATTCATTTCTTTTCATTGTCTTCAAAGGAAAAATCTTTTCAAAAAATTATTATTATTATTATTATTATTATTCAGAACTAATATTATAATTACAAATTATAACTTAGTTTATAATTTTTAATGTTGTAAAGAAATATTTTGTGATTTTTTTGTATTCAGCATTGGAACTAATTAAAGGTTGTGATATGATGAATTTGATAAAATAAGAAAATAAGAGTCGAATTACTAGGAGCCTAACAAATCTAATCTTAATGGGAAGAACAAGCGCAGCTTTCATTAGTAAGACATTTGGAAACCAATAAATCTTATAGAAATATTTTCTTTAAAATAAATCTTTATATATATAATTCTTCTGTGAGTGTGTATGTCACTGAACTTCTCTTAAATGACTGGACCGATTTTGATGAAATTTTTTGTGTGTGTTCAAGGGGATCTGAGAATGCTTAAGATTCACAATTAATTTATATAATTCTTCTGTGAGTGTGTATGTCACTGAACTTCTCTTAAACGACTGGACCGATTTTGATGAAATTTTTTGTGTGTGTTCAAGGGGATCTGAGAATGATTTAGATTCACAATCTTTATATATATAATTCTTCTGTGAGTGTGTATGTCACTGAACTTCTCTTATGTGTGTTCATATTGAGTCTTATGCGCGGCTATACCGTTCGTTCATCTGATTGCAATGACAGTTTGTGAATGCGTGCATGGTTGGTTTTAGCCTTGAACATAACAGAGTACTTTTGGATTCGATATGTGACGCTGTTTTCGAGAAATTGGTGGATCAAATACTGCATTTGATTTGTCTGATTCTGCGCAATGTACTACAGTTAGTTTTGAATAAATTAAAGGACTCAATAATACAATAACACTTAAGGCAAGACCAGGGAGCTGTGCATTGTTGTGGATTTGGTAAGTCACTGGAATTATTAATGTGACTGACTATCCATTTAGCCAAATTAAAGTGCAGCGGGAAGCAAAAATGGAAATACCAGAATTGCAATTCAACTTATTAATAGCGATGGTGCGAAACCGCAACTGTAGGTATGGCCCAATCCACTTGCGTTCTACTGAAAGTGAAGTTTAAGGAATCCGATTGGCCGTACGACGTCGGGCAGGATACCCTAGTTTACTATATTTACATAACTTCAGCATTATGAAATAAATGGTAGATTTGAAAATACACCTATCCCCCGATTTACACGGTAGATACGTTCCTGGGAAAAACGTGTAAATCGAAAAGTAAAAATTTTCAAGTCAAAACCGTGTAAATCGAAAAACTTGCAGAAAATGCATAATTTTGCTATTTAACAGTTGTGATTTTTTTTCAGTATTTTTAGGTGCACACAGAAATAAAAATAGAATGCATTGACAGGTTAAAATATGTAATATATGACGGAAACACTGTTTTTTTATTTAATTACAATGCATGTAACAGAAGAACAAAAAATAAAACCAAAGGTGTTTTATTATCCTTCATCACTATCGGAAATTACTCTCATTCTTTTTTTCGGAATTGCCGGTTGGAATAATTCATTTTCATCACTCGAAGTTATTTGTGCCGATTCGATGTTTGAAGCAGAAATATTTACATTCTGAGAGGTGGTAATAAAATCGGTTATTAACAATTGCTTCGAGTTTTTTGTAAGATCTTTGTAAACTTCTTCATATTGAGCCAAGCAGCGATTTATGTCACGTTGGAATCGTAAAGCCCTTTCTACGTTTGTGTCATTTTCTATAAAATGATTACCCAGCTTTCTTCCCAATGCGAGTCCTTCGCAGATGACTTTAGCAGTGAATGTTACTGGTACTAATTCCTCTTCATCAGATTTGTCAGACTCACTTTCGCAAACTAAGTTAACTAAATCATCCTCACTTAGTTCTTTATCAGCCATTAACTCTGCGATATCATCATCAGTAAAATCATCAAAACCTTCTCCGCCCAATGAATGCGCCATCTGTACTATCTGCGAATATTCATCATTTAACGTTGAAACGGAATGTTCATTTTTGACTACATTTGGCCACAATTTTTTCCAACAGCTATTGAGCGTTGTTTGCTTAATCGCAGTGTGTATGATAAGGCGATATGCTTCACACAGTCTAATATTGTAAAATTTTTCCAAGCACTAATAACTGTTAAAGATTCATTTTTCTCCATTTGTTCCAAAATATATGTAAAGGCTCGTTTTATGTACAAAGCTTTAAAAGTAGAAATTATGCCTTGGTCCAATGGTTGTAATAATGAAGTTGTATTTTTTGGTAAAAATTTTACTTCAACGTTCTCATATTCTAGATCTTGTGGGTGACCCGGTGCATTGTCAATTAACAAAAGCACTTTAAAAGGCAATCCCTTTGAACCTAAATATTTTTTGGCATCTGGGATAAAACATTCATGAAACCATTCAGTAAACATTGCAGCAGTAACCCACGCTTTCTTATTAGCCCTCCAATAAACGGGAAGATTATTGATGATTACTCCTTTAAAGGCACGGGGCATTTTTGATTTGTTAATCACTAATGGTTTCATAATATAATCTCCTGAAGCATTGCTACAGAAAAGAATAGTTGTTCGAAGTGAGGTTATGGAACTTGGACATAACACGCACGTGTTCCAAACACAGTAGCATTTAGTAGAGTGCGATAAAAACAAAAAAAAAAAAAATTATTTGGAAAACCGTGTAAGAGCGAAAACGTGTAAAACGAGTACCGTGTAAATCGGGGGATAGGTGTATATTATTTATTGTATATCCAGGTCTGAATGACAGAATCAAAATTAAATTGTAATCATTCATTTCCGCTTACTTTAAATAGATAGTCATCAAATTATAAAAATCCTTCTTTGTTACAAACATTGAATTTGTATTGTAGTTGCACTTTATGATTTCATGTCAATAAAATGCAATTTATAGCATCTGGGTGATTTCATTGCTATAAGCAATTACAAACCGGAAGTATTAAGCATACACACTTACATGCAACATAATTTTCCACTTTATTTTCATGAACGTGCCTTACTCAATGATAACAACAAAAGCAACAACAACCAGAATAACAAATAACTGGCAAATTCTTTTACCCGTAGTACTCATACTCCTCCTTCTCTTGGTTGAAGTCATTTTAAGCTGAATTCACTAAGATAGTAGTGAAAGGTAGTACAGTCACTTGACATTGCACTACATAGTTTTTGACATAAATGTGTATAGTTGTGTTTAGTAGTGTATCTAGCACTCTAGTACTGTAGTACGAACAGAAGACCTAGAACAAAGCACAGGCAGGAGTGGATCAGTGGATGAGTAGAAGTGCGAGTACAATGGGTGATGAAATTGTGCAGTAAAGTGTAGATAAACTTCATCTAGTAAAAATATATCTAAGGCTTCATGTCATTGTATTTACTTTCACATTTATTTAGTTGAATATAAAAGAGTAATAAGCGCTGATTTCATGACTCAACAAAAATAACCTCCACATGTGTGTGGCGTTTGTTTGTTTGTTTTTTTTTTTTTTTTGTAAAGGTAATGGTGACCATGGCAGTCTAAGCTGCTGAAGGCAAAGAGCGAAATGCTTAGTTTTTCTTTTTCTTTATGATATACCACCGACACAACAACAATAGAAACATCAACAGTAACAGCAATGATGTTGAAAAGGAATAAATGAAAGGATGACAATAAGGATAAAAGTAAAAGGAGTAGAAAGGAGAAGGACTTACGCATTAATGATTGTTCAATGTGGTGCCGCCGTGACTTTTAGCATCTCCACTATGTTGTACTTATTATTGTTGTGGGAGCATCCATTCCATTCACTCTGTAGATACTTAAATGGGTTATAGAAATGACGCAGTCAATTATTATCTTTTGCTTTTGATATTTTAATAAAGATGACACTCAAATTTTATTATCATCTAAGTTAATATTTCACATATAAAGAATGTACATATTTTCTTAGAATTGATAGAAAGATAACATACACAATCGCGAGTTAATTAAGTTTGTGTGAGTTCTTAAAGTATCTTTGATAAGTTATAGCTGGGTATTACAAGAGGAGCTTCGGTTGTAGTAGTTGCAGTGGTAGTTGTTGCAGTTGTTGTTATATTAAGATCAATTGGCTCGAAAAGACTTTCATTAAATGAAGATATGGTTCTTAAAACTTGTCCCACGTTAGAGTTTTTCTTTGTTGTATTCTGATGTTGATGATGAGAATGTTGAGAGTGTTTCTGATGATCTTGTTGCTTTACTTCTTCTTTAGCAAATACATCTCGTTTGATTGTAGAGTGTTTTAGCTTTTCATTGGGTTTTGGAGTTTTGTTATCTGGAATTTTCACTGGCTTCATAAAAGTTGCCAGTTCGATAAGTTTTGCTGCAGATGGTGCATTTAATGTTTTCTTCATATATTCGGTGCAGTTCATTTCAGGATGATGTTGATGACCACATGATTCTGTAGTTTCTTGAACTGATGTAGCCAATGTTGTTGTAGCCAATGTTGTTGTAACCAAGGGTGTATCACGCTTCGACAACTTTGCTCCATGCCCAGTGATGGCAAGGACCAAGAAGCTGGCAAACATTAAAACTGGCACGAATCGTGAATACTAAAGAAAGGAATAAATATAAATTTTATGTTATTCCTTTGCTTTTTCTTTCGATTTAATTGTACTTACCATTTTGTTCTACGAATTAAAACTGAATGATATCCGTTCGTATTGAGCGAATTATTTATAGTCGACTTCCAGCTTAAAATCAATGAAGTCAATCAGTCACAAGTACAAATGATCAAAAAAGATAAAACCAATTGATTTTATAATGAATCAAAGTTACATTTGAAGTGCGAATACATATTTTCTTCTGTTTTCCGTACTCAGAATAATTTGATAAAGTTCTTTATGACTCAATAGCAAAAATATGACATATGTTTTATGTCGATTGGAGCTTCAACTTTACGAGCTCTGTTTTGGTTTAATGATTCAAGAACTTTTCACTTTTGATATAACAAAAAAAAATTAATAGGAAAAGATGTAAAAAATTGTCAGCATTCAAAATAATTACCCTCGACGACATTAGTTGCATGCCATGTCATACTTGCCACGCCTAGAAGTAAGCATGTTTCATCTACCAAACATCATCATGATCATGATGAGTTTAGCGATGATGTGGCAGATAATGATCATTCGTGTCTTATGTCATTTATGCTTTTATACTCGAGCAACCACACACGCAATTAAGTTGAATCATGCAACATTTATACACTTCACACGATGAGCTTTTGTTTTGAATGAGTGCAACATGAGTCTGAGATGGCGGTGATGTCTCTATCTCTATATGCTTATGGGCGAAGGATTGAAAAAGTGGAAAGAATTTGCAGCAGCATCAAAATCAGCCACAATCCCAATGTCTGCGCTAAGTTATGCATGAATTTAAGCAGCAAACCAAAAGGATGCAAGGACGTGAGCTTGCAAAGAGTAAATCGTATACATTTAAGTGAGGTAGATTCTGCATGCAGGCGTTGCAAGGGAAAATAGTCACTTGGATAGGGGAGCCAGAACCCAACCTCAAACCAAACTAGAGTTAGAGTTGGAGTCATAGTCAGAGCCAAAAGTTTGAGTGTCACGATTGCCATCGCCATTCGGCATGGTTTTCCTTTGCGTGGCAGCTGCAACTTTTGCCATTGCCACATTGACTGTGGCAGTGTGTGACTCTGATGTTTTGCTGGAAGCGTTTTCAAGCGTTTTTCATATGAAAAATTGCTGTCATTTGCACAGCATAAAAATAGGAAAATGCAAACAAACACATTTATGGAGACAAGAGGCAACTGCCACGACAGTCTGCTAACCATAAGTTAACGGAAATCCACAACCACATTGTCACATACATCGGCACTGGCAACATTTTGGCCAAGGGGACTGACTACACATGGTGTAATACTACTACTTCTCGTGTGTTGAACATTGAGAACCGGCGACATCATCGTTCTAGTCTTTCTTCTTGTTATTCTTGTTATTGTTCCTGTTCTTACTGTGTCTGGTGCATTTGCAGTTTGAGTTGCTGTTGCTGTTGCTGTTGCTCTTGTTGTTGGTGACAACTGAGCATGAGCAGAAGACTTCGGCAAAGTACTTTTGAAAAATAACTTTGCACATCGTTGGATTTTGTGTAATTTTCTCACAGTACTTGGGTAACAATTTCTTGATTTTGTTGCTCTTTTTTCGTTTGTGTGTGTCTCTTCTTTATTTTTGGTTCGTTTTTTTTTGCTTTTAATTTTGTTTGTAAAGAAAACTCATTTTCATCATTTTGAAGTTTTTTCACATGAAAAAGGCAACGTTCTACAATCCTTTTCTTTGTGAGTATATATTGTACGAGTATGTAACTGATTGTGTAGTATGTCTGTGTCTATTTCCGTTGGCTGCATTTTTTCTCTCACATCCTTTCCTTTCGTTTCGTTTTCTTTTATTTTTCCTTTTGTGTTGTGTTTGTGTCTTTTACCATTTTTTATTTTTTCTACATTTGATTCAATAATATTTTGTGGCGAAGTTGCATCATTGCTTATGTTTCATATAATTATTTTGATCATTTGCATAGGAAATAATGTATGTATAGTAAGTATATTTTTTCATTTAATTCTTTGTTTTTCTTTTTGTTCATATATGTTGCTTTTTATGCATTTCCGATGTCATTTTCCTTTTGTTTTTTGTCCTTGTTCTTGGTTTGTCAGTTTCTGTTTCTCCTCCTCCTCCTCTATGCAATATTATATATACAAGTATGTAGATATCATTAATAGAATGCCACATCATTATTATTCTTGGTTCGTTGGAAGTGTTTTTGTTTTGTAAAATTTCTTCAAGTTGAGTTTGTTGTTGCGTCACTCATACGATACGTTTGATGTACAATAATAACATAAACCAAACGAAGTTGCATTTTGATAAATTTTATAAATGAAGAGTTTTCTTCATCGTTTATTTTCCTTTTTTCTCATAGACAACGTCATCACTTCATCATTATTATTAACATCATCGTTGTCGACGTTGACATCTCCATCTCCATTTCCATTTCCATAAACATGATTATCATGAACATCATCAGCATCAGCATCATTACGAGTTCTTGTGTACATATTTAGTTATTCATGATGCTTTTGTCTACACCTTGCCATGTGCAATTTATCTACTCATGCGAGAGTGTGTGTGCATGTGATATTTTCTTTTCCCTTTCTCTCAAAGATACACTAAACTAAACTAAGTCTCATATATTTATAACTGTCATGGAATTGTCATACTATCATAATTTTTGCGCGTAGCAAAGTGTTTTGTATTTGCATGCAACATGCCTGCCACTTGTCTCTTGCCACTTACTCACACTTTCTTACTCATACTTTCTGTTGTTGTTCTTGCTATTTGATCTTATATCACTTTTACTTCCTTTTGGATGTGTGAGACTATAGTGAGTGTTGTTAGCATGCATGCCCAAATGTCTTATGTCTATTTAACTAACTAAAACCATGTTCTCTTGCATACAATATCTTTGCATATGCAGATTAAAACAACTTCATTGATATTCAAAACATAACTTATGAGGTAATTAAGCGGTATTTCAAAACAAAATCATGTTTTTACAGGAGAATATTAAATAATATTCATTACAACATCATCGCAAGCAAATACTACTTGTCATAATAGAGAAAAAGAATTTTAGTAAAAAAAGAAGATAACTAAACTAAAATGTATAAAGAAATTTGTAACACAATTTTAAGAAAAAATCACTATAAATTCCTTCGACCTTCGTGTGCGAAAATATTGTAATAACATGAATATAATAGAGTTGAGTTGAGCCAAGCTTAAATTACATTAGATTCTTTTTCTTTCATTTATGAGTTATTTCTTAATTGAAACCGATGTATGAAATTACGTTTAAATATCTCAAGGGAAGCCAATGTTTTGATTGTAAAAACTCATCCACACTCAAAAGATTGTATGGTAATTATTGTATATAAAATATTTGTTCGATGAGTTAAAGTTTTGGACTTGTGATGCAAGAGAAATTGTACTTGGCTTAAAGAGAATTTTGTATGGCGTCGCCTCTTTCAATTCCAATATCAAGGATTTCTACTCTGACAGACAGTAATGTGTTTGTATCAATTGAATTTGAATTTAATAATAATAATAATCACTTTGGAAAAGATGCGAAAATAAAATAATTTTTGTTCGAAACAAAGACCGCATAGATCTAAGTCAATTCTTGCATCGAACATCTCATTAGTAGCAAAAAATATTAACTATAAATTAATGCTAGCGACGAATGTTCAGTTGATAGCAGGACACGCACAACGGGACGACAGCGATATTGCGAGAGTCGCATGATTAACTATTCGCCTCAACATATTGCATAATCATTTCTATGCATATTATACATGGTACGAGTACGAGTCAACACTGAACAAAAATGTATCCTCTCTCGCTATAACGAATCATGTACTACATGCAATACTATGAATAGTCACAATGTCTTTACGAACACTTTCATAAATCGACTCGTATGGTGTTTGTGAATCAATGATTTTGTTGAATTCGTAAATTAAGATAGTGTGCTACCGAGTCATAGCAGAAAACACGAGTTGACACGACAGAAAAGGCAAAAGGAGTTGAATGTTTTGAGTCAGAAACACGCTTGACTCGATATTCATAGTGTGCACAGTGTTTTTTATACTGTGATCATTATTGCTATCGCATGCATGCGCTCTTATTTCTTCTCGTTCGTTCTCAAATTTGTTTTGTTATTGTATTTTCATAATCGTGATACCGAGTCGTGGCAAGTTATACCAGAAGAAACGGGTCACACTAAGCCACACCGAGTCAGACCTAGTCACACCGAGTCATTCCCGACCACACCACATAATATTTTCGTGATAGTGTGATACCGAGTCTTTGAATCACGTTTTCATAGTATGTACAGTGTGATTGCCTACTGTTTACACTACAGTAGTGTTACCTAGTGCAGGGCTCTAATGGCTATGTACATTAAATGTTTTCCAGGGCACAGTTCTATGCGTGACAAACATCATGGTAAAGTGATAAAACCTGATCATATAATTACCTGTTAAAGATATATTAAAGAAAATAATAACAAATTTGGAAGTATATCACTTTAAAATTGAAAATAAGAAAACTAACATCATTTCATCGAAGCTTAAATATTTTCAATCGATTTCTAAAGATTCATTTGCATAACTTAAAAAATGTAAATGTTTTGCATTTAAAAACAAATAAATGCTCAAAAATCAGTTGAATATGAATCTTAACAATAATATCATATAAGCTGAATCAATAAAATTTTAGCAATCGAATTTATAAATTAAATTAAACAAATTAATATACAATAGAAATTACTACTGATTGGCTCGTTGGCTCAGAGGTAAGTGTGGTGGACTTATATTCCAAGGGTCGCGAGTTCGATTCCCGCTCAAGGCAAATCTGGTCCTGCACTTTTCTAATTTCCTTCTTTTCTTCTTAACTTACCACTGATCTAAAGGAATCTGTCGCTATTGCTCATTTAAAATATACTAGGTTAGAATTTCTAATTATAGGTAAGTTAAGTTTCTAATAAATAAAAAATAAATAGAAATTACAACATTACAGCTTAATAAGTATTTTAATCACAGAGAGAGTACCACCATGCGTTGCAACAGATGGATATCTAATCAATATTCCTTATCATGTTGATTATTTCTATATAATTGTACCCTTCATATGATCTTCTACTCATATGGTAGTTCCATTTATGACAAACATTAAGGTAAAGTAATAATATCTGATCACAATCTTGTGAAAGAAATATTAAAAATTATAATACAAAACAAAAAATGGAAATTATCGCAACAAATTCACGACCTTTGGCAAATAAAAACATATATGCATATGTATAATACTTTTTTTTTTGAAATATAAAATTGCAATTTAAATCAATGAATTTAAAGTGAAATTATATTTGGTTTTTCTTTTTTTGTGTAAATTTTTTTTTGGCATAAAAAACATTTGTGATGCATTTTCATTTCTGGATTCATGTGAATTTATATATTTCCCAATTATTAACCTTTGATAGATGGCAAGTTTCTGTTACTGAGAGTGAAAATTAAGCTGTGATGAATTTTACTCAATTTTTCACAATTTTCATCTGCTATTTTCGTTTGTTATTATATTCAATTCAATTTGCTTTGCACTTCGTTTGG
Source organism: Amiota minor (assembly GCA_037043295.1). Taxonomy (NCBI): domain Eukaryota; kingdom Metazoa; phylum Arthropoda; class Insecta; order Diptera; family Drosophilidae; genus Amiota; species Amiota minor. The sequence continues at coordinate 1,482,814 of JBAMAW010000483.1, forward strand.
TTACTTTACAGTTCACTAGACTACAATTGACAACTCACATCTAGTATAGAAAGAGAAAGAGAAGAAGAGTATGAACACCTCATCGAGCCATCATCTACCACTTTGATTTGTGCCCTTTTTTTGAAAAGTGACTTTGCCATGGCGTTGCTTAAAACGGAAGTCCTTTGTTTTTAGGCGTAAAACTTTGCTAATTACTGTGAAAATTTTAGCGCAACGTGAACTTTTCTTCTTTTTTTTTTTGTGTTTTGTTTTCATCTTGTGTTCGGTTCTATTGAAAATGTAGCCTTTGCTTTGGAAAATGTTGGAAAATTCTATGCACATACAAAGAGAACACATACATATATAGCGAAGATGGTAAGGTAATGAAAAATGAAAAGAAAAAATAGTTGAAAAATCGCTTCGGGCACGCTTCAATGTGCTTAATTCAATGAAGTCGAATTTATTTTGTTCGCTTTTTGTTTTTCTGTATAATTTTTCATTTTTTCTTTTGAATAAGCTTAAGTCAGAGTTTTTCTCCCCCTTGAGTTGATTTAAAAGTGTTAAACATTTAATTAAATGTAGCGAATACTGGGTTCTTGAGAGCAGGTACAAAGTAATAGTGGCTTAGCTTTAGTTTCATTAATGAAAACTCATTTACCATCGTACAATGGCATTCATTTTTTTCCGTATTCATTAATTTGCTTAAATTATATTAAGCAATACATTTTTAATGTGCATAATTAACACTTTAATAAATTGAGAAACTCATTTCAGTTTATTTTTTTGACGCATGCAATTAGCCAGGATTCGTTTTCATGGTCCTTATAGTATGTGGCCCATAATTAAACAATGCTATCAGTGATGCTATCAGTGATGCTTCTGTTGCTGCTCTTGTTCGCTGGCAGCTATTTTGCAACTGATGATGATGAAGTTGCTATTGATGTCCACTCATTGTAATATGTATATATGTACAAAGATACATACACATAGTATGTTTGTATATATATATTGCAGTATGTGGCATGCAATATGCAACGCCACTTCATGCCACTGTAGTGTTCACTCCAAAAGATACTCAAACGTTCATTGGCCTTTTTGATTGTCTTTTTTGTTTTTTTTTGCTGTTGCTGGACATGTTATTAATGAAATTGTTGTTGCTGTTGTTGTTGTTGTTGTAACTAACTTGTAAAATGTATATACATTTTTTTTCTTATGTAATTGGTCATGTTCGCTTGGTCAATATTGTATGGCATGCAACTCATTTCCTTCGCTCACCAAATTTTATTGAAAAAAGCCTTCACTCTTTTTATTGTTCAACATAACAAGTGCCGCATGTTGAATGTAGCGCATGTATGTTCCATGCTTGTTTACCAACATTCATCGAGTTGAGTATACGATTTGTGTTATTGATTGAGTTCATTGAAAATGATGGGATCTGAAAGACTCTACTCCAGAGGTTTTTAAGTTGTATCATTGCCAGGAGTTTACGAAATAATTTTATCATTAAACTTTCCATCATTAATTGTAAAATTTACCATTATTTATTATTTTTTTTTATTCTAAAACATAATAACAATAATGACATCTTTATATCAGAGAATTCTTTTTTGGTGTCATTGTGGGTTCACCATCATAAGTTTAAGAACCACTGGTCTATTACAATATTTCCTTTAATTAAACTTGTGAAAATATTAAGACAAATGGAGGACTTTTTATTTTAATTTCCCCATTTGTGGTTTATTCAATAAATACAATACAAAAAATTGTTGTTCATTTCTTATTTTATTAGTTGCTTCCTTGCCATCATCATCATCATCATCATCATCACCATTGACATCACCCTCATTATCATCATTATCATGATAATCATCATCATCATCATCATTATAGTCATCTTAGTGGTAGCGTTCATCTTTCATTTTCTTGTTGCAATTTGATTTGGTTTTTGCACTGCAGTCAGCATTTTTATTATTCGCTGCCATACATTTATTAGCAATGATTCAGAATGCATTCACCCCCTTGATAAGTAGTACCATGTATATTCCACCAACCGCAGTCATGCCTTTTACGCTTGCAACTGCAATTTTCTTTCATGAATTCATGAAGATGAAATCGCCGTCGCCGTCACCATCGTCATTGGCATCATCCTCATCATCATCATCTGCAAGGAAGTCAAAGGATAAAGTAAAGCAGAGTTTAGGGTACTACTACACACATATATAAGTTCGTTCAATATCTCATGCATTTATTTCCTTCATTCATTGCTTTGCTCTATAACGCACACAAATCGCATTTCATCGAATCGCATTCGAAGACATTGCCGAAGTAGTAAAAGAAGAAAAATGTTGCTTCATTTGTGCTTCCATTTGTATTGTACCATGATCTCTAAGTCCGTTTATAGATAGTAGTATATTTCTACTTATATGTGGTATGAATGTTGTGTGTTGAAGGAAATATTTTTGAATGGATTTCCAATGCTCATCAGTTTTGTTTGAGGGCATTTATGGTTGAGACATGGAGATGCATGGCGCCATGTTGAAATTCAATAAAAGAAAGAACACAGTCGAAGCAACCACAAATGCAATTTATTTTTAGGTTTTGGTATGTTCAAGATCAAAAGGTGGATAATAAATAGATTTTATGGTTGCTTTGGCAAAACGTTTGAATCTATTGAAAACGCATAGTAAAATGTTGTAGAACATTTAAACTATAAAATAATGGAAAATATTTACAATATATTCCAAGTAATTTGCCATTGTATATGACAGTGATATTATATAATGATTTTATAAAGCAAGTGAATGCTCATCATAATTTTCATGATGCTCAGCATTCATTGAAGCACTAATGAATCCACTTAAATTCACATTTCATTTTTATTTATTATTGATTGCCCCACACTGACCACAATAACAAAACTCAACTAAAACAAATCAAATCAAACTAAACTAAGCTGAATCATTGCCATCATCATCATCATCATCATCATGACCATCACAATTACAATCACCATCACAATCACCATGATCATCATCGGCAACATCAACATGAATCATGAGTTCTATTTAATGCTTATAACGGCTTTTATTTATTTAAAAATCAATTTATTGTCGGATTTTATTTGGTTTGCCAATGCAATTGCATTACAACATTCACACCCAATTGTTGACTGCCCACCTCCTCCCCCGGCCTTATTCTCCTTTACTTTTGCAACACCCACGGCAAGGACTTTACCGATGTTGTGTTGAGAGCTAAAAAGGATATAACAATGAGTTTGTTCGTGAGTTTTCTATGCCAATAAGCTGCTTACCGGAAACTGTAATGCTGTAAATTCAGATTTCCTGCCGCAACCTGCAGCAAAGCAGCAGGATCAGCATCAGCATCAGGATCAGAGGCAATAGTAATAGCAACAGCAACAGCAGCAACAACAATGATGACAGCGCTTCATGGTTTTATGGTTGGCAACATTTGTTGCAGCAGAGAAAAAACTTTTGCCTTGCTAGCTTAGCTCTTAGCTCGCCCTTCGTCCTTCGTCCTTAGTTCAACGCCCTACATCTTTCTTTCTTAGTAGTAGTACGAGTGAGTATATGCGCCAATATTTTGACTTTATTTCATTTCATTTTTAGCCAATCCAACTAACAAAACCGCAAAGTCTTTTCTTTCATTTCTCTCATATATTTCATTCTATTTTTTATTTATTTATTTTTGTTTATTTTAGTACTGCAAATAAATAAATATTTCTCTTCTGTGCTATGTGGAACAAAAAAAAAAAACGGTAACAATTTTTACAGTCAGCAGCGTGCACACGACCAAAAGACCACAATTCAAGCCAAAACCTGTGACCAATTTGCAAAAGTCATTGTGTATAGTTCTGGGTAGTTCCGAGTATTTGTTGGAGCAATTGTTATGTTTGTTCGCAGCACGTAAATAAAATTGAAAAATGTTTTCAAAATAAAACTAAAGAAAAATGTTTCTATGTGTGTGTGTGTGTGTTGACAAGAGTCCTGTAGAATTTTATGGATGCAGTGCTATGCAAGAATGTCTCAGACATAGCAAAAGGACTGTAACGATAAACGAAGTAATGAAGAAAGGTAACAAAATTCAGTAATTGGCTTGATTGCGAGTGGAGTTTCATTTTTTCTATTTGACAAAAATAATTCTTTAAACTTTAAGGTATTAAGGATTAATTATAGAAATACAGTTGTCAGACATGGGAAGTTAGTCCAGTTAGTCCAAGAATCTAGCTTAAATTTGAGTGAAGAATTTATTGTTTTTAATCTCATGACATAACATCATTAGCACCTTTGTCTCTCTAAAGATCTCATGCTATAGTAATAATCTTTATATACAATATATAGTATATTTTCCAACTATTTGTCCTTTCATCATACACATACCTTTGCTATATGCCTCTAATATCTTACAAATCGCTCACTTAATGTCCTTTCTGTCTTTGTCTCATTAATCACAAAATCCTAGTTACTTATCCCTACAACTGTCAGCTGCTCTAATGACCCATGCTCAACACATGTTTCATACCATGAGGAGCAAATCGAATGCTTCGACATAGTGGAGAGCAAGCAAACTCATCTTATTGCCCCTTCTTCATGCGCGCACAGCATGAAGCACGGTCAGCATGTGGTCAACCTAGTTGCCAAGCAAGCAAACCAAACTAAACCAAACCAAACCAAACCCAACCAACCAACCGAACCAACTAACTAACCAACCAACAAAACTAACCTAACCTAACCTATCCAAACCAAGCCAAGTTAGGCAAACCAATCAAGCTGAGCATCATCATTATCATCATCACCATCATCGTCATCATCGTCATCATCTTCAGCAGCATCGGCAGCATCGGTAGCATCGGCCGCACCAACTCGATTGCCACCAACGATGACTGCTACTGCATTCTATTTCATGTTTTTTCTTTTTCTTTCTCGATAAACTGCAATCAATTTTTACAAATGGGATTATTTTCTTTTGCAACGAATTGTAATTTGTTTTTCATGCATTCGTTATTGAAGCTCATTCACTGGCATGAAGTGGTACGAGTAGTAGTAACACTAAGGAGAAATAGAAGAAGATGAAGAAGTGCAAATATTTTGTATGAGTATCTTGTTGCAAAAAGTACATCAAAGTGGGTGGCATTCAAATATACACTCGCACAAACACTCATACAGGTGAAGTACGAGAATATACTCGTACATAGTTGAGACACAACGGTAACGTTGTTACTTTCTTTCTCTCCATTACTCTTTTGATTTCTTATACTTTATCCTTCCTGCTCATGTTGTATCTTGTAATGCAAAGCAGCTTTCGATAGAGATTTATGTTTGTTGCTAGTTTTGCTCATAAAAATGCATTTTTATTGCTTTTGGTTTCATATTCTTTTTTTTCTTCTTCTTTATTTTATTTCTGCTGTCCTTTCGATCGCTAGTCGTTGGGTTTCCTATGGTTTGTTTGTTTGTTTGTTTGGTTACTTCTTCCATCGTTCGAATATTGAGTTAGTTGCCAACCGCTACCACCATCATGGTAGATTCTCGTATTCTTTTTTTCCATTCGAATTGCGGCAAAAGAAAAATTATGTCTATATGCAGCTAAAAGTATGCAAGCATTTCTTACCCTCACCATTGAGAGTTTTTTTTTTTTCTTACCTTAGTTTATTTGTTTATGTATTTGGTTGGATTTACTTTGGATTCGCTTTGGCTTTAGTCATTGGTCGCGCTCGTAAAAATTGTAATCAGCGAAATAAATAGCGCCATAAAATAACTTTTTATCTTTTATTGCAAAAATGCCAAGCAAAGCAAACCAAAGCAAAAGTGTCTTTCCTCCTTTTTGACCCAAAAAAAAAAAAAAAAAATAAAAGCCAAAATACCCCCAAAAAGGATAACTTACATAATACATAAAAGTATTTTTGAAACATATTTAAATGTGTTTTGAGTGAGTCGAGTGGAGTGGAGTGTAAGCAAGTTTAATTACTTTTTAATTATATGGTAAAATTGTTGTGCCTCCTGTTCCTTGTTTTTTGTTTTTTTTGTTTTATGAAAAAATTAAACCATTTGACGACAATTTTAACTTTCAGAAGTTGCAAGTTCTCTTTGAATTGGTTTCGGAAAATGTGCAAAATTGAAAAAGTTTCTTTTTTCTCATTTTTGTTCACATTTTCATTTAAGATTTTAGTTTTTTTTTTTTTGCCAAAAAATGTTGCATTAAAATTGCATTCCTTCTCATCCTCCTTCTCTGTTACCCGCCTTTACTCTTCTTCAGTTCTCTTAACACTTTTAACTTTGTATTCTTATGCTTTTCAGCACTTTAAACTTTAATATTATTATCAATTTGCCACACATTGTGCTGAAAAGTGATTGCATAAAAGGAAAGTTTCCAGTTGGTGGCGCGAACTTAAGCTCAGGTAAATATGGCATCATCTAGGAAGGAAATTATGAAAGGAAAGTTCTATAGGAATAGAGTGAGTAAGTTTTAAATTTTACTATATACAACTAACTTTAAATATTAATAAGCAACCATATTAGTTGCATAAAAAGACAAGTTTTCAATAGTTCCTTTTACCACAATGAAAAATGTTGCCTTTGGTGTAATATTGTAATCAATGCTTAACAAACCAATTGTAATTAAATAAGTACATACATACATGCCACACATTAAGAGGCAAGTATACTTAAAGTCCTGCTGCACATACACATATTCGTATGTACATATATACGCCATTTTGTTGTTCATGTTAGATTTCTTCTCTTGTAAACCTTGCTTAGCTCGATTAAATCGCATTCACTTTTATTACTTTTTTTTTTCTATTTGTAATGCAAAACTCAAACTTACAAAACTTGGCTTCCCTTAAAACTGTAATTTGTTTAGTAAAAGATCAAGAACACATACAGAAGGGGACTGCAGAGTGAGAGAGAGAGAGAGAGAGAGAGAGAGAAGTTGAGTGTTGCTATAGTAAAATAGTACAAAAGATGTATCTGTGTGTTTTGTATGCGGTTTACATGCGCCTTGTTGAGCTTAATTAGAATTTCATATGAAAATGCGTAAGTTATGTTGCCGAGAGTAATTAATGTATAAACCAGAACAACACACACACACACACACATACATGTAGTCTCACAAATACTTATATGTACTTACAGATAGACATAGATACATACATAAGTAGATGCACTATGGGATATGCAGTATAAGTTACATATAACAATAGTCGACTCCTGTGTCGACTGCAGTCTTATGTTTTTTCATTTCTTATATTGCTTTTATCATTATATATATGATTATCTGGACCCCTCCTCATCTGATTCTAAACATAATCTATTTGTTGTTTGTGAACTTAGACCATTTCAAGTCTTGTAGTTGTGAAAAATGTCTGCCAAATTGTCTTTAATGAACTGCAACAACTAAAATGCAATATTATTGTATTTTCATCATCATCATCATCATCATCAACAACAATAATAATAATAATAATGATAATAACAATTTCGAACGAATTTATAACAATAGAAATAAAATGAAAATGCAATAATACAAAATCAAATATACTAAATTCTCGAAAAGTGTCAAACTAATGGCCTAAGAAATACAATATAAGTATATAGTTTATAGCAATATTCGTACTCAGTCCCACTGAAGTATTAGAAGACAAAAAGTTCAAGCAAAGCAAAGCCATGCCATGCCATGCCAAGCCAAACCCATTCATATAAAAGAACCATTGTAGAATGTCCATTGAAATGATATTGAACAGACATCCGTCGTCCATTGGGCCAACATATCCGGCGACAAAGAAAGTAACACAGAGAGAAGAGAAGAGTGGAGCGAAAACAATAACAACAAATGAACGAAATACAAAGGCAAATAATACGGAAGAGATACACAAAATATAGTACAATAAGAGTAATACGAATTCGATATGTTTCGATTGGGGGTTGAATTGACTGACTTATTGTGGCAGGATATTTACTAAAAGCAGGACTAGCGCTACTAGTTTACTGTACGAGTATATCAGAGCCAAAGGCTATGTTTAATTACATACAAAAGGCATCACAACATAGCACAGCACAGCATAACAGACAACAACAAAACAAGTAAATAAGTAGGAGACAAAGATGGAAAATAAGAACAACCAGAACAGTATAGAATGGAACAGAATGGTAGACAAGAACAGAACTTTACAAAAGACGCTAAGACACAAGAAAAAGATTCAAGCATAACAGCAGACAGGACATGGACATGAACATGTATATACTCGGGACACAGAAAGATCGATTGCAAACAAGCGACTGCAGCAACAAAAGACAATGCAGGACATGCGTTTTTGTTGTTTTTATGTTCATCTTCTTCTGTTTTTCTTTTTCTTTCTTTTTCTTTTTCTTTTCCTTATACTTGTAATTTATTTGTTGCATTGTCGAGGTTGCTATTGCTGTTGCTGTTTCTTGTCATTTTCTTTCTTCACATTTTTGTCTTTATTATTGACCATACCCAGCAAAGTGCAATTAAGTTTGTAGTGTAAACCAAGAATGAGAAACACAAGCAGACGCAGATAAAACAAAATAAGAATAAAACAAAAGAAAAATGATTGTTTTATATAAGCAATTATTTTTTGTATTATTTTTTTAATGAGAAATAAAATTACCGATTACGTAAAAAAGATAACAAAAATAATAATAATAATAATAATAACAATAAGTCCATTGTTTTTGTTTCTGCTGGCATACAAAAGAAGTATGAAAGTCATCAACATTGAGAATAAACAATAAAATGAAAATATTTTTTTTTTCTTTTGAGTTTCGAATCTTTTAAGCAATTTTACTTTGTTATATAAATAACCAAGTCTTAGTATTCTATTGTCTAAAAGTATCTTTTGGTTCATTGGTTGGTTGAATGGGTATTTGGTTGGCTGTTATTATAAATATTAATATTTTTATTGAGTGTATTTTATTGGAAGTAGTATACGAGTATATCTCATTTTGTTTTGGCATATTTCAGTCTATATAAAATGTGATAATAAAAATGAGAATCGACAACAACAAGATATGCCAGTTTTATGGCATGGAATTTTTAACGATTTTTGGTTTATCCTCTTCTTTTGTATCTGCTCGCTTGCTATCAAGTTTTTATTTTGTAAAGTTGGAAATAATTGAGAAATTAAAAACAAAAATAAGAAAAAATGCTAAAATCAAATAGTTGCGACTTTTGAATATCCTACGCAGTACAATATTTTACATTACCAAAAAAGATTTAAGAGGACAACAAATCATTAAAGTTCAATAAATCAATTGAAGAATTTCATTATCAAAAACAAGTTTTAATTATCTTAATAGGAAAATGCTGAATTAGTCAAATATTGTTTTAGGAATCGTATTTATTATAATAACATTACTTCCCTGAAAGATGCAATACTTACCGACTTACACATCTCTTCCTAAGAAATCGAAATGATACTAAGAATTAAAATGAGTAAAATTAGATTCCATAATTTCCATATGCAATAGCTCAAATTGATTGATTGTTTGCTTTTATCTGAGTTTTTTGTTTATTATTTCTATTTCTCTTTTGTGCTTGTGCTTTGTCTATGCTGATAGATAATAATAACGGAAATAACAGCAAATAACAAAAATAGCAACAATAATAACAGAACAGTTGACGGTTACTCCCAGAGGTCAGCATGCTTTTCTGGAACCAACCTTCTTTTTCAACAAAAAGATCCAGGGTCTCCAGTGGATAATTTCTCAAGCTGCTAAAATTTTCGAAAAATGGTATCCCTAGAAGAAGTGCAGGTGTTGGATATTTTTGGATTCTTCCTCTCCACTCCACTCTTGTTAGGTAGCATTCATTGTATGAGCCATTAGCCCAATGCGAATTGTCGCTTTAAGACTCCCGTCATCATCTGAATCACATTCTTCTTAAAGTGTAGGAGCTCGTTAATCTCTTGCGATTGATGTTAAGGACAAAGAATCCATTACAGCTAGGCTTATTTGCCTACTACTGCATGTCTGTTAGTAGTTCGGTTTCGCTTCCTATCTTCTATATCCATTAGCCAGTAACCAATACGAATTCTAGCAAATAAAACCAGATAAGCGTAATTGAGGCTTGTCGGAAATGGTTAAGAGTCGCCAAAAAGCAAACAGTGTTTAGCAAAAGCAAAGAACTCATTCATATGTTATGCCTAGCTACAATTATATGTGTATTTTTTATTTTTACGTATATTAAACTGAGTTTGTAACTAAGAAAATCTAGTAGTAAAGATGCAAACTTTAAGCATTTACTAAATTTATCACATTCTACCATGTTTCCCTACCATGTTACACGAGCATTTAAAGTCACAAAAATGCTATGGAAATGTTAAAAAACAACAATTTGGCAACATCAAAATCATATTCATACATACAAACAGTAATAACAATAACAATTACATAGTTAAATTTCATTTAGCCATTTATTTTTCAAAAATATCCATTCACATTCCGTTTTTTGTTGTGCATTCTCGTATATATTTTTCATTCAATTCATTCATGGATTCGTTGTACACGGCACGGTACATCGACATCGACAATTGCTTGCATATACACACTACATTTGTGTATATGAGCATTTGTTGTTGTTGTTTGTTGTTATTTTTGGTTATAGTTGTTATTATTGCTGTTGTTGTTATTGTTGTTGTTGTTGTTGGGTATAACTGCTTTCGATACTCTGGCATTTCCGTTTCCGTTTGTCGTAGGAACTAAAGTTGATTGATTTTTATTTGCTTTGGCATTTCATTATTATTTTATTTTTATTTCTCACTGTGAAGTGTGTGCATAGTGAATATGATGATAAATTCTTATAAAAAGAAATTATTTTTAAATGTGCAAATGCAATAATTAAATTAAACGAAAATTATTGATAAATTTCATTTCATGTGAGTTTTTGGTTTTTGTTTTGTTTGCAACAACATTTCTCACATGAGCTTAAAAAATCAAAAGGGGATTCAGAAAAGGATCTACATTTATTAAAAATGTATTTTTTAATTAAATTTTATAAATCATAAATTTGTAAAAACAATTGATATTTTTTTTATTTTAAAAAACAATAAAAAGAAATCCACTCGCAATTGCAATGAATGGCTGAGTCATGTGTTATTATTGTTATTGGAATCATTACTCAATGGTGCTCAAATAAATTTCATTAAAGCTAACAAAAGTGTTTCATTAATAAACTATCTTTATAAAAAAAAAAAATTGTACTATTATTTATAGGAAAAAAATTGTAAAATATGGCAAAAAACGCATTAAAATGATGAGAAAAAATATGATCATATTTTATAAATATTTTAAATGTTACCGACGCCAACATATCGTATCCTCTTTTCTCTTTGTTTGTCCTTTTTTCTTTGTTATGTTATTTCGTTATCAATTGTGTATAGATATTTTTTGAGCCTTTCTACTACAATATGTACAATAAATGAACAACTATTGCTTTTGTATGTTAACATCTTGATTACTACTAATTTTAGTTGAATTTAAATATATATGAGATGAATAAGTTTTATTATTTTTTTAGGTAAATTTCATAATATAAACATGTTATTTGATGAAATTTATTGTTTCTACAAATCAAAATCATCATCAATAGGTGGAACAGTTCCTTCTGAGCTGTTGTTTTAATAACATTTTCTTTTACACAGTTGAGTTGTCAGCTTGATTAAGCCCAAGTCGATTTATCTACTGCTGCGAAAAGCCTTAGATATATCCCATGCTATTGGGCTATTCACACAGATATATGCTAGGTTATTGTATCATCATTGCTTCCATTTGATGGCTCTATGTTCGGTTGTCAGAGCCTCTGTTCTTATCAATATGTTGGATATGATGATGATCCCTTCTGTCCGAGTTGCACAGGCGAAAACGAAAATGCAGAACACGTCTTCCTGCATTGCCCAAGATTTGATGTTGCCAGATTAATGATCTCATCTGCGTTTGGTGAAGTGCCGACTGTGTCGAACTGCATCCGGCATATGTGTGAATCACAGCTGAATTGGGATGTGGTAAGTCAGGCTGCAGCTCAAATCATGACAGAGCTGCGGCATATTGAACGATTACGACGAGTTCAGACGAACGAAGACGTGATAGGTCATTAGTTTGATATTGACAAGAAGTTTTAACGTAAATTTGTTTTGATTTACATGGGGTAAAAGCAGACTTTGAGCTGTTATGCTCCCTCTTTCCTCCTTGACGTAATGCTTTGCGGTAGTGCCAGGGGGACTGTAGGACTTGGGACGGTGGGGTTTAGTGGGTGCAAGTCCCACACTTCGAATAGTAGATTCGTTCGGCTTTTAATGCTTCCCCATCGGTAAAAAAAAAAAACACACCAGGTTGTTAGCTTTAAGTGGCTTGGTATTCTCATTGATTTTACAAATAATATTCTAAGCAACTGACAGTTTCATTCAATTAATTTCATTCCTTTAACAATTTAATTGCCTTTTATCTAGCAAAGAACATAATTCCATTGAATTCCGTATGTTAATACAACTTGTTGCAAAATCCTTTGCTTTCAATCATCTTTTGTACTTTTGTTTTATTGTATTTTTCAACAAACAACGAATAAAACATTTTTTTGATTAATTATTACAGCGACTATAAACAACAAAAATTTTTATTACTTCATATTATTCTCTCTACTTGCTTTCATGAAAACATAAAACAAAATATACATAAAAAAAAAAGAAACAACCAACTTGGTGATGAAATAAAAAAAAAAAAAAAAAAGAATGCATATGCATAAATTATATTGAGCGACATGATTTATTCTAGCACTTCTTTCTCTCTTTGTTGTAGTTGCATTTGTATGAAAATTAAAGAAAAAATTATATTAAATTCTTGTATGGAGAACTAAACCAATGGAGAAAAACAAAAAAAATGTGAAGTAATTAAAATCAGATGAGTTACATCTATAGAAAACTGGCTAAGTTTTGTCATTATAATTTGAATCTTATGTCACTTGACCACAAAATACTAGAAACAAGCAATTTTACAAAAACTTTGCATACAAAGAAAAACTTTCTTTTCAAGCAATTAATAGTATTCTAAAATTGTTCTTACCTTAGCTCAGATACACTACAGATGCTTTCAATTATAAAAGATACAATATATAATAATTTTTAGCAAAATTATGCTGATTTGGTTGGTTTACTTTTGTGTTCGTTGAATTTAAAATCATCCAAGTTCTGAAGAACAGAAAATCTGAAAACAATTTTTCTTTGAATGATCGATCGTTTATAGTGACTGTATTCCAATGTCTAAATTATCTGGACTACAATAAAATAAATTAATATTATTCAATGAAGAAGTTGATTTTAACTTAATTTCACAACTGGATCTTCTAGGTATTGGATGATGACAAATGTCGTCACATCACATGATTTCAAAAACCACCAAGATGGTTTTAGTGACAAATCACAGACTATGGTAACATTAATTCAAAGATAGTTCTAAGCATTACAAACATTAGACTAAATTGTTAAAACATGTGAAGTAAGTGTTGCAAAGTGTATAAAAAGTTTTTTAAATTGTCTGTTGAGCAAAGAGATCCTGGAGCAATACTAGTTTATTAAAATTGTATGCTTTATCTAGGTTGCTATGAATCATCAGCTTATCAAGCATTTGTCTATTTGTTTTACCAAGTCAGTGGTCGGTTCCCTGTCTCCAATTACATTTTCCATTATTTTACAATCCTAACTCATTGCATTGTGAAGTTATAAAACTGAAGATGACGATGACGATGAGGATGACAACGACAAGAAAAATGAGTGAATTTTAAGTTTTTCTTTTTTTTTTTTAAGTTTTGATGGTTTTTCGATTGAATTGCAACACTTTAGTCATCTTTAGTTTAGTACCAGTTGCCGTTGTTGTTATCTCTCAATCCCTGAGAAATTCCCTTTTGCACCTACCAACTTCATATCTTCATATCTCCATGAATGTGCTCAATCTATTTTATAAATTTATGACAAGTTGTTAAAACATAAGAACGAACGTTAAAACTTCATTTTCTATCTTTTTATCTTTTTATGGCTTAAATGCTTTTTGGTTCTCATCTTTTGCTTGTTACTAGTAAGTAGTAGTAAGACAAGTTCTATCTTGATTTTCTACGTTCTGTTCGGTTATGTTCTTTTTTGTTATGTTCTGTACTGTTCAGTTGAGTTGTGGTTGTTGCTAAGTATTTGTTAAAAGTTAAAAGTGGTTTTCATTAAAAACTTTCAATTATTTGCTTGGTGAATTAGTTTTGTACTTACTTTGGAATCCCTGACTTGCCTGTAGTTGTCGCTTTTGCTGTTGAAGTCTGAAGTTCATCTTTGACAGCGTTTTATTATACACAAGTATTACTCCTTGGTATTCTATCTTGATTTATGGTCGCCCATCAACTATTGTAAATCGACAATAACTTGAAGGTCTTTAAGAAGTTTTCGCTATTAGCGGAATATTACTTACTTACTTAAATGTATGCGGCAAATGTTCTTCGATTAACCTATTGTATTAAGGTTCGCTGGTATCATTCAAATTGATAGTCATTTTAGCCAAAGGGGCGTATGATTGACAGAGCAATGAACTCAATGTCTTTAGTTTACGATTACACTAAATCCTTACTTACTAAGTTCTAACTTACTTTCTTGTTTATAGCATGATTTCTTTTATGACACTTATACGTTTTCTTTATTGTCCTTCCTATGCTACTTCTGCTTCCGACGCTGCGGCTGCTGCCACTGCTGAATTGCGCAATTTATTAAACGCCACGTGGTAATGTTTGGCAATTATTGAATGCGTGAGGCAAATAAATCGCGTCAAAGTCTAAGAACTACAACAAAAAAAAAATAAAAAAAAAAAAACATGTGAATCTAACAGAAAAAAGAGTGTGTGCAACATAAAGTCCTAACATTCAAGTAGTTTAATTTATTTCTATACCATCTATTGTAGATTATTGAATGCAAAGCAAAGAATGTTCTGAAGACATGTGGAGTATGTTTCTAATGAAACTCTTTAGTTTCTCTATAGATGTTAATACATCGATAGCGTTAAAATCATCATCATCATCACTACTAGAAACTTTTTTCTTGTTGTAGCGTTAAACAAATTGTATTTGCACTGCACGTTTTCATCCAACAAATCACAAGCTATTATAGAAATTCAACAAAGGCGCAGGACATTGTTAGAGCGCAGCATTATGTTATTCCCGGAATGGGACAACATCTGCAGCTGACAAAACACATAGAGAATGAATTTGTAACACAGAAACTCATACTCCCTTAGTTTGTCTTTTAGAGTTTGTAAGTTTTAGTCCTAGAGAATAGAAACAGTAAAATCTTAGCAAAGAAATCTGTTCGCTAGTCTAAATCGAGAAATACAATACTTATAGATAAAACTTTTAATATAACGTGACAAGCAAATTGCCTACAAAAGCGAAACAAAGTGAGTGAGTGAGTGAGTGATTGAGTGAATGATGGCCATACTAAGTGACTGAATGAGTGAGTAAACGAATGGCATGATGGCTAATGATATTATTTAAAAGATGGTGTATGAGTGGTGTGTGTGTGTAGAGTAAAACAGACACCGCTCAATGTAGACAAAGCCAATGAGGCATTGATGATGTCATAAAGGAGCATAACTGACAGTTGTGAGCAAGAAGAATGAATAGTGTAATGTAAGAATGAGCATGAAGTTATTGACTAGGCAACAATAATGAGAATTTGAAGATAATGATAAGAAGGTTGTTTCTCTGTTCGATTTTCGTGGCTAAAATTGCATTTAATTGAGCCAAACCGCATTGACTGATCAAATGACTACCTAAACTGATTAAACAGACTGTGACATATTGAGTAAAGGAAACAGGACTGATGATGATGTTATTATATTGTATATACGAATGTAGTGAGTGATATGTGATAAACAGTTTATTATTTATAGTGTACATGAGTGATTATCGCTTGTTCGACATATTTGTGTTCATTACATGAGATTAGCGTTGCAAAATCATTTTGTAATCCATTGAAATGCTATGTTGCACAGACACAATCTCTCTTATGTATATAACATATTAACTTATACATATGACGAGGTACGAATACACAGACACAAAGTGTGTTTCAAATAAACCACATTAATTTGCATAATTGCACTCAAGCATGTTTAATTTGTATTTATTGCATTATTACGCATATGCCACACCCAAATACATATGCACTACACTATGCTACACACTATAAACATTGGTTACGACCAAGTCGATTGAGTTACTAACCTCATACACCACTAACAATACATGGAAATACTTTAAGATACGATATACCTATGTATTGTATTTGATGCTAAATTGGCGGTTATTATTGATACCCTGAGCAACTAACTAAATCAACATTGTTTCTTGATTTAAGCCTTTAAATTGTTGCCATTTCCTTTTCAGTAGTCGCACATGAAGTCAAATATTGCTAAGATTAGTTAATTAGTTCGAAAAATAAGAAAAAACTATTGTAGAATAAACCTGATCAGATCATATTGAAGTCAAGTCAATAAATCGTCAAAATTGGAATAAAACTTTTATTAAAAAAGTTTATCTTATTTTTTACTTTTTATCAATTTTCAAATGTAAGGCATATTTAGAAAAGAAAAACAAATGAGAAAAAGAAATATACACAGACAGAAGACAGTTTTTGTATCTATAGTTTTAATGAAAAGGATAAACAGTTTTCTTAACTTGTTCTATGCAAAAATATACTTTTGTAAGCGGAAAGTTTTTCCATGTTGCATAAATTCAAACGTTTTATCATCAAAGTATTATACTTTGCCCATTGGATATATAAAGTCAAGCAGTCTTATCCCCTGTTTAGTTTTTCTCTTTTATATCAATTTTTTTATTTTTGTTTTACTTCTTGAGGCAAACTATAGGAAGGGAGCAAGAAAGAATAGAAAGATTAAGACCATGGATGATAGAGATGTAACCAGATTAAAATTGTAATTTGTATGAAAAGATAAACTTCCAAAGAAAATGATTAATAAAAATGTATAAATAGAGTGGGGAAAGTAGAAAATTTCGACTGGTAGAATGGTTGATTTCAATAGTTTTCAATAAATGAAATGTAAGAGACTGGTAAAATTAGATAATACCACTGGGAGCTGATCTAGCACATTTATGTAGTCTACGCTGTTAATTTTTGAGAATGTATATTTCAATTCCAGCGTACCACATTTAGTGAATGCACCCCAGACCATTACTGACCCGCCACCAAAGTTTCTTTTAGAGAAAACAAGGGGTTCCTTTCTTAGATCGTGCCAATAAAAGCTAAACCCATCGAGATTGAATTTTTTCTCATCGGAAAAAATAAACTATTTAAAGAAATCTCGTTAAGATCAATGCGAAAGTTGTAGAGTAAAATTGTCCCAGCATGTGGCCAAGTTATTTTCCGCGAAACGGAGTCGTGCTTCTTTGTGGCGCTTCTGTAGTGCCGGAACCTTCTTAAACACGGCTCTGACAATGTGCTCCGATGAATTTAATGTTCGCCAAACAGTCATAGGAGGCACTTTCCTACTGCAAGAAGCAGCAAGTTTGGAGCACGACACTGTGTAATTGCTCGCTTTATTTATTTTATACCTTTTATCCCGTGCAGACAGAATTGGTTTTCTTCCTGAACTTCTTAATTTTCAATAATTTTCAATGTATCGCAAAAAATTCGCAATTACTGTGCGACTACGACCAATTTTCCTAGAGATTTCGCTTACATTTAAGTTTGAATTTGAATAAGCCTTAATTAAGCCCTTTTCTTCTTCCGTTAAACGATTTTTTAGTGGCATATTAATTAAAATCGATTAAAAACACGTTTTCTGCTACCAAACTTAAAAATTCAATTGATTCTTTCACTTTCGATGCTCCTTTGAATAAGTGTCTTATAATTCTGATAAGGCTGCAGCTACGCAAAAATGCGAACTAACGGTTCTTTTCCCATGCTATTCTAAAAATAGAAATTGTACTGTTTTTTCGCGGCTTATTCTTTGTACCTTCATTCGCTTTTTTAATTATTTACAAAAAATAAATCACACAGATTTGGCGAGGGTTAGAAGTAAAATTTTCAAAGTGTGTTATAATTGTGATAAGCACCTTATGTTCAAATCGCTTTTGATAAGATTGGAGGAAGCACAGGATCTATTCACAATAAAGGGCATATTGTGACACAATTCATAATTACAGTTCATTCCATCAAGAATTTTAAGATTTTTTTAGAAGGTTAATCTACAAATTCAATTGGATTGGAAACGACGGAGTCTTAATTTTTTATAGTGATATAGCAAGTGCTCTGCTCTCTCCTCTTCTTCATTAGAGATTCTACATTGACTAATCCGCATACTCGTATTATGTACGGATACAGATCCGAGTTAGTCCTAGTAATGCTAGTGGTCTTTTGCGAAAACTAGAAGACATGTTTGTTTGTGTCCAACCAGGATTAGTATCATTTATCAAGAAGGAATCGTTTGAGTTTAATTTTTGTGGAACTTCAAGTTTTTGTTTTAAAATTAAATTTGATTATCATAGAAGTTGAAACTGCTTTAGAGCGACTTCTGATAGGGGAAAAATTTATGAGTTCGTCAACCCAATCACAAGTTTTCGTGACATTGTGAAAGTTGTAGGCGATATATTTAAAATTACTGAAAATGTTTGTATCAGAATCTATTTCAATAATTATACAATTACCCGAACGCAGCATAATTAAAGCTTGATTTTTATGTTCTTATGTGCCTGGCCAATGAAGAACAGTAGGCAATTCTGTTGCATACAATGCACCGCCTGATATCTAATGCAAGAATTAATTAAAATTGTTTTTGTTCGATGCTGCCGATGACCTTGTGTTTTTACTGTTCTTTTTGAAGTGACACTTTTTTTAGCGATGAGGAGTAAAACCAAAAAATATGAAACTGAAATGTTACGGAAATCAAAATTTGATGATGCTTTAGAGACGTAGTGCGGAGACGCACAAGACAATTCAGCGTAGAGAAGGAATGTTTATGCATGAGTAAGAGAGAGATTAATAAGATTATATTTTGTACAGTACGAAAATAATTAATTTGTGTTTGGTTTTCATAAATGTGGTGTTATACTACGTCTGTGAAGCTTCATCGCACTTTGATTTTCGTCATACATTATTTTTTAATTTTTGCTAAAGAAGTTTCACTTCCTTATTGTGCTGATAAGGGTGAGGAACACTTACATACATTTTTTTTTTTTGGCAAATAGTGAATGTCATTGTATTGAAGAATTCTGTTTCCGCACCTGAGAAATTTGTGTTTATGGTATTGTATGTTTCTTCTCAGTACGCTAGATATCTACAATGTTGTGGTCTTAAAGTCCGTTAGTGTAAGAATTGTATAAATTTTATGTGTTTTTATAATACAGTTGCGATAGTGCTGAGCTTGGAAGAATTTTAAAGTTACTTAGTAGCTTCACATGCTAGCCGAAACTCGAAAGTATCGGACGCCCATTTTAATCCTTTTTTTGATTTGGTTATTTTAAACAATTTTTAACTTCACGTAACTCCAAGAAACACGTGTGCTTTTTTCAATCTTTATCTCTATATATGTTATTTTTTCTAATCTTATTTGACTATATTTAAACAGCCTTGCTAAAGGTTGATTATTCATAACAAATCTTTGCAACTGTTGATACTATTTTAATTCCGTTTGTCAGTACAAGAGTTTTTGAAACTCTGAAGTATGCGAAAGCTTTTTAGATTTGCTATGATTAATTAACATAGATTTCTGATCTGATGAAATAAAAAAAACATTTATTCCCTCTCTCATATTATACTTATCGAATATTTAGGAATTTGATTTATTTATTGATAAAAAATATAATAAATTCATTAATCATCGGTGTAATTTATAAAGAGATGAGATAAACCACTCAATAATTGTATTAATTTATAACTTAATCACGGAGAATAATAATTATAATAAAAAATTAAACAACAAACGACAAGTAACCAAGAAGACAATTAACATTGCTTGACATTTTTGGTTATGCTTAAGTACTTTTGCAGATTCATTCACACACACACACATATATATACACATGAATTAATGTAAACAAAAGATACACGTACACACATGTTGTAACACATATATATACAGATACACAATGACTTTAAGCATTGTTGAATAACAATGATTTATCTTAGTTGGCGACGACTTTTGTTTGTAAAACATTTTAAAATGTTGATGAGAGCTTCATTAATTTCAGTCAGTTGAACGCAAAATGAACAAATACATATACACCCAAAGTGATAATATACTGTAAGCAACCATACTCACACTCACACTCACACACAGATACACAATATATAGATTTATTCACATATACAGACTTAAGTAAGCAAATACGCACCACAAAACCATTAAAAATGAGACTTAACGGCGCACAGCACGCATGAGGTTAAAAGGCAAATTTCAATGTTAAGGGGTCGGGTGGAATGAAGAAGGAAGACCGGATGGAAGGAAGGAAGAAGAGAAGGTAGTATGGTGTTGATGCATAAAATGGTTGTTTGAAGCATTTAAAAAACAAAGCAGAAGCCAAGAAATGAATAAACATAAGTGAGCAATTAAAACCTCATTAGCATTTAAAATTTAGCACAAATTATGCAAAGCTTCAGATCCATCACATACATACTCACACACAATCTCGCTCACACACAGATACAAACATGTTAAGCTCAGGTTATTAGAGGAATAAATAAATGAATAAACGAATGGGTGCTTGGATTAATGCCTGGTTGGCTGCTTGGAAGACAATCATAGCAGAAACCTTTTGCGTTTTTTATTAATTTGAATTCCGTGTGTTGCTTGCTGGCAGCATTTCTTTCCGTATCGTCATATAAAAATTACGTATACGCATCGTGGAATTGGATATTTTATTTCCACTTTTTGTGGCTCTTTTTACCTTTTAAATGACAGAGCGCCCAATGCTTTATTAATAAAAGCAAAGCAAAGTAAAGTAAAGTGAAGTAAAGAAACTGTAACTAAAAAAAAAAAAAAGAAGTATGTGGGAAAAAAGACGAAAAAGAACTGAACAGTGAAAACATAAATAAATATGGGTTTTATTGTTGTTGTTGTTGCTGTTTAGAGCTTTGTATCTGAAGGTGAACAAAAATAAATTTTGCACATGAAACTTTTTGCCCGAACTTTTTTATTAAATTTTCGCACTCAACACGCAGCACAGCAAGCGAGGCTTTGACTGCCGCTGGCAAAGAATGAACAACTGTGCATTGGAGTCTTTACTCTACAATAGAGAATAGCGGGTGGTGGAGGTAAGTAGGGTATATGCCACTGTTTGGAGTGCTTTGCTACACAATCAATTACAACGAATTTTTCGCCGACATTTATGGTTATTGCAGCACGCTGAGGCTGCGATGAGGAAAAGAAAGGAAAATGAACACAAACGAAAAAAATAAGAGAGAAAAAGAATTGAAAAGCAAAGATGAAGATGAAGTTAAAGAGATTGGGTGGATGGTGATGCGAAAAAAGAAATTGGTGGGTAAACAACCAAAAAAGGGAAAGGGAAAGACACGAAATGAAAGTAAAGTAAAGTAACAAAAAGCAATGTAAAAAGTTATTTTATTATTTTTGCTAACAAAACTGCAGCAATTTTTATTTTTTGTTTTGTAATTTTTTTATTAGAAACCTGAGGCATAGACGATAGAAGGGGTAAGTATTGAAAGAAAAGATATATGGAGTTCAGTTCAAGTGGAATAATGCCTAAAAGGTAGTAAGAGAACTTTTCATGCAAAATGGTAAAGTTCAAAGATTGTACGAGTAGTAACTGATATAAGCAAAGTCGAATGCGAGAAAGCACTATTCCACAAAAAGAAACACGATATCCCTCAAATGCATTTATTATTATTTCCCAAATAAAAATCTTGATCACATTTCTTTCTTAAAATATTTTGTGATTTTTATTTGTTTGCAGAATTTCAGTAGCATGCATTTTTCTTTACCATTTCTAAGCTCTTTTGATAATCTATATGACCGCCTAGGTTATTGAAAGTGTAGTGCAACGCATGAGTGAGAACGAACAAAGCTCGGGAAAATTTTCTAACTGTAGAAAATAAAAAAAAAAAAGAATTGATTGCAAAGAGTTAAAATTAAAAGCAAATGTAAAATCATATTTCTTGATGTGTAAACTTTACTGTTGTTATTGTTGTGAATATAGAAAAATAGAAAAATTGAAAAAAAGAATTGCCCATTGAACAAACAAACATGTAAAAGTTTTTTAATAACATTTCTTTTTTTTTATTATTATTGTTACCGTTAGCATTACCATCATGGCCTCCATTTCTGCTAACACTAAACTTTGTTACAATTGTGAATTTGATATTCAACAACAAAATAAAAAAAAAAAATAATAATAGAAATTCTGCTTATAGGCAAATCGAGTATGAAAATTGAAATGAAATCGAAACTAAACAATTTTCAATCATAGACAAAGACTGCTTCTACTTACTTGACCATATCCAATATAATTAAGAATGCAGAGATTATGATTATGAATTTATATTTGTTTAATGATCCTCTTTGATATTATTGGAAGCAGGACTGCATTCAAGATTGATCAACATTAAATTCAAACCATGATCTTTGATGATTTAGTTTTTTCAGCTTAGCATCTGTCAGTTTGAATTTGGCTTTGAATTTGATCGATATACTACGAAGATGACAAGGCAAGAGAAGCGAACGTATAAGTAAACATATATAATTTGCTTCATTCCATAATTAATGTTACATCAATTACAACGAAAGCAGCAGCAAAGAAATCGGTGACACAAATTGGTGACCTCCTCAAAACATATATATTACATATTTCAGGTTCCTTTGCATTTATCGGATGGACAACGAAGTCTCTGCAATAGGGTTCCTTTTGGTACCCTTTGGGTCCGGAACCCTAAAAAGCATATTAATTAAAGGCCAAGACTATCCGAATCCATGGCGATCAGCACCCTAGCAGAAATTACCGATCGTTTCCAGCACCTTCGCAACACTTGCCGATTGCTACGATTTGAATTGTCGGTATTGTCGGATGTTATAAGGTAGCATGGGCCAAGATAACTCTGTTATTCAGGCAGAGATCCATGCCTTAGGGTAAAATTAGGATGTGCCACCATTAATAAACACATTTTCATTCACTCTCACATCAAGGCTGCGCTACAGGCTCTTAATGCTTTCAATATTTACTCGAGATTGGCTTGAGATTGCTTGATGTTGCAAAAAGACTAGCATGAAATAACTTCGTGGTTCTAATCTGAATTCCCAGACATAGTGGGTTTCTTGGGAACGGAGAGGCAGATGCCCTCGCCAGGAAAGGATCTGCAAAAGCTCTCATTAAACCAGAGCGATTGTGCGGGTGCATTGGGGCACCACAAAGCTTAAATTTAAACAATAGCTTGATGATAAGTCTTACAGGTTAGGCACTAAGACTGAGTATCGAAAATTTTAATGCCATCTAGATCTCTTTAGGGAACACTAGAACTACTGAGACTGATACGGAAAGGTATTCGCATTGTCTCTGGCTTCCTGATAGGACATTGCAGAGTAATGAAACATTTGTCCAACATGATCAGTGTAGACTTTGTTATAAAGAAGAGGGTACAGCTAAGTACTTGTTGTGCACCGGTGAGGGCCTAATCTCGACTAGACTCCGAAACTTCGGTGGCCTTTACATGGAACCCAATGAAATTGCAGTTTTGCCTACGAAGAAGATTCTGGAATTCTTCATGAATATCAGAATATCGGAAGATTTGTAATTAGGGCGAGGTGACGAGGTGTATAGCTTTCCACCCTTATTTCAATCGAATGTTAAAAAGTGTAGGCGCATCAAATTGGTTGATTGCTATCTAGAGCAACTACCCGGGAGTAAGATTTCTCAAGGTTTGGGTTGTAAGTTTGGTAAACCTGTCTTTATAAAACAATCATTTACAGTCACATTGGCAAGGTTCTAAATTTATATGAAAGTCATTAAAGTAGAAGATAATTGCAGCCATTTAGTAACCAGTAGTTCCTTTGTGGCTTTTGATTTGGTTTTTATTAATTTCGTAGTATAAACTGTTGAGCGGCTGTCAGTGCACTTTTCATCTTTTTCTTTAAACAACACTCATAGCTTTTAGTATGGAACTGCTTCTGCCAAAAATACTAAGCAGTATATTAGGAATATTCTATTCTGCTACTAATATTGTATAATTTTTTTTAAAAATCAACCCTTTAAAAATAAAAAAGTTTCAACAAACACTCATAAAGGCTCTACAATTTTGTGATGCGAATAGGCACAATTCTAAGAACTCATTGGAAGATTTAAAGCTCTCACTTGATTTATTTATTTTTATTTTATTTTTCTTTAGTGTTTCTTTCATTTTTTAGTAACCTTTGGCAAACTACTGAGCAATATAACACAATACAACATATAGAACCTAAGTAACTTGTACGTAGTAGTAATAGACATAAATTTACTCACCGTCTAAACAGTTATTTATTATGTGAAGTTCATTTAATTTTATCGCTTTGCAGGACACTTTCTCAAGTATAAAGAATATCTATCTGTCTCTACTTTAAGCGCGAACTCAAAACTATTTACTAAATTTGATAAATTTTTATACCTTCCGGGTATCATTTTTTCACACTCTACCATCATTGTTGTTGTTGCTGTTGTTGTTGTCTTGGCTATTGGTTGGTGAAAGTGTGAAAACTTCTTCATCACAATCTGATTCCTTAACATTAAGTATATAATCTTGATTTTGTTATTATTGTATACGAGTCGATGTCTGAAACTAAAATTGTAGGCGATTTTCTTCTATTTTCTGCTGGTACAAGTATTTTGTATATGTCTTCCTTGGGACTCTGATTGAAAATTTATTAGATTTTTATTGCTTTAATGTGTCGATAATCGAAAATTTATTTAAAAGTTTATGCTTATAGACAGTTTTAAGTGCGAAGCGATGCATTGTGATTTCATTTTAGCCTTCGGTTTCCATCTTGTCTTGATTGTGGTTTCAATTTATAGAAAAACAAAAATTGTTTTAGCTTTCTGCCTTTAGGTTATTTTCTATATAACATAAAAGATTTTAAAGTGTTTTTGCATTAAGTTTGTTTCAATTCACTTCTACGCATGTTTTGTTTTCAATTCAATTTATTCAGTTCGCATGCATAAATTTATTGTAGTGAAAGAATAATGAGAAATCAAAAAGTTAAATAGAAAATTTATTGTTTCCTGTACTTTTGAAAGAACAGAAAATATTAATTTTACTTTGACTTTCAGGGATTCATTTCATTTCCAAAAAAGTTTTTTTTTTGTTTGTTTGATATTATAACATTTAGTAGTTTTGTCTGGTTTCCAACTTAGTTGGCTACCTTTTTTGTTTTGATGCACATACAATACATAAAAGCTGTAAGTCCTTAAAGTAGCCATGTGATAGAAAGTATCCGTGCTCGACGAAGGTAACCCAACAAACAACAGCAACCACCATAGCAGCAGCAAATAAGTTGCTAACTATTTTGGTTTAACATTTCATAAGCGGCTTATGTTTTGAACCAAAAACTGAAAAATGTTTGTTTATTTGCATTTGGCATTTTTAAGCCTCAAAAATAAAATGAAAAAAAAAAAAAAAAAAACTATTGTAAATATAAATAAAATAATAAAAAACAAATAAAATTTATATATAAAACAAAAAAATAATGAAATCAAAAGGAAAAAGGATTTATTTGAGCGCATGTGTTATGTTGTCCAAAGAATCAACGTAAATCGGCGAAAAACTAACAAAAATATTTGTACAAAAGCATTTGGTCATTTATTTATTATTAAAATATGCAATTATCAAAAAACTGTTTATTTTATATGAATATAAATTGCATATCATACAAATGTGTCATATATACATACATAAGTGTGTGTGTGTGTGTGTGTGTGTGTGTGTGTGTAACAATGTGTGTTGTTATTATTTTATTATTGTTGCTGTTGCTGATGATGTAAAAATTGCAACTGTTAACTGGTTGTTGCATCATTTACAGTTTATTCATATTTAAATGAATAAATAATATTAAGAATACTTATAAATTGTTAATAACTCAAATACATAAATAACGTAAGGTTACAGCAATTTACCGGTTTTGCCCGCGTTAAAAATTAATATAAAAACATTTAAAAAATATGTTATTATATTGTAATTTTTGTATAAAAAAAGGATAATGAAATCTAACCATTTTAAAAAACATAATGTTAAATGATATCTTTGAATTGATATTTTCCTTTTAACAACTTATATTTATTGTAATTAACTTCACACTTTTCATCAATTTGCTGGTCATGTTCAATTCAAGTTTTATGAAACTCCATTTTTATACAATATTCGTAAATATTTCAATTTGAGTTTTTTTTTTTAAGTCAACAGTTTAAGCGGCTCAAATTAAGCATATTTTAATTTAAATAAACATTATATTAAAACTTATTAAATATAAACATGAGAAGGGGGTCACAGTAGTTCATATATATAAAGGGACTACGTCACTAACGAAATATTCAGATAAGTAAGTGATTGGTGAGTAAACCATTTAGGTAGAAAAGTATTGAATGCGTGCTCATTTTTAAGTTTTTTTTTATTCAATATATACTCCCCTAACTTCAATACAGATATTCCAATGATCCTCCTATCAATTGATACCATCTCTGTACTGAGTTTCTGGAAGCTCTGCAAAATACTGTTCCACATCAGAAATAGCTTCTTCATTTGACGAAAAACGCTTTCCACAAAAGATATTGATTCAAGTTTCTGAAGAGGTAGTAGTCACTGGGAGCCAAATTTGATGAATACGGTGGGTGTTCAAGCAATTCAAACTTTAATTCATTGAATTTAGCCATCGTCAAAATACTTCTGTGAACAATCAATACTTTTCAAACAACTTGTATATTATTTTGTTTGAAAAGACAAAATAAGAATACAATAATTTTGATTTTCTTTACCATTTCCTAAATAATTTACTTATTAGATCAGTCATTTCTATGTTTATTATGGAATCTGGAATATAAACATAGGTAGCTTATTTAAGGACTTTGCACGTTGTTGTACTTATATCTTTCAACTAAATTTTATTATACACTAGCTGTGCCCGCGACTTCGTAAGTGTGGTACTCGAAATATGTTTTTAATACTTAAATACGCAAAAGAAGACGAGAAGAAAAAAATCGGCAGAAGACATTTTGGTTTTTGGACACGACTACCCGGCGACCTTCCCTCTTCCCGTATCAACAAACAAAATTGATCAATGGCCTCAAACACGAAACACAAACAAAGCAAAGCACAAACAACGAAACACGCTGTCTTTCTCTTGTCGCACTTTAAATGGACATACAGAAACGAAGTGCGCAATAAGCGTGTACTGAGAGAGGGAAACTACAACAATAGCTACAACCAATGCATTGAAAAGGAAAAGGCGTACAAAATTTGTATGCTTGGTCTTGCAGTGGTTTTCAAAAAAACTTAATACTTAAAAATATTATGTTAAAAGTTAAAAAAGGAAGGAAATAAGTAAGCAACTTTTTTCATTAGCATTCATTTATCACTAAAAAAAAAAAAAAAAAAAAATTAAAAAAATCGGCTAAATAAAAAAATGTTAAAAATTTGGTAAAAAAGTGCCTGTATCTCGACAACAGCGCCACCTACCGGGTCCAACTGAAGCATAAAGCATTTTGGTGACCCCATAAGTAAAACAAAAAAAAAAAAAAATATCAAAATTGGTCTAGCCGTTTAGGATATTAAGAGTCATAAAATTTCGTACACTGGAATTTTTTTATATAAAGTTAATTTATTTCTATTTTTCCCAACAATCTTTAAGACTGCCCTCGTATTTATGTTGTCAACATAGAATTATAATGAGTGCGTTATGAATTCAACTGAAAATTAATTACAATTCACTTTTGGACAAAAAACTTTAATAAATATAAATAAATATTTTAATTTAAATATAAAAAAATACATAAAATCTAAAAATCTCCATCATTGCAGTCAACGGCAACATATCCAGAGTAAATTTTCTACTTGTTAGTAGAGAAAAAGGGAACAAAAAAAATTGACACATTAAATTTGTTACAATTTGCGTTGGCAGCTGCAACAAATTACTTATACTTGCAGCATGCCAAGATGGAATGATACAAAGGGAGGGAAATCGAGAGGGGAAGATACTTTTCGCTTGTCATGAATTTATAAAGCAAAATTTCGTTCGAGTTAAAGTCAGAGTAGCAGTAACAGTAGCAATAGCAATGACAGCAACAGTAGTCATAGTAAGTAGTAGTTGTATGTACGAGTATGTAGTCAGAGTCAGAGGCAAGTTGTCCGTTGTTGGAAGTTGGGTGGTTTTAAAATGTAGTTGTTGTTGGTGTAGTGATGGCAGAAGATGACACGATGATATTATCTTCTGTCATCATACTTTGTTGCACTCTGTGCTACTGCTGCTGCTCCTGCTGCCATCAGCTAACCAGAGAGCTACTATTGCTTTGACTTGGCAGCTGGATTTTTTTTTTCTTACATTGGCTTGACTTGGTTTTTCTTGAATAGCTTCCTCCCGCTCCCCTTCTTAAAGAGAGTTAAACTTCTTCAATTTAACTTTTCGATGAACTGCAATCAGTGTTTAGCATGAAACTGCAATAGAAAAGACTGAAAAAGAGTAGAAAGAATAAAGGATTTTAGAACGTAACGACTTTACATGAACTGTCATCAGATATTACTTCTGTGCAACGCACACTCACCAACACTGCAGGGAAGAGTGAAGACAATCATATTTTTTTTTGTTTAAATTTTATTCAGTTTTTCTTTTCTCCATATCTTCTTATTCCATTACTTGTCCCCAACGCATAATGACATCCGTTTCCGGTTTGTCATTCAGTGGGATTTTTTACTTTTCTTCTAGGATCTTTTTTCTGTTTATTTCCAGTTATATTGAGTTTCCTTTGCGTTTGGTGCCTTGTGCCTGAAATGTTAATTATGTTCAAGGCAAACGAGTGAAGAGAGAATAAGTAAGAAACTGATTTAGTACAAGTTTATTAATCTTAGTCAGAGTGTCAGTCAGTCAGTTACACAGTCAGTGAGGCTTGTCAGCGACAAATGTTCCACATCCGCCTTAATATCCTTTTTGATTGGCTTGACCGCTTGATATTGGGAAATCTGTTTTAAAATTTCTCTCTGTCCTTATTTGGCAGCAGATGAAATAAATTTGGCTTAAAGCCAAAGCATTTTATTATTTTTCTATAGAATTTCATTTATTATTCAACTCGTTGTTATCCACATGAGGCATAGGATCGAACCTTAGATAGATTGTTTTGGAGTTCAATATACAAAAACACAAAACATATAAAATAAATAAAAAAGTTGAAAATAGAAAAAACAAAAGTAATAATACAGTTTTATGTGAACTGTGACAATTGCATAAAAATTCAATTGAAACATGTTTTTAAATCGAATCCGACAAGTTTAATGTATTTTTTTAAAAAATTTTTTCCTTATTGAATTTTCATTTTTTGTTTTTATTTCATTGTTGTTGTTGTTGTTGTTCATCGAAGTTGCTTGGTTATTTATTTCGCATTTATTCGCTTTGAAGCGCCCGCAGACAAAACAAATACCAACACATCGAACAATAAATTTTAAATCTAATTACGCGCACCATTTAATATAGCAGAGAAGTACAAGATGGAAAAACAAAAAGGAGAAGATAAAACAAATACAATAATAAAAGAAATAGAAAAAAAAAAAATAAAATAAAATAAAACGAAAATAATAAGATAGAAACAGGCAACACAACACAAATCGAACGTGTGACTGCCTCTGACTGCCTCTGACTTGTATAAGAAAACGCGGAAATATAGGAAACTTGCAAATGAAAAAAGGAAAAAACAAAACAGTAGGATGAATGTAAGAAAAACATTGAATGGAAAACTGGATAAACAATTACGAATTGCAATTGGAATAATAGAAATTCAAAGGAATGAAAACAATGAAAAGAAAATGTTGTTTATTATTACTGAGTATTGTAAGAAGCAGCAAGGTAAAAGATATCAAGAGATAAGAAATACATTTCAAATGATCGGAAATGATAAAGATCACAAAGAAATACTATGAACAATACAGATAATACTAGTATTAAATGATTTCTCATATTTTTTTAAATTTTTTTATTATTTCAACCTTTGCCTTGTTATATTGTTAGCCCAGAGTTTATTTAATCCTTCCCTTTCTCTCTCTCTTTATCTCTGGTTCTTCTTTCGATCGTTATGTTGTTGACTCAAAGTTGGCTTTTGTTGTATAGATTTGCCTTTATGTGTCTTTGCTTATTTTCCTATTAGCACGCATCATCATAAACGTTTGATTATATTACGGTTTCTGTATAACATTTAGCTGTTTTTAATTGATATTAAAGAAACTCTCAGCAAAAGAATTTTTTTCTGTATATAAAAGATTGTCTACTATTTAGCATATATTAAAAAAAGCACCACAAATAATAAGAGTAACTCAAGTTGTTGAGGTTGTTATATGTCGCATATATTTAGAAAATTGCGCAATAATTGGTTGTGTGCAAAGAAAGTGATCACTTTTAGGTGCAACGTTGTAAAATGTACGAGTCTTGGGAAATCAATCAATTTTAATTGCAAATTGTTTACCATTTGAAAAATTTTATGAATGCAAGATGAAAATCCATGAGCACCCCATATACTTTATAAGTATATTGTAGAATGTTTGGATTTGAGTAATGCATATGATCATTCTAGGTGACATTGTGTGCAATATGAAGGGAACATAAAGAAATCTAAATAACTATGGCACAATGCAGGAAATTATTTACTGCCCAACGAATAGTAAGAAGTGCAAATTCATAAAAACAAGAGATCCTAAAGCTTAATCTCTTAAGTGATCAATGTATGTATGCCTAATATTACGCAATATTTGCGTGTGCACAATAAATGCAAATCATAGAAAAAAGAAAAACATATGGAAGTTTGAAATCCTTAGGCGTCTAATAGACACACACAAGATTGCGCAATATTTCGAATTGTGCAATGAAAGTAATTGTTTTAGATGCGAAATAAGTATGTTGTATGTTAGAGAAATTTAAATTTATATTGTACAATATAGAAAATAGTTCACAATTGTTCAATGCTGTGAAATATTAGAAAGAAATGTAACCCATTATTTTTATGCAACGTATTTGCTCAATATAATGTCTATGTAAATTTACTGTGTAACAGTTACGACTTCAATTCTTTTGAAATAAACCTTTATAACGAATTAGTATATTGATTACATTTTATTTTAAACAAGTAGTTGCAAATCAGTTTGATAACAAAATCTTGCCATGTCGAGTACCAATCAAGTAGAATTGGTTTCAAGTTTAACAAGTAAAAATATATGACAATCAATTCAAGAGGAATTGACTTAAACATAATACATACTAAGTTAGTCGTAATGGAATGGAAAGCATATGACATTAGATTGATTATGGGATTCTAGGCTGCTACTTAATCCCTAATGTCCTGTATCCTTTCCCATGCAACCACACAATAAAAGTTGAATTTAAATGGTTATTTTTTTTGGTGCAAGGACTTAGGATGATATTTTCTTCGAACAATTTCGGTTAGTTGTAAAATATTTGCGAGAAATTTAATAAAATTGCTTGCGGTTAAACTTTTGACTTTTGTTGCCTTCCCCAAACTCCAATACTAAACCTAGTAGACCATGTCATCCAGTTTCCCATTCACCCACCCACAGTAATGTTCATGAAGCAAGAACAAATACTCACTTGGTGACTGTCGAATATAAATGAGTATTTTTTTTGTTGTAATTTACGCTTAAAATAAGTAAGAAAAGCTAAAGCTAAAGCAGAAGCAGTCAACTTGGTAGCTTTACATGATGCCACTATTGCCCCTGCTGTTCCGCCTGCTGCTGCTGCTGCTGCTGCTGTTGCTGAAGACTCAACCATCAACCATATCCGCAGCCAAATGGTCAACATTGCTCAACTCGACTGAGGTTATTTGAGCTTGTGATGCTGATGATTATAAAACCAACAACAACAGCAACAGCAACGATACTGACGATAATGATGAGGATGATGTGGATGATGATGACGTTGATGCGGGCGTTCGCTTGGTCGGTTGCTCGGTTGGTCTGTAGGTCATGAATTTTAAGGCACGCGGGTGGCGGTGATGACGATTTTGTTGGTTGGCCTGCCACATAGTAGTGCAAAGTTCATGGATCAGGGTAATGGGGTGGCAGCACGAAAATACATTATGGTTAAAAGTATTTAATTGCGCACATTTTTGGGTTATTTTTCAACAAAGCAACCGAAGCGAGTCAAGTCTCTCAGAAAAATTAAACTGTGCGAGAAAAACATTTCGTTGTGTGGCTTTTAAGGGCAACCGCAGCTCGGCAGGTTCAGCATTCGTTTTTTTAAGTGCTCAACTTATATTTTTCTTTACTTCCTTTTATCCTGTTCTCTTCTCTTTTTTCTTCATTTTAATTCAATGTTGCAATTGAAACAAAATTTCCGGTGGTAGTAGGCTTCAGAGGAAAAAATGGAAACTTATTGCAAGGCATAGTAAGAGTAGCAAATATAAAAATGTGTTTGCAACATATACATATATAACGAATCTGTATTCATGAAAACGTGGTCTGCGTTCATAAAATAGAAAAGAAACCAATAATTAAAACCAAACCAATAATAACAGGATAGAACAAATAACAAGGAAAGCAAAAGAAAAAAAACCATTGCATATGCTGAGGCGTTATGTTGTTTAGTACAATATTTTGTCATCAATCGTATTATACTCGTATTAAAAGACGCGCGTGCTGCCCTTTTACTACTTCAGTATCCATCATCTTTGCATCACGAAAATGCCAAAGATTTTTTGTAATAAAATTATGCTTAATTTATATGCAGGGTGCGTCATTTGAGTGATGCCTACTAATGACTTCCTAACAATTTTTAATATCTATGCAAATGAACATAAATTGCTGCCTGTGTTCTGTGCTGTTGTTGTAGTAGTAGTCCACAATCTGTAACTTGCCGCTATCCCCCAAATGTCTAGTTATTTTCCTGACTCATGTTTTGTCTTCCAAGCTCATTCATACACTCTCGCTCCCTCTTTCTTTCTCTTTCTACAGATATAAATTTTACTCTATTTCATTCTACTTATATACAATACTAAGTATATGTACGTAAGTTTTTTTTTTCCTTTATATTTTCTGTCCTTTTGACTTTTGTCATGCTTTTGGTTAACCGTTTTAGCCACTGGCCCAGTGCGGCATAACGCAGCACGGCTGCTCAGTTTGGCTTGTTTTGACTCGATCCGAGCACTTCGCACATCAACTCGAGGCACAAAACAAACACACACACACACACACACACCACACACACATACTATGTAATAACAACAGTAAGGACAACAATAGCAACAATAACAACAACAACATCTCTCTGGCGTTTAATTAAATGACATTATGGTCTTTTTGGCCAAGTTAAGTAGCGCGGTGAGCTTAAGGCGTTCTCGCTTTATCGTTGTTCCCCTACTCTAGTGTGTGTGTGTGTGTGTTTCTTATCCTCCATTACTCCTGACACTCTGTTATCCTTTTTGTATTTCGGCTATCGCTTGGCCTAGTGTCAGTTGACCTTTTCGGTCATGGCGTGTGTCCTGTGTGTGTGAGTGTTGTTCTCTGTGAGAGTTTTGTTGTAAAATAAATTATTATAAATTGACGTGAAAATGTGAAAAGTTGTCGTATTAAAGTTAAAGCTCTTCATATTATTACATACTATATATTATATTATATTGAGTTATACATCATCAGCATCAGCATTAGTATCATGATGCTTGTGTTACTTTGTTGCCCCTTGAGTTATTGCAATTAGTTGAAAATGTTCATAAAATGTCTGAAAGTGCTTCCTTTTTTTTTTTAATTTTCGCATTTTAGTGTAATTTCAATTAGAATTACGCCGAAAAACTTACAAAAACGCATTAATAAATTGCATAACTAATGACTTAATTTAAACAGAAATGGCAAACATTTCTTCAAATTTTTTTTTTTTCGTCATGCATTCATTTTGATTCTCTTTCCCTGCTCCATTGCTGCCCTGAAGCCAAAGTCATTAGCAACATAAAATAATGATTATTTGCATTGCAAATCCAAGACCCTACAAATGCAAGGGAAGGAAAAGTAAGGCAAGGCAGCATTGCAATGTGTAGTTGAAACTTTGCATAAGTCTTGGCATAAAAAATGACTTAGAAATCTGCATGAGAAATATTGCAATTATGCGCTATATGCAATATTCATAATTTGGATGGCCGTGGTTCTTTCTCTCTTTCGTAAAAAAGTATTTCCAAATTCTTAAGCAAATTCTGGTGGAAAAGAAATATAAGATTAGATACTTTTCGATGAATAATCTATTAAAAAATATCAAACAAATTTTCATAACAAAAAAGTGTTGTATCTATTTCATATAGTAAAAACAAAAAAGGAAAAATGACAATAAAATTAGCATGAATACTCAACTCGAATGGAGCACAAAAATAGATAAACGCGTTTCTATAAACAAAACAAAAGGAATAACAGTTTGAAAAACCTAAAACTAACTGAAAACTTGAAAGCAGAAACCGCAAATTTTCCGCTTGTAAAAATAAACTACTATATGAATCGAATGAAAATGGGCTGGCTTCCCTGACATGGCTTTGCTAATACGAGTGTGTTAAGATGGAAAAGGGTATGAGCTGGGAAATGAGAATAAACACAAACAACGGCATCATCATGATTGCCAAACATCAGTAACAACAGACAGACAATACACCAGAGAGATAGAGAGAGAGAGAGATAGAAAGAGATAGAGAGAGTATCTATAGTATGTTAAATGTGAGTGAAAACGAGAAATGAAGTTTTGATTACTCAGGTAACGTGGTAGCAACATGGCGTATTAGTAACAACAAAACAATGCAAATGTATGCATATTGGTAAAAATTTTTGTAACAAAATTTCATTTTGACAGTGAAACTGCATAGTTTGTTTTGACCGTCATCCAACCAACCAACCGAATAATATTGTAGGTGTATTTAGTATCTGAAGCAGAAGCAGAAGCAGCAGCAGCAGCAGTTGCAACAGTAGCAGCAACGTGTTTCCGGCTCAACTTGGTTCGTTTCATATGGTGCAGTCGGAAATGGTAAACCAAAACGGGAAAGGAAACTTATACCTACTACTGAATAAAATCATAAATGTTTGTGTATGTATAAAACAATGGATTTGCACATGTGTGGGCGAGTATCTAGGCAACAATAATAACAACAACATATACATTTGCATAAATTTGAGGAGTTTAGTTTACAAATTACTACTAAACAGCATCGTTGCACAATAATATCATTCTAACTAACCCAGTCCACAGTCCCACACCCATTAAGGATTATGGTGAGCGCGCCCTTCTCAACTGATCTGTTAAGCAAATTTTAAGCAGCTTGGCTTATCACATGTTTTCAATTGTTGTTAAACAGTTTGCTCAAATTGTGTGTAAACATTAAATAGGAAAATAAAAAAAACAAAAGAAAGGCTACTTTATCTCTCTATGTTTTTTCATTGTTTGTCAATTTATTATTCTATCATTAACAGATGATGATATGCTATGATTTTGGTGGATTGCATGGTTTGTTTGTTGTACTGAGAATTGACAATTCTTCTGAGTATACTATACTTGTATTATTTTGGTATCGTTGAAGAATTTCTATTTTTTATGTATTCTATTTAATTCTAAGTTTTATCCCTTTAGCTGGAAATTTTTCGGTTTTGAAGAGCTTGGTCTTGATGAGGGCTTTCTTTAGTAAACTGTTATCGCGATGTACCTCAATACTTTATAGAATCATTCAGTGGGATTTCATTTCTCATTTATTTATTGTATTTAGCAATTTGGTGTGTGCTCGCACTTGGCCACTTCAACGGATTTATTGGCTTATCATTTGTTTTGAATTATTGAAAAGTTTACTTAATATTCTAAAAATAAGAACCTTCTTAATATTCTAACTGTTTCACTTTTATTGAGAAGGTAATCACCACAGTCATTCAGTCTTCAATTATTGTATTCAACCGTAACAGAAAGTATGCCGAGTTCATTCCCATAGCCTTCGGTTCAATCTGGGGGATTTCATTAGTTAGTACTTTACAATTAACTCCAACTAAGTAAAATTGTGCTGAGTTTTTATTATTAAAACTTAGTTTCTCTTGTTTTTAATTGATCCAACAGTTTGTTCAAATTGTGTGTGATAAGAATATAAAGAAGATTTGAGAGTATTCAGTGTAACCCTAGTTGATATATGAAATTCAAAGGTCTGCTTTAATATTGCATTAAATAAATCATATTATTTTGTTAATATTTTTTTTGCTCGCTCGCTTATTTTTTAATTTACTGAAATATTTATTTAATCTTGTTAACACATGTTTCTCGCGGTATGAGGCATAAAATGCTGATAATGTTACAACTCAACGCAAACTGACAACAATCATGAATGAATGAATGAATGAAAAAGAATAAACTACACGAACAACAACGTTAAACACATGTCAATGTCAATTTTTGCCAACTGTCTGTCTGTCGGAATCTTTCTGAGTCTATCTATCTGTCTGCTCGTCTTTCTCTCCGTCTGTCAGCGTATTTGCTTATATAGCAGAATTGAATATTTTCATATTTAAAATACAAGTATATGGATTTTTTTTTTATAAAAACTTAAAGTTTTAAATGGGTTTTTGCAACGTTTAAAGAGTAAATATAAAAAAATGATATTGTGCAACAAAATGGTGAATCTTGACAAAAATTATGCAAAGAACGCGGGGTCTCGTTGATGCTGCAATAGAAAATGCCAAAACAAAAGCCAAAAAATAGAGCACACAGCAACAAAAGGTTAACAAAAAGAAAATAAAAGGTTAAAAAGCGCAATGCGCTGCATACAAAACAGAACGCATAAGCAAAGTTGAACAAGCAAGGACTATAAGCATCATAAGGACGAGCACGATGAGAACGATGACGACACAGAACACTGACTGCAAAAGATAAACGTCCACTTGGCTTGGAAAACTAAAGCAACGACATGGAACTTGGAACAGCGTTACATTGCATATGTGTTATGCATGTACTGTATGTAAGTGTATGAGTTTGCCCGTCTATTTGTGTAAATTTGTTTGTGGCAAGACAATAGGGTCAGCGTTCTGCATGCGAGCATGCAACAACAATGGGCGACAAGTACCGTAATTTGAAACAATTGAATACTGATGAAAAGATACTTCAGATGCTGCAGCTATTGCTACTATTGCGACTTCTGTTGCTGCTTCTGTTGCAGCATTTGCTTCATGCAAAATAAAAGCAAACCCAAGTGGCAAAGGCGAAACAACGAAAAAAATCATTGAAAGCATGCAATGTCACCATCGTCGTAGTCACCATCATCGGAGTCTGCACTAGAATGCATTTCATTCAGAAAAACCTGCTTAAAATTCAAATGAAATAGCGGTGCAACAAAATGTTGTAAAGAAACTAAAGGAACCTTAGCCAACTCCAATCCAATCCCAAGTGCAGTGGGGCGGAGAAATCTTCTTAACGCTAGGATACGCTTAATACTTCAAGTTAACTAAAAATGCTTCAATCTTATTGAACCAAAGCGAATCGCTTTTGTATTGTTAAGAGAATATGATTCTGTGTGTGTGGATATCTATGTTCATTTGTTGGAAATATTCAAACTGATAACTCATTGAGCTTATGGGCAAACATGTTGTCTTCTTGTCTTGCTGCATTGTTGCTCCTTTTGTTTTTTGTGTTTTGTTGCCTTGATAAACAATTTTTTCCCATTGTCGATTGTGCATATTGGCAGTGTGTGGGTGGCAACATCGAACAGATTTGGGAGATAAACGAAAAGAATTGTGTCTATATGGGCAACGATTTCGATTGAGGCCACAAGACAAACAAGAATGCATTGCAAGTTATGACACTTATGAACATAAATGGAGATTGAATGTTTGTGTTAATATTAAAAATGATATTTTCATTGACAGTTAAAGTTGATGTTGATTATTAATATTTTCATTTTTTAAGGCAGAGAAAGAGAAAAGTGTGAGATTGGGAATTATGTGTATATGTGGGTTGAGTTGACCTTTTTGTTTCTTATTGTGTTGTTGGAGGTGGTTAAAAATGTTCGCGCCTTTAAGTCATACAAAGCTTAACATAAAATACCCACTAATTAATGTTTAAGCCTTGTGACTGTTGTTTTTCTTTTTTGTTCACAGTTGCTCTTAGGCTTTAGGCAACAAAATACTGTGATTAAATTTTCATAATAGGCATGAATGTTCTTTCTTTTTGACCTTAATTGAATTAAGGCCAAGAAAAAGGGAGAGAAAAATAAATTGGGTTAATTTAGATGCGATGAGGAGTATAAACCTACTTTGTTATATTTAGCAGGAAAAGGTAAATACTTTTAATAGACTTGCGGCGCGTCAAGGCGCAATAATTAAATATTTCTATCCAAAGAAAAGAAAAAAGAAAGGAAAAATAATTTAAAAAGTAAAATCAAAGACAATGAAGCGTAGCAAAATGATTTAACATCTTATTTACATACATGAAGAAAAAGAAATTAAAATAAAAAGCATTTATGTGTATAAGTGGATTGAACATAGAATGAGAGGTGTGCAATGCAATCAACCGTTGCACACACAGTCAAACCTTCAATTAAAATGTAAAAAATTGGTAATTAACCAATCTTTACATATAAAATTTGAGTGTACGAAAGTTTGTGACTCTTAATCTCCTAAATGGCTAAACCAATTTTGATAAATTTTATTTTACTTTACTTATAGGGTCACCAAGATGGTTTATGCTTCAGTTGGATCCGATAGGTGGCGCTATTGTTGAGATAGAGGCACTTTTTTACCAAATGCCTAACATTTTTTTATCTAGCGCACATTATACTAAGTCGATTTAAATATTTTTTTTTTATAAATGATAAATGAATCTTAATGAAAATAGTTGCATATTTATTATTTTCAGTTTTTAACTTTTAATATAATAATTTTAAGTATTAAGTTTTTTGAGAATCACTGCACTGTAGTCGTGTACCAAAAACCAAAATGTGTTCTGCCGTAAGTATTACAAACATATTTCGAATACCACGCGTGTGAAGCCGCGGTCGCAGCTAGTTAGTAATAAAATTTATATGTGCATGTTGCTGTCAGTTGTTTAAAATCATTAAATCGCATAAGCCGAGCCAAGATAATTCGAAAGAATACTGATGCTTATCAATATACCGATAACAGTTAAGGATTGCAAAAGAGCTCGTTATAGAATGAATCAATGCTAAGTATCATGCGATGAAACATGAAATTTAATTATTATACCACCATAGTACTGAAGTTTTCATCTACAAATGAAGTCAGTTGGCTCAGAGCATAACCCTAAGAATAAGTTACTTTAAGTTCCGAGTTGATTACCTACAATATACAAAAAAAAAAAAAAAAACAAATTAATCGTAATATTAGATTTCCCAAAGATGTTAGTACCATGAAAAGAAAAAGAGGAAAAAGCAAAAAGAAAAAAAAAAATTATCTTTATATGTTTGTTTTTATTTTCTCTTGTTGTTTTTTTTAACTGCGATTTTTCATATTGCTTTAGCTTTCTTCACAAATAATAAAAAATTTAAGAAACTCAATTGAAAAATTTTTAAACGTTTTTTAAGTGTTTTGTTGTGTTTTTGTTTTCGTTTTCAAGGAACTGAAGACTTTTGTTTAAAATTGTTTTTTTTTTTGCTTTTGTATTGAATTTTTTGTTTTCCTCTAAAAACTTGGCCAACGACTTCCTCCTACTGCCAACTTGGTTTTGCAATTCTTTGGCGAAACCCTGGCCGAGCACGTCTGCCGCTCAGAAGCTTGCTTTTATATAGTGTAAACTGCCTTGATGACAGAGCTCTGCTTGGCCATGGTATCCTTGTGCAATTGATATTGCAAGTTGAATTGCGGTAGATGCAGTAGGACCTTAAGCTTTTGACCAATCTCGAGAGCGGCTTCCTCATCATTGCCATTGGCAGTCCAAATAGCTAATTGCATACAAGAATATGAGTGGATGGATGAAAGGTGAAAGGAATATAGAGAAACTTACAAATTTTGTTGCTTTTACCGCGTATATTGATCACAGCACCGCAAATTTGCTCAATGGAATCGAAAGCTTCACCAATCATACAGAGCATCACATCTAGCCAAAGCTTATCAAGTTCTGCTTTGCAATTTTTATTGAGAGAAATCACCCAACGGCCGCCCATAATATTTGCATTATCTTCCCACATGGGACTGTTGCTCATTTCAGTGATTTGTAAAGAGAATTAATTTTATAAGAAATTAAATTATAGAAAAACTTACCGTATGCCCTTCTTGAAGAGCGAATAATCACTACCAATCTTAATCTCTGATGGTGGCTTGATATGATTATACAAGCTGTCAACACAAATGTGTGGTTAATAAAATTTGTCAATGCCAATTCCGTTGTACCTACCTCCAAAAGTCCTCAACAGTATCGAAGCTTGTGATTTCATTCTGCATTTCCTCCCAGCTCTTAGAGCGATCATTCTCCAAATACACAATGTCCAAGTATGTTCCAAGGGATGCTTGAAACACACGTCCTGTTCTTCAATTGCCGCCTGGATGCAAGCACGGTCATCCTCACCAGAGGAAGATGTACTTACCGATGAAGTCGACGGCATTTCCTTAAGTTCCTTCTCGCGGTTTATATCAATTGGTTTTGCAAGAATCATATTTAAGAGTCGTTTGCTAATCGCTTTTATCTATCAATATCCTTTTGGGACCGTGATTTTTAAAATTTATGTTTACGAAAAAAAATTTCAAGAAAATGTGGATTTCTCCTGTATTGAAATGATAAAGTTTGTTAGAAATTTATTTTTAAATCTAAAATGCTTATAAAATTTCCAGCAAAGCCTACTCGATTGGAAAGGAAGTTCACTTCAAACAGATTTAAATTCTATTATCATAAATATAAAGTATTCATATGAATAATTTGTTATTTACAATAGTAAAACAGAGATGCTGTCATTGTCGAGATGTCATACGTTACCATTACGTTTCAGGTCTTGAATGATTTAATGAATATTTTTGTCTGAATCTTACAGTTGCAGTGTTTTTCAGTAGCCCTGTATGATGATATATGGCAACAAAAGAAAGGCCTATGCAAACACTTTTTATGAATATTAAGAGTTAGCACTCAAAATGAACTCTTCAGACTTCTTTGGCGCCTACTTTATGAATGAGTTCCGACGATAAAAATCACTAGCCTTATGTCTTGTCTTATGTCATGCATGCCCCTTGCCCTTGCCCAATGCCCCATGTAAGCGTTAATTTTATGACAAACGAACAAGGACAACAAACACTTAAAGTGAGATAAGTGGATGAAGATAGTTGAGACAAATATTGAAAGTGTAAATAAAAGGAGAAAATGAGGGAATGAGAATTAAGAAAAGTGTGAGGAAAAGATAAACGGAAAAATAAAAATTAAGCTCTCACACATTTTTTTATGCTTTTGTTCTTTTCTCGTTTTGGTATCGTTTATGATGGCGATGCCGAGGCTGTATGAGTATAATGAGCTTTGTTCTTTTGGTGTGAAAGCTATTCTTTCTTCCTAGCACTGATGATGATGATAATGATGATGATGATGATGATGTCAATGTTGATTACGATTGTTTTCATTGTATAGCTGATAGTAATGGTGATGATGGAAATGACTATGTTTGCCTGTTTTAGAATTTCATTGGATCTTCATTTTATGTGCCGCACTCATAAAAGTGGAAATGTTTTAAAACACTCCATGATGATGATAATGATAATGATGATGATGATGGTGATGAGTTGTTAACAAGGAATGAGACATGAAGTATGATGAGTATTAAAACGTCAAAGGCAGACTTGACTTCTATTTATTTGAAATTGACACGACATGATTGTTGCTAAAAGTGAATCACATACCAACAAACATTGACTCAGATGGTTGTAAGTAGTATCTATTCTTTTTGAACGTTAGATGTTTGTGCTTCAAACATAGGACAATACAATAATTTGCTTTGATATTTTGCAATAAATTTTTGTCACAATTGACTTGTGAACATTTTATGGCAAAAGTATGTAGTTCTTTCTCTCCTTGCACTCTTCTTTGCTTGTGTTTTGTTTGCTGCATGTAACAAATTTTATTTTAGTTTATTGAACAATGACAGAAAATTGTGAAAATGTGAAAGAAGTGTGAATTGGTACACAAAGCATTCTAGGAAACATGAAATCTAAGGAGAGTAAAAGAAATTCTATTGGAATTCTTTTATTATCTGTCATAAAATGTAATAATTCAACGATTTTCCATGCATTCAAATGGAAATTTGTACATAGGAAAAGTTAGAAATAATACCATATAACAAAGGAAACTACTATCTCTAGTGAATCGCAACAATACAAAGAAAGTATAAACAAAAGGCATTTTAAAAGCCAGAAGGAAAATCTAGAAAATAACAGAAAAATTATGCAATCAAAGGCAACTTAATGTCTTAACATACAATATAATATAAATTATATATGTATATGTATTTTTATAAACTACAAAAAGGATCCACAAATACCATTTATCCACAAATTATGTTTTTTAAATTTTCCTAGCCGACGATGTTAACAACATATGAGTATGAAGAAAATCAAAGGGAAAAGAAAAGAATGGAAAAATGTTGTATAAAATTTATTTCATTTAAATGAACTGCAAAATGTGCAGAATTGGCGGCAACATTGGAAACACTTTCACAGTACACACAGAACACAGACACAGTTACACACACATTCATATGTGGACATAGATTGAAATATACAGATAATGGGTGAGTGTAAATATGTATGTATGTAGAAAGATACACAAGATACATTGGAGCACCCAACAAAATTACGAAACCACATAAAAGCACGAACTGCAATTTGTGGTTTTGCATGTTAAAATGGTTTCTTCTTTTACTACAATTCACACACACATACACACTTACATATTCACATTTTAGATGATGTTGGTTCGAACCAAGTTAAGATGTATAGCATAAGAAATGAAATGAAATGAAAAAAATAAGGAAGATAAAGAAAACAAAAAAAAAAAAAAACAAGGGTTTATGCATAGTATTTTGTGTAGATTCATAGTTTTTGTGCGTTCGTTGAAAACCGCTAATATCTTTAAGTGGCGCAATTATGTCGAATAACTCTGCAGACCACATGAATAGAACTTAAATTACATTGTAGCATGTCTGCAGATACATTTGTGTGTGTGTGTGTGTGTGTGTATTTGAAGTGGCAACCAAAATAGTTTCATTTTAGTTGTATTACTCATATCTAACAGAATCTTTAAGTTTGTGGCTACATTCGAGTGTAGATTATTTTGTTTTAGAAGTGAATCGTCGTCGTTATGAAATATTACAAAAGTAATTGACAAGACCACAAGATATTTTACTTGTTGTTTTAATCTACAGAACGAGTATCTTTCTGTAACTGGAATATTTGCTTTTGCTATCTTCATTTTCCTTGTCAATTGGATGTTGGATGGACTCTGTTGTTGTATAAACTATTTTAACAAAAATACAACTCCATTTGTGTTTTTTGTTTCTGTGTGTTTATCTTTTGCCACTTAAACAATATCTTAAGTTTGTATTTCCACTCAAAACTTTTCACTTTCCACAAAAGATAGTCATATAATTTTTATATTTTTCCTTGCTTTGCATTCCCTTTTGCTATTTTGTTTATCGAAGTTTATAAATATTTACATTTGTTGCGTTTTTCTCTATAGTTTTTTCGTTAAAATCTTAGTTTGTTTTCCCTTTGGCTGCTTGCAATTTGCGACTTT
Organism: Amiota minor; assembly: GCA_037043295.1. Lineage (NCBI taxonomy): Eukaryota > Metazoa > Arthropoda > Insecta > Diptera > Drosophilidae > Amiota > Amiota minor. The sequence continues at coordinate 1,526,757 of JBAMAW010000483.1, forward strand.
ACGCTGAACACACTTTCAAATTATAAAAATTGCATAAATTCTTTACTTTTTTGTTTTGTGGAAATGGAAGCAATAATAACTTGCGACGACGCTTTCAAGGTAATGAAACGAGTAGTAAAGAAACGCCGAAGAAAATAAAAAAAAAAGACTGAAACGCGACGAAAAAAGTTTCATCGTGTAACCGCAACAAGAGCAACAACAAATCGCTTTCAACAGTTTTACGTAAAATACCAAGGGTGCAGCAAAATAATGAAAGTTAGAGAAAGTTTTTCTCTCTCTTTCATTTCTTTGCCATAATTTTTCTTTTCCTTTTTCACCCCCCATCATTTTTCTTAATATCTTCTTCCAAACGCATATACATACCTATTTCTTTTTCAGTAAACATATTATGTGAAAAAAATGTAAGAAAAGTTGCCAAAAAAATGGAGAAAAGAAGGCAGTGAGTAGTAGCAGTGAGAATATGCAGTAATGTAAACGTGAGAGACAGAAATATGTGAAAAAGAAAAACTATTCAAATAAAGAAGATGCGTTATTTATAGGAAAATCATTATTAAACATGAAAATGGCCAAAGTTTTGCATTTCATACACTACAACACAGCTTATGGATGTAAAGGTATTATAATTTATATCTAGCATTTGCAATGCATACATACATACATAGATATGTCAAAAGTTAATAGTCATTTCAAGCTTAATAAGGGAAAAGTTGATCCACCGAAAGAAAAATTTTCGGAGAATTTTTATTCCTATCACTGCAGTTTGGTCTAAATTTATTGTTTTGAAATATTTAAATGTTTTATATTAGAAAAATATGCTCACTTGATTTATGGTAGATTTAATCTTCGGTGAGACTAAACTTTGCGAATGATTTTATTATTTTACTAGGAGAAAATTATTAATTGCACACAAATATTATTTTCTTCTTCTTAATTATTGATCTGTCATTAATATCAGAGTTACCAGCATACTAGTTGAGTAAAACATTGTTATGGCCACTCTAATTAAAAAAAAAAATTTCAGGCTTGCTTTAATAAATAAATAAAGAGGGATATGTACGAGAGTTTAGTCAGCTGTAATATTACTTATATTTGAAATATCAAATTGTCATTTAGAAATAAAATGGGCCAAGTGGGAATCAGATTCGTACACGAAGGATTCCGTATTGGTTTTTATATTGGTGTTTGTATGGGAGGTGCTCACTCTAGTGGTCCGATTTGGGTGATTCAAACAAATGTACCGCGCATATATCAGAAACTTATAGTGCCTAAATTTCAGTTCAATAATCCAAAAAACAAAAAAGTTTTTCTAATAAGAACCTGAATTTCAATGGTCGGTTTGTATGGGAAGTACCCCTCCTAGTTAGCCGATTTGCCTGATTCCAACAGATGTACATCAAAAACCTCTTTTATCTAAATTTCAGTTCAATGGAACAAAACACAAAAAAGTTTTTCTTATAAGAACCAGAATTTAAATAGAGGGTTTGTATGGGCGGTACCCACCCTAGTGGTCCGATCAAACTGAATATTTGACGATATATGTTTCTGATATATAGCCACCAACCACCCAAATTTCAAGATCATGGGATTACTGGATCGTATAGCTGCAATACAAACCAAAATGTTTTCTTGTGTGGGGACCCCTTGAAGTTTTTGAAAATATTTTAGTTTTAGTATTTTTTTGCTGATGCTCGGATAGAACTATACATTCTGTGAAAATTTCAATTTTTTAACTGTTGCGGTTCATGAGATATGACCAGAGGACGGGCGGACGGACACAATGTCTCTGCAATAGGGTTACTTTTGGTCTTTGGACCACTTTGGGTCCGGAACCCTAAAAAAAAAAACATAAGAAAATTTTTACGATACTAATAATTACATGTATATAAGATATATTGTATTTGGCTGTGCTTAAATTAACCATTGTAAGTCAATAACAGTAAAAATATTTACCCAGCAAACAGTACAAGATTTTTAAAATGCAAATGAAAGATTCCATTATCATCAAATACAAATTGGTTTCAATATCAAATCTCTACATAGTAAAGAAAACAAAGACTGAATCGATAGAATATATTCTGCCCTTATGGTGAACTTATTGTATTATAAATGGCTGCCATAAGAATCATTCATATTATTTCATGAAGTTCCTTAATAAGAATTCAATGTTTGGGGTTTCATAGAATTGTTAAGAACTTAAGAAGTATTCAAGAAGCAAGGCCTCTATTATTTATGCAATATTTTCAACAATGTTAACTTGTGATTCTGAAATTGTATCTTTCAACAGTCTTTCCTCTATTATTGAAAATTGTTTTTTAATTAAATTAAGACTGCTTTCTGTGCCAATGAAGTCAAAAGTTCTTTGTTAAAGGAAACATGAAACATAAAATATTAATAAAAGTAAGTATTTATTTTCATTCCTAAAATGAAATGAGGGTGGCACCTGCTGCTATTATATCTACTTTCAATGGTCATTTCAATTTTGCTGCTTAAAGAAAATACAAAAATAAATATTTTATGGTATCAAGATTAAAGGAAATTATTTTTCAAGGAAAATACAACATTTTACATAAAAGTACCTTTGCAGAAAACTTCTTCAATAGAGAAAGGTCACATGATTCAGTCTCACTTACTTACCTATGTATGTTTTGGATATATATGAGTAATATACATGAAATAGTTAGAAAAGTAAATGGAAAAACCTGCCGAACTTCAACTGATGGCACCATTTTATTTTCATTTAAACTGACAAGTTTACACCCAAAGAAAAAATACCTTAACGAGCGCAGTGCAGTCGTAACCAACATTTCAATCAACTCACAAATTGCACACGTTCTCACGTTGTAGGGTACTTTAAGGTAGAAAGTGGTGCAAGGGAGAGGGGCAGCAAGAACCTAAAGCTGACAGAACTCCATGAGCGACAGATTTACACAAACACATACTGACTAATGCATCTCTCTTTGGGAAGAGATAGGAGGGACGTGTATGTTCTATTGAATTGTTGTTAAACCGAAACCGCATGCCGCCTCGCCACATGCAACCGCAACATAGCCGCATACATATACAACTCACACTTGCACACAGACATTTACAGGTGGGTATACATACTACACCTGAGTCCTCCACAGAGACAAACAGACAAGCGGACAGACCGGGAGACACCAAACTCTTTAGCCATTGCTTTGACATATTTTGTTGTGTTAGTTTTTGTTGAGTGAATTTAAGTTATAGTTTTGGGTGATTGCCGTTAGCATCGTGCCACAGCCCCATGCCATTACACCATGCTACCTGCCACATGCCACGTGCGCGTTGCCAAAAATTGTGCTACAATATCAAGCAGAGAGAAAGAAGTGTTGGAAACTTTTTGCCTTTCGAAGAAGACGAAATTTACAAATTAGTTGCAGAAAACGTGACATACAACATTTTCAGTTACTTCAGCTCTAGTTACATTCTACCGATGTTGTTGTTGTTGTTGTTGTTACAATTACTTTTGCTACTTGCAATCCATGTTGGGGTTTAGTTTTATTATTTTTATTTCCATTTTTACTGCATGCTGCAAGTTCAAAAGTTGCCCGTGTACCTTTAGTTAATTAGAAAATAAATAAATTAAGTTGCTATTAGTTGCATTTAACGTAAAAAGTTCAACTGACACAAACTGAAATACATGTGTACAAGTATGTAGACGCATGCCAATTATGTGCTATTTAACATCGCTTTAGTTGAAAAGGATCTTGGTATACCAAAAGTATCTTTTACCTGTAACTCATAGTTTTTGTTTCTTTTGTTAGTTGACAGTAACATCTGGCAACATCCAATTGTTGAGGCATTTACCACAATCTCTTTACTTCTCCCATTCCCCACGAACACAACACAACTATGTTTTTTTTTTTTTTTTTTTGTATTCTAACGTTTATTTTTTGGGGTTTAGCTGAACTTTTGTTTGCTGTTGTTGTTGTTGTTGTTTTTGTTGTTCTTGCTTCATGCACCATTTCGTTTGTTGTCAAGTTTGTTTTTTCTCTTACTTTATACACTTGAAATACCTTTGCCACGTTTCCGTTTGGCTACCGGTTGAAGGGCACCAAGCGAATACAATAACAGCAGCAACGACATTACAGTTTCTAGCTACAAGACACATTTTTCTCTCATGTGTGTATGTTCAAAATGAAAGCTGCATTGGTTTTCATTGCGAACGGAAATGATGAGGAAAAAAAGAAAAAAAAAAAAAAAAGGTGGTAAAAATCGAAACAACTTTGAAAAAATTTCATTGCTTCCTCGGATATTTTTCGTTTTTTGATGTTCTATGTTGTTCCTTCGTAGTTCGTTGCTCAGCTTTTATCGATTGTTGTTGTTGTTGGAATATTGCAAGAACTGCTTGCGTGATAAATTTTGCATATGCTACAAAGTGAAAGCTGATCCTACACGCCAAACTACACACAGATACATTTGTATCTGTCGAACTAGCATGGACAGATTGCAAAGCGAAAGCAGGTGATAAGGAAAAAGATACTCACTCGTACTTCTTTTACCAGCATGTTTTATGCTTCATCGTCATCGTCATCGTCGTCGCCATCGTCGTGTAGTTGCACACATAAGTCAATATGTCTTTCATATTGATTGCTTTAAGCAACCATTGAACTTAACCGCAAACATGTTGCATGCCTCAACAAACAGCAAAAAGTGAAGGATAAAAGCGAAAAGAAATCTACATACTATTGTATATATTGAGTATGTTGCACGTAGCTGTTTATATAAATGTGTGATTTAAAAAGATAGAGAAGAGATAGAAATGATTTTCTCTATGTCCAAAATGTTCAAATGTGACCAAAGTTATAAATCAGTTTTGATCAAGTGAAGTTTGGCTTTTTCTCTTTTTTTCTTTTTGCTACTACATTCAGTAGCATTCAGCGAGGCATAAAACACCACATGTAGCATACAATTAAATGTAGATGTATAGTATATAAAACGCTTGAGTTTGCAATAAATTCTAATTACATGAGAATTACGAGTTGGAAAATTACATTTTATTATATGATAAAAGTTAATCTTCAACTGGACGATGATAATAGAAAATGTTGTGAGAAAAAAAAAAAAAAAAGATTTACATGCCAATGAAAAAATGTCCAAGGGTGGGGACAAGTGAGTTGCCTTGTGTGATATGGTGTAATGTAATATGGTGTGGCAACTAAAAGTAAGTGTGTTGTGGCAAGGCGAAGATGGATTTACTGTCGAAAACAACCATAACCAGAACCAGAACCAGAAAAAGAAGAAGGCAGCAATGAACAACAGACGCATTCTGTGGCAGGCAGCGGGCAAGTTGAATCCAAAGCTGTTGCTATTGCTGCTACTATGTTACTATAATATTTTGTTGCTACAGCTTGTGGCATATACAGAAACATCGAACCACAAACTACACTTAATCATATGATGTCGCCGTTCGCCGTTCGCCGTTCGTCGTTTTCGTTGTCTTTGTTGGAGTTGTCGCCGTTTGTTGCCGACGGGGTCAACTCGACGCAAGCAATAACAACAAGAGGCACAATGATAATAATAACAGCAGCAGCAACAACAACAACAACAATAACAATGCTAACAGGGATAACGAAAACAACAATAACAACAACAACAACAACAACAACAATAAGATATTGTGACAGTAATAACAAAAGCGCAGCCAACCGAAAACGCTGAAAAAGATTGAGGCACTCCACTCCACTCCACTTCACTTCATGCCACAAAAGTGTCTCTTTAGTTGTATCTGCTGTTCCTATATAACTGCTAAATATGTCTGAGTGTGGGTGTGATTGAGTGTATCTGTGTATGTGTGTGTGTGTATGTATATTTCGTTGTATGAAAGTGTCAGAAGTGCAATTTATTTTTATGTTGTTGCAAACAAACAAACAAACACAAAAAAAAAAAACAGGAAAACAGAAAAGGAAGAATAAAAAAGGCAAGAGAATGGGAAAAGGAAAAACGGAAAGGGGACAAGAGCTTAACGCAAACCTCTGCAAATCCCACACAGCAGCTTGCAAAATACTATCAACAACAATAACAACAATAACCCGAATGAGACCAACAACGACAGCTCAAATAAAAATGCCAACCAAATACACAGATACCATACACACTTACAAGTAGAGTAGCAAAAATGTATCTAGATACAGTCATATACGAGTACTCACTCGCATGAACAGAGTAGTAAATGAAAAACAGTTGAAAAAATCCGCGTGCGTATTATTACCAATCCCTTAGCACAATATTTCCCCTCACCCACTCACCTCTTCCCAGACAGACACTTTTATTGTAGTCTATCCTTAAGCGTTTCTGGCATTTTATCACTGATCTGAACTTGATGACTAACAATAGCGCAACGAACTGACACTAATCGCACAAAATTGCAATAGATAATTAGTTTAGTTGTTTCTCCTTGTTCTATTTTTATCATTCATTCCTGGTTCCCTTTAGCTTTGTTTTTTTTTTTTCTATTCTGATTTACACACACACAAGAAAGTCATTCACTTCCGTTTTAAGCCAAAAAGTATGCAACATATTTCATGAAATGTTTCATATTTTCGCTCAGGCCACATTCTGTGGTTGGTTCATAAATACAGCGTTATTTCTAGGTTTTACTATATTCCAAACCACATTTTAGTAAAATTAAAATATTAATATATAGTATTTTGTAAAATTCAATTTAGAAAATTATTTTCTCCTTCTTATTGCATGCCTGACTGCTACATTTGTGGAAACTATGTAGGAGTTGGTCAGATAAAATGTTGAAATACACAAATTTTTTATTATGAAATTAATAAGATTGTATTGTATCTTGGAAATATGAAAGGAGCCAGCAATTTAATGTTGCCGACTTTATAATAAAAATTGTAAATTTTTCTTTTCAAAGTTTAGACGGATGACAATGCTGTTGCTAAAGATGGCTGATGTTGATGCCGATGAGGAAGCAATGCCTAGACTACTTGAAAAAAGGTATTTGTCTACACAATATTATTGTGATTTGAATATCCTTTCTCACTGTAATTGTTAGCATTGTTGTTAGTGTCCTTGTTCAAGGGTTCGGGTTGTTCTTTCATCTCTCTCTTCTGCCTGTTCATGACTACTTGAGACTTTGGTGGTGTTTTGCAGTATAACGTCAAATTGTTTGCACAAATATGCAAGATAAGAAAATATGCCGCAAAAATACTTTCAACATTTCAGTAGGGTTCCTTAGCTAACTCTCACACTACTCTATCCTTTTGAAAGGTACACGAGATCACAATGTTCTGTGTTTCTCACTCCTAAGAAAAAACACAAATATTTCTTAATATTTACTTCATAAATATGTAAATATTTTTGGGTCAACATAGTATACAAAGCAAGCATCGTTAAGTCAACATTCATCGAATTTAGCTGCAATATCCTTGTAACTGGAGGAGTGTGGATACACAGGGATAACAGGGTCCATTCATTCAACCCATTTATTGTATAATAGTTTGCTTTTGGGTTATAAGAAAACTATAAATGGCTACAACTAAAACCGCACAACGGGATATTAAGCACTAAGTCCGATGGTGACTTAAGTTGCTGAACAACAAAATCTTAATGAAATAAAGCAATGTTTAAATGGAGAAGATTGTTGAAGATGAATAAAATGAAGCGCCAGTCATGAAAATCGTACGTGAGCAATGAAAATGAAAGAACACACAAAACACTTTATTATTAGACATAAAAATACACTAAAAGAATGAGTGAAAACTATAAGCTGAGACTGAGACTGAGACTGGGACTGGGGTGATGAAGACAAGAAAGGACAAGACGTTGACCATGACTTATCGAAATGCGAACGCGTGTCGTATACTTAATAAGTTTCAATGAAAATACGCTGCATTTCATTACACATTATACATAACGCATCGTCATCTTCATTGTTCATCCGTTGGCATGTGGACTATGAAATAAACTAAAAGTGGACTGGGAACTATATACTACATAAAGAAATAGTCTGTTTAAGCTGACCAAAGTAATATGGATAAAGAAAGGGCCAATGTTACTCGTATGAGTACAAAAGCGCATAGAATCAAGTTGGGTGGACAGAAAGGATTATTTCTGGCATGGTGAATGAAGTAAATGTGATGCATTATTGATAGATATTTAGCATTATTAGATTTATTTTTAAACGAGTATTAAGTAAACCATGTTAGATCAGCAAAAGGATGACGAGTTATTTTAGTTTAAAAGTGTTTGAAGTTTTCATCATACAAAAGTTGATAATCCTTCAAAACTGCTTATGTTATTTGTTTATGGAAATCGTTGGTCAGTCAGTCGTCTGTTATATTAACAAGTATTTTCCAAAGAAGGAAGATCTAATTTCTTTGATAGGAATCTCTCCCAGGCTTAATTTTTACTGTTCACGGTTTCACGCTTTTGGTCCTTAATAAGGAAGGATAAAAAAGCCATTTAAAATTGTGGTGGCTTTGAAAGTAATTTGCCGGATATGATCTTTGTAATGGCTGAAATTTTGTTATAATAATCTTATTAAATTGCAACTAAGTCTTGGACACACATTTTAAGCAATTTTCCAATTTCACACACAATCAATTTGTGTTTGTTTGCTCATTATAAACATTTTATTTATCAAATAAATAACAAATAAACAAATAGCAAACATTAACTTAATAATCCCAACACGTCTTCCAGGAGTATGGGAGTATTGTGTGTTGTTAGAAGAATGAAAGACTTTTAAAATTAACTTGCTTTTCTTTAGTTAATTTCAGGAATCAACGAAGCAAATCATTAACCTCAACTCAACTAAAGTTGACAAAAACACAGAAAAAAAGAAATACTTCCTGAGATGAAGTTTTTTAATTGAAAGTGTATCAAAATTATCCTTCTGTACGTGTATGTGATTTAGAAATAGAATCACTTAGATATGGGAAAGTAGTCTAATTAGAAAACGGTTTAACAAAATGTTTTTAACAAAACTAGTTCCAACAACTTTTCTGTTCAAAACTACAAAGGAAAAGGAAAACAGAAAACAATGTACTATGTATAATAAAAGGGAGTCATCAAATGTAGCACATCATGTTGATGATGTTAATATTATAGCAATAATGAGGCAGCTGCTGATGTTGTTGAGGATGGAGGATGATGATGATGGAGCTTATGAGGTTACTAAAGTAAAGCACTGCAGGATAATCAAATCTCATTTTAGAGCAAAAAAAGAAAAAAAAAAAGGACCAACTTTGCTTTGTTTTGTGGTCGACCGAAAAGACACAAAGAGAAATAAACTGAAATAAAATAAAATAAAATCACAAAAAAATAAGTAAGGAAAAGGTGAAGCGGCTTTTGTAAATTTCGTATTCAATGCACACACACATACGCGCCGAAGGACACTTAAGGACAACCGTTTGTGCGTAACGATAACTTTCTTCTTCTGCATCATCTCCTTCTGCTTCTTCTTTCCATTGTTGTTGTTGTTGTTGTGTTTTGTAATTATTGCTTAGAGAGATATAAAGGTCGATGTCTCTTTGTCTCATTGTCCTGTTCGTTGTCTTTGTATGGTTGCGTGTTTGACATGAAATCAAAGCGAAATTTGTTTTGGCACGGATTGCAATTATGAAACTAATAAGTTGGACGCCATTTTGAGAAAGACTACTTAGTTTAAACGAGAGGAGTCTAATAAAAGAAAACTTATTTTATTAATCTTTGTAGAATCCTCAAACATCTCAAGTTCTGTTGTCGTTAAACGATTTATCTTGATATTGAAAGTCGTAAGTTTTTGTGTCGAAAACTTACGGATTTCATACAAATCCCTTTCCTTGGAGATTATCCCTAAGCTCTGATAAGGTCAGTTACTAGTAGGGAGGTAGGCAGAAAGTAGATCTTGGGAATACTGTAGGAGGGAATTTTGACTTCAATATGTGTATTTCTGTGAGCCGGTGGATTGTCTCAATTTCATAAAAAGCCTTTTATTTTAAATTAATTTTTCAGTTGAACCAATTATAAGTACCTTTTATGGTTTTAATCAACATAGTCTTTGTATCTGTTACGACTGGTCCTTACTCTCAGATGTGATTTCAAGAAATATATCAGGCCTCCCTCGTTTTTATATGTGTTTATTGTGTATATCAGTATTTCAGTCTGATGCTGAGTCTGAGCCAGAAGGCAAGACAAAGGTGTGTTTAGATAATTTTATTTATCGTTTCTTTAAAAATTTGTTGAAATTTTCGTTGCTGCTCTCATGCGTCTTGTATCTGAGTTTAATTTAAATTTATGCATGCAGATAATATAACTGAATGGCGATAACGACGCCCATTTCCAGCAAAGCAGCAAAGCAATGATGAGCTCAAGCGGATTTTGATGAAAACTTTTTGAGGTATTTTTCAAACTTTCACTCTCAAAAGTATGCAAATAAATTTGTTTGCATGGAATTGGTGTTCGTTCTTCTTTTCTTTCTTTTTATTATAATATAATTGTAATGTAAGATATGTATGTATGTCTGTTTATATTAGGTGAACAGATTGTGGAAGATTCTGGTTTTATTTTGAGCCAAGTTTAGCTAATGCAATGTGGCAAACCAATTTAGTTTATGTGATTTTAAAAACACATTTTATTTTTATTGTCTGAGACTATAAAGCAACTTCAGCAACTGCTGCTAATTATGATGCCGCCCGCCATTATTTTATTTGAAAAAAAAGGAACATTTATATTTTTTGTAAGGAAAAGAGCGTGAAAAAATTAAATAAAATTTATATACTTAATTAGTTTATGCGCACATGGCTCACTTGTGTTTGTATGTTTATAAAATATAAATATATGTATATTTTTTTTTTATATAAACAGGACATGTAAATAAATAAAAATAATTTTCATCCTGGCTATTGCCATGACCCTCACTCACTCTCTCTCTCGGCCGTTGTTCACAATATGAATTTATGCTAAAAGCTTTTGAATATAAATTTTAATTAAAATGCAACGTGTAAAATGCAAAAAGGCTAAAGACGACAACAACAAGGACAGCACACACAATACAATGACTACGTAAGCGATGGCAACTGTTTTGTTGGCACAGAAGAATATAAAACAGAGGCTCTTGCATTACAACTTGGTACTATTTGGTTTCATTTCATTCAACCAGCTCAGCCTTAGCTCAGCCATCTTCCACTTCCTTTTCTTATTTTTTTTTCAATCTCTTCATTTTTATTGTATGCAGCTTTCATTGTGGCTGCGAAGGAAACCACTAATATTATCTAGAGGTGATATGGTCTTCTTTGTTGATTATAAATTCTTGATCCTTGCACTCAACTCTTCTATGTTAATTCTCTTTAAGATAATGTTTCCTGTGATATAAAATAATTATTTATGCATACATTAAATTAATTAAAATATTTTATCTAAATGATAGAACATACAAATTAGTCAGTTTGCGCTATTAACTATTCCATTTTTTACATATCCCACGGTTGTAATTAATATCCTTGCTCACTTGAGCTGAATATCGTTTGCGTGTTAATTGAAAAGTGCGGAAATTCCTGAATATTTCCGATTTTTGGCTTTTATTTAGTCAGTTTATAACTGTGTGAGTAAATGAATGAATGAGTGCGTGTGCATGTGTGATTATATGTGCAAGTGTGGCGGTTGGATTTTTCGGAAAATTTTTGCAATGTAATCAGGTCTACTTAAGCCCAATTAGCCGCAAAAATGCATAGAAAGCGTGTCCTTTGGTTGATATTCCTGGTGTTGTTGTTGCTGTTTTTGTAATTGGTGAATTTGTTTTTCTCATTTACATTGTTGTTGGTGTGTTTTTTTTATTGTTCATTTTGCTATTGTGGATTCTGTTGTTGTTGTTGTTGTTAAATGAATTTACCATCAATGCGAGTAAATGGTGCATAGATGACGGTTTATATTAGAGCCTGCAGGATGTTTAGAGCACCGATTCACACACTCATACACACACACACACACACACATCTACACATAATGTATGAGCGACGTCCTGTTGAATACTAAATCCGGCAAACAATTTACCATGCCATTGTAAGTGTGCCTGAGCTAAATAATTGGAAACATTTGCCAGCATTGACTGCGTTCTCCTCAAACTCCTCATTCTCTTCCTTGTTAACGCAGTCGGAAAAAGGTGTTGGCAATTATTTACATAACAAAGCGTTAACGGAAAAGTTTAGTGACTAAAATGGTCGCTTGGCCATTGTATGAGTTTGAGAGAGAATTTGCAGTCAATATTAAAATTATGTTGCATGCTTTTAGGCTAATTCAATGCTGCCAATGTCACGTGTCACGGTTTGAGATTTAATTATTGTATTTCGATATGGACAATTTTAAATTAAAAAGCAAATGTGGTTGCCCTTTGATCTATGAAATCATTTTAATGAATCTTATGCTATTAAATGAAACCTGATGAATGAAAAGGAAGCCATTTGAGTTGTTTGAACAAAAAGAACCTCAGGCTTAATACAATAATTCAACAAAGTTAACATTTGTTATTTTGAATAAATATCTAACTATACATTTTAGATTATTGTTATTCTTATTGCTGGTGCTGTTTCTCTTGATGTTGAAAGGAAATGTCAGTTTATCTTGTCGACAACTCACAACAATTCTGGAGAAAAAGGTCAAGTTTAACTTAATTAAGGTGTGAAAATGTTTTCAAACTAAAACTTTTACAAGTTTTCTTATTTTTCGTTCTTTTCTTATATTATTGTTGTTGTTTTTGTTGTTGTTCTTACAGGTGTTTATATGTTTATCTATCTATCTATCTATTGTTGTTGATTTAAGTAATTTCACATGCAAAGAAACCAGAAACAAACAAAACATATCCTGGCCCAAAGCGAGCATGTGGCAAAAGAATAAAGTATGTAGAAAGAAAAGAAGTAATCAAGTAACGAAGAAACCACGAAGCAAACCAAATTAAACTAGACCAGAATAGAACAGAATAGAACAAAATGGAACAGAACTGAGCTGAACCCTAATGTTGAGTGTTAGATGGCGTATAAAGTAAAAGTTTAGCTTCAACTGCTGCGGTTCATTGCGGCACGTGGCAAGAATTGACAGATTAATGGCGTGCGGCGCTTAAAGTGAATCAATTTGTGAGAAGATCCCGTAGAATGAGTTCTACTTCATACGCCTTCTTCATAAGAAATTGTAGAAATGAAACGAAGTTGTTGTACTTTGTAATATCCTTGAGCATCATCATGTTTACTATGTTGTTTTGCTTTCAATTCTTGTTATATTCCTTCCTATCCTTCTTCACCTACATCTACATCTCTTTGTTGTAAGGTCAAAATCAAGTAACAGTTTTTTTTTCTCTGTATTACGCAATTTCATTAATTTTTTGTTTGTTGTTGAAAGTTGAAAGTTTACCGAGTTCAGTTTACTAATTGAATTGAGCGAGCCTTCGCCAACGGTTTGGTTATTTTGTTGAAGGTTCTAATTACAGAAGCAATCGATGAAGAATGAAAGCTTCATTTTCATAATTCATAAAATATTCTATTTACATAAAATTTGTTTATTTAAAATACAATAAATTTATTTGCCATTAGTAAATAAACAAAGCAAAATCATAAAACAAAACAAATAATATAGAAATTCAATGTTTATTCACGCTAAAAGTCAATTTCGCGCTACAAATGAAATGAAAAAAATTGGGTATTTTAAAAATTCCAATTGCGTTTGAAAAACAATTTACAAAAAAAAAATTAGAAAATAACTTACGTAGAAGATAAATACAAAAAATAAACGAAATAAACAGGAAAAGAATTGGCGTTAAATAAAATCAAATTTCACGCCTCGAACATTTTTTTGCATAAATTTACAACAAACGAATAATAAAAAGGATTTCGGTTTTGTGTTAAGTTTTGTTTTTGTGTTTTGTTTTTGTGCTTTGTATTTTGTGTCCTTAGCAAATATTACACGATTTGATGATGTTTACTTGCTTCATTTTTAACACTTTCACTTTTGATTTGTTTTCTCTATTTTCGCTTTCTTTCACATGTTTTGTTGTTGTATTGTTTTTTTTTTGTTTTGTGTGATCTATTTTGTGTATTTTATTTTCACATTGCATGCTTATGACATATTTAAGCCATTTTTGTCACGTTTTTCTTTTTCTTTTCATTTTCCTTGTTTACTTTTTTTTTTCTTTTTTTTTTTTTTTTGATGGCTTCTTCTCAGTGACAATGTGTGTGTGTGTGTGTGTGTGTGTGTGTGTGTGAATAAATCAAATGTGAATAAATAGTAACATATTTGTCAACATCCGTTGCTTCCCTATATACGTTTATAGGCTTTGTCTTTTCTCAATGTCTTTATCCTCGTCATCATCATCATTATCACCATCTTTGCTGACATTCTTAATCCTTTAACTCCTTAACTCTATGCGTGTGTGTGTGTGTGTGTGTGATAAATTCTTAGAAAATTTTAACCTTTTTTCGCTTTTACTTTACACTTATGCTTGACTCAACAAACGTATTTCATTAATAAAATTATTCCATGTGATTCAGTCTTCTGAACAAAAGGCAACACAAAATAATGGAAAATAGAAATTTCTTTTTGTTTAAATTTTCCTAAGAATTGTTAAGTCATTTTTGTTATAATTTATCAAATGCTGTGAACGAAAAGCCTTAAAAACTGTCAAAACTGACCAAGTTAACCATATTTTGTTCTAATTCTTTGGAGTCTGTGTGAGTTCGACTTGGAGTTGTTTGGCCTTAATTGTTTGTTGCCTTCTTTCAGGGGCGTTTTTCATTTTTAGTGACACAAAAGAACGCAATATTTTTTCACAACCACAAAATGATATTTTGAGCATGTTGTTTTATGGTGTTTTGTTGATGATTCCAGGATATTTTAAGATATATGTGTGCAAAATAGTGTAAGAAACCTTTTTCTTTGCATCTACTTTCCATCTACTTTTGTATGCGAATCACGCTGTGAAGTTGTTACCGACTGAGGGAGAAGGAATCCAGAAGAAGCTTGAGAATGAGGTTAGAGAAAGTGTAGGGAATGGGGGATATGTGAATTGTGTGTGCTTGATTGAACGAGTGATAGAGTGAGTGACAAAGTGAGTGTGGTTAGCGAAGGGCGGAGAAGGAGTATTATTTCTATTAAAATCTAAAAGTAACTAAATGGAAGTTCGTAAGTGTAATATAAAGAGGCATCCAAGGTAAACGTGTGAGAGAATGTCCATGTGATATGTGTGTTTGTGTGTGTCAAAGTAATTTCATGAAGAGTGACAATTGGTTTTGATCTAAAAACTTTGCATGAAATGTAAAAGACTTTTTTGTGTCCTAAAAATTAACAATTTTCAAATATTTAAGAATCACGCACAAATATAGAAGAATTGAAATAGTTTTAAATATTAAATTAATTTTTTTTTTTTGTTTAAAATTTAACAATCACAATAATCTTCTTACGACTTTCGATCAAACTACTTCTTGAAAGCTATTCTCATTAAATATCATGCCCACCACACATATATAAGAGTGCATGAGTCACGGGCTTGTGGACCCTGCCTTCCCCGAATCGCGGTGCATATCAATTGCCCACAGCTTTCCATGCAGGCATAAGATATGCGAAGACATGATGGCAAGACCAGACGAGTATAAGGCTTAGATGCTTTGCAGGAGTAATTCATAAAGCAGTTTCGGACTAAGTATTTAGTCCAAGGAAGGAGTAGTGAGGATTAGTGGTTGCACCACACACGTTGGCACGAGGAAGCCTATATATAACCAACTTATTGCTCAGAAAGTGATTGAAACAATGACCAAAACAAATGATATTGGGAAACCAAAGTCTGATCAGTAATACTGAAGTAGAATATTCGAACTTTTATGGGTTGAAAACATTTCTTGTTTATTTAAATTACGAAGAAACTTGAAGGAAAATCATGTCCAGTTGAATGTGTTGTGTAATTTAATCAAATCTAGTCGTCAACTTTCTAAACAAAGATCTCTTCGCTCTTTATACAATTTGAACTCGTTAACAAAATAAGAGTTTAGTAATCTAAAGCCTAAAGAATGTCAATAAAAAAATAAATAAAAAATCATTACAAAAGAGAAAACAAAAAATAATGAATATCTAAACCCTGATTAGGAAACAAGACAAAAAAAGAAAAAAAAGAGAAAAAGCATGATGCATGCAGTTAACCCAAGTCAAATGAATCTAAAGTGTGCCTTCAATACACACAACAACAACAACAAGTAAACTGAGTTGAGGCTGTTTTGACTTATAAGTACTGTATATCAAAGGCCAAGGATTGTGAAACATTTTAAGTGGATACGTTTAAAAAGCATAAAAACAAGTCTAACCACTTATGTTTCCATAAATTTGTTGTTACTTTATGCCTTTCATTTTTACTTGTATACAAAATTTATATTCTTTTTATATAAAGAAATGCAAAACAAAAAAAAAAAAAGGTGTTCAGTTTTAGCACAGCCATCACCATTTTCGCCATAAACCTCATATGAACTACATCAGACGCATCATCATCATCATCATCATGAGAGTTGGGCACATCAGTTTCATCGGAAGCCATAGACATTGGCTTGACCATTAACAAGCTTAAGTAAGTTCATGTCACTTAGAGCTTTTAGTGTGCATTGGCACGTTATGTCTATCACAATTTCAAAACAACTTTACCCACTCGCATGTGTAAATTGCTTAATTTTATTATATGATTTATTTTCATATATTTTAGTAGCTTTTAATGTTTGATTTTGCTTAGGAAGAGTTGGAGAGAGTCTTTGAAAAGGATCAGGATCAAATGCATTGATGTGATTTGGTGGCATAAGACAAGTTTTTCATTCAGGTTTGTTTTTTTATGTCAAAAGTTTTCGGTCTCATCAAAAACGGAAATTAAAAAATGTACGAATGAAAACTCGCCGCAGGCTAAATTAAATTGAAATTTTCATTAGGCATATACTAATACAAGTGAGTACACATGATTTGCAATGATTCCGATGAGACCTCAAATGGTTCAGACTTCGTTCAAATGACTAATGACGACTGCATATGTTTATGATTAATTTCCTGTACTAAAGCAAACATTGCCCAAAGGACACCACGCATACGTGACATTGATTAGATTATGTAATTTGAAAACGCGTGATAGCCAAAGGCAAACGACGACACAACAAGGATAAAAGAAAGAAAGTTTTGCTAAAAAAAAAAAAAACAATCAAAAGAAAAAATTTATATATAAGAAAATAAATAGAAAAAATCTCACACAGAAAAAACCAAAAAAAAAAAAATTAAAAAAATACAACGCAACACAACACGAACAGAGAAAAATTACCAATGAACAATTTGAAGAAAATGCCAAAGGCTAAAAAGCAATAAAAGAAAAATGAATGAAGAAAAGAAAAGAAAGAAAGCAATCGTCTTCATTATAAAAAGGACATCAACAGAAGTTGGCAATGAGAAGGTTAAATGAAATAAGCACGGAGATTATAAGCGAAGTGTATATTTCAAATTACAAAATAATTGTTAATTTAGCAAATCTCATCATCATCATTATCATCATTGTTTTTGTCTTCATTATAATCATAATAAGCATCATCATCATTAGAATCATTAACAACATTGGCGACTTCCTTAGCCTGAGTCTTTTTGTGCTATTCTTTACATTATTTTTCCCTTTCCTTAGACCAATTAATTTAGAACAGTTTTCTCTCATTTCATTTTGCTCAACCAGCCTCACTTCACCTTGCCAGCATTTTGTGTCTTTCTTTTTTACCTGTAAACTTTGAGCTTTGCTTTAACTCAAAAAAAATAAAAAAAAAAAAAACAAAGAAAAAATTAGAAGCAAGAAACAAAAAAGAAGTGGAAAAAAGTAGAAGGCACAACAACAAAAAGTAAATTCAAACTGTTGCTTCTTCTTATGCTTACTTTAAGTATCCTTTTGGCTGCTTTCAATACGCTACTTCAGACGAGTTAAGTAGACTAAATGACGATGCGATGCGCGCTTATACACTCCAAGAACACGAGGAAGCGCGTGGGGCTGAAGGCTGGCAAGGTGACTTGAGAGTGGATTGGGGAGTTCGGATGGCTCAGGCTTTTGGGTTGACAGTACTTAAGTATGTTTTCAAAATTAAAGCCTGTTAATGAGATTCACTTTGGCGTTGCCATCGTCATTGCCATCACTATCATCATCATCATCATCATCATCATCATCAGTACCAGCATCTTCATCCCTGCTGCTGATGTTGATGCCGTTGCTGTCATTGTCGCTATCGTATCCGTTGTCAATGTTGCTTGTTGCTGCTTATACTTAGCTGCTGATGCTGTTGCTGACTCATGTTAAGTGGCTTATGGAGTGTTGTAGTCGTAGCGTAATAAGCGCTTTTGATCATAAAAAATAAACGAGTCAACGGACCGACAGACAGACAGAATGGACAGACAGATAAAAAGCGATTCGCTTAGTTGAGTGAGAGTGAGCTGGTATGAACAGAAGGTTGCAGGATATTAAAAATCAAAATCATCGTGTTGCATGAACAATATTAAAACAACAATGGTGAAAGAATGGATGAGAGAGAGAGAGAGAGAGAGAGAGAGAGAGAGAAACAGCGAAAAAATGACGAAAAATTCAATCAAATTTAATA
This sequence comes from Amiota minor, assembly GCA_037043295.1. Lineage (NCBI taxonomy): Eukaryota > Metazoa > Arthropoda > Insecta > Diptera > Drosophilidae > Amiota > Amiota minor. The sequence goes on from JBAMAW010000483.1 coordinate 1,545,347, forward strand.
AGTTGTAAAGTAATGAGTCAGCATAACTGAGTTGAACGAAGTGGCGTGTTGGCAATATCCTTTTTAGCAGTACTTCTGTATGGTATAATAGTCCTTCATGCAATCAACAACGAACAAAAATGAATTGAAGTGGGTCAGATATGAAATTCAGATAAGAAGAGAATGTGCATTGTTTTTCTGTCAATGAGTATAGAGATTTATGTTTCTATCAGGGCATTGTTATTGTTATTGTTGTAGAAAAGACAGATACATTGCAATTGAGATGTGGCAACAGGAAGAGAATAGAAGCATGAACATTAAATAACATAAGAACAGGATAGAAAGAAAATAAAGAAGTGCAATATGAGCAGCAAAACATGACTGGAAGTTATGTGCAAGATTATTTTCTAATTTTCAAAAATTCAATGAATCAATGGGAAAATCTCTCTTGCATGTTTTTTGTGTGAAATGCATTCTAGGGGACTTAAAACACTTGAACACTTGATTACTTAAACAATACTTAATGTGCAATAATGCTGATAGTCATAATGCTAATAGAAATTTGTTTTTCCTAACTCATTTGCTGTTGCATGATACCAATGGAAATAGTAGAAAAGCTGATTACTATGTATTACTGATAAAATGGCATTATGCTGCTCATCATGATATTGAAGATGATAATAACAATGACTATGCATGCTCATATCATGTTTATGGGCTGCTGATGTGCATTTAGTAGATTTCAGAAAATTATGTTGCAATAAATTGAAGAAATTTTGGTTTTAATGCGATTTGCTAATTAGGCACAGGTGAATACATATCTCCTTAAACATATGTAGATGTACACACATGAACGGTTTGTAACTATTCAAAGTTATTTTAGCTTAACCAATCATTGATTGAACTATCAAATTTAAAATCATTTGAGATTTCGATTATATTCACTCCATTCCATTGTTCAAGCTAATTAGCTCACATGCATAGGTATTCTATACATACAAATACACACACACTAATACATATATTTATAATATTGTAAGAGTGCACACTTATACAGATAACAAACCTTATATGCAAGACAAAGCCACATTCTGTGTTAAGGGCATTTTACGCCTAAATATATGCAAAGCATTAGAATTCAATTGATTACCGAACAATTGAGATATACAATACTTTTTGTATATGTATGTTTAGATGCGATTGTGTGTATCTGTGGTTGTTGGTATAGAGAATATCTGACAGACATTACAAATTTGATTTGATTCGCTAAACAATAAAATGAAATTTTGTGACAAAAGCCAATTATATGCATACTTACGCAGTTACACATTCATCAATGTCTGTAATTGTTAAGTTCTGTTGTATCTATTTGTATGCATATGTAGATACAAAGATACATTATATATGTGTGTGTGTATGTGTTGTGTGTTAATTTATTGAATGGTAATCCACAGTCATTTGTTGAATGAATCAAAGAACAAATTGAGTCTTTTGAGTGTTGCCATGGTAAAAAGACAATTGAATTTGGATTTTTAAACAAAAAAAAAAAAAAAAAAATTGTTACATAACATCATTTGCAATTTATAGGAATATCAATTATTTAAAAGATATACAAACGATGACATTGAATAATGTGTTGGTAGTTGACATATGTAAATAGAGTTGAGTTGAGTTAGATTCCTTGAGTTTTATTTAGTCTAGTAGTGATAAAGATTTTGGAGATTTGATTTTTAAAGTAATCTATGGGTGAATGGTGGTAAATAATGCAGTGCAGTAAGCACCTTGCTCATTTCCCAAAAATAATTTAGACAAATTTTTAACTTAACAAAAAAAATAATACTGTTCCCAGTATTACCCCGAGAAGCACTAACAGTTGACTGTTGTTGAACATGTAGCAGCAACAGGGCAACCGAATCCAAATCAACAATGTTAGCAGATGAATTCTGTTAATATTTATTATGAAATCTGTCTAGGTTTTACAGTTCAACTGTTAACAGTGCAGACATCAAAACTTTGCCGAAGTATTTGCTAGAATTTGCTTGGCTGTGGCTGGGGTTTGGCCAAAGCAAAAAGAACTTTAAAATATCAAAGATGTAAGATTTTTCAAAAGAAAAAAAGTGATCATAGAAGACTAGATGAAAAGCAGTTCAAATCAGCAATCCTAGTGTCAGTAAGAAAGACTTTTTAATAAAGTTTTAAGTAAGAAAGTTAGGTTGATTGAGGGAGGATTTTACTGTTTTTATGCTTGCAAGTAGATATCACAATGACAGTGGTTGGGTTAATGCCAACTGTTTTTGCAAAAAGTAACCTCACTTCTTTTCTACTACTTCCTTTCTGTTCCTTTGCTAAAGTAATGAAACAGGCTCTCAGGATAAAATATATTTTAATACAAATGTTTGGGCGAGTGATTATGAATATTAGAGCGTATTTGGCCGAGAATATATCTTAACGAGAACTACCAGAAAGGAACTAACAAGTTGATTCTCTTGAAATACGATAAAGAGAAGAAAGTGAAGAGGAAAAAAATTATAATAAATTGAACATTGCGGAACAAAATAAAATGATATAAACACGAAAGTCACATCTTAGTTGTTAGCTCAAAATTCTATAAAAAATGTATTGAAACATGTATTGTAACAGAGAATTGAAATGTTAACTGAGTCCACACAACAGTTCTGTAAATATTCTGTAGTCTTCGCATTTTTTAGATCATTAACTGTAACAGAGTGCGATGCTCTGCTAAGAAAGTCATTATAACATCTCTCTCTCTATGGCTTTTCTTTCTATACATAGTTCGCAAATAGCTGTTATCATTTATTTTCAAAGTGGAACCGTTCCGTGAGAGATCTGAATTAAATTGAATTTTCTCGGTTTCTCACTACCGGTTTCACTTATTTTTTAATTTTTTTGGGTTATTGGTCACACGTTTCTATTGTGTTAAAAAAGTATAAGTCTCACAATATATTTAAAATATAACCTTTTCCTCAATCTCATACATAATAAATGGCAATGAGAGAGAGAGAGAGAGAGAGAGAGAGAGAGAGAGAGACAGAGAGAGAGAGAGAGAGCCCGAAAAAACTAAAGATGCAAGCAATTGTTGTGTGACGTGAGTTGTCCGAGTTATAGTGATGAAAAGTGCTGCAATCTCAAATTAAATATGAATTTTAATGGGGGTTTGTATGGGAGATACCCTTCCAAAGTCGCCGATTTGGTTGATTCCAACAGAAGTACTGCGCCTATATCAAAAACTTATAGTTTCTAAATTTCATTTCGATAGAACGAAAAACAAAAAAGTTTTTCTAATAAGAACCGGAGTTTTATAGGAGGCCCCTCCCTAGTGATCCGATCAAACTGAAATTTCGGCAATATAAGTTTCTGATGTATAGCCACCAACCTTCCAAATTTCAAGTTCGTGGGATAACTGGATCGTATAGCTGCCATACAAACCAAAATGTTTCTTGTATGGGGACCCCTTTAAGTTTACAAAAATATTTTAGTTTTAGTATTTGTTGCTGATACCCGGAAAGAACTTCAACTTCTGTAAAAGTTTCAACTCTTTAGCTATTGCTGTTTATGAGATATTACCCGAGGGCGGACGGACAACGAATAGGGTTCCTTCTAGTACCCTTTGGGTCCGGAACCCCAAAAAAACGAAAATAGACCACAAGGTCTTTTTACATTTTAAAAAACCTAATGAAAATTTTTCCTAACTCTGTCTGCTCGCTCTGTTATGGTACAACAACAAATTTTAACAGAGCATCTCGCAATCACAAAAATTCTGACTGTTAATATTTTGTATTTTCTCTGTTATTGTTTTAAATCATTTAATTTTTATGTGCGTTTCTTCCTATATAAATGCGTTTGTATTTCATCCTATATGTATGTGAACATATCACATATGAATCTGTGTATATGTGTGACATTATTATATCGACGGCTGTCGTTGTTGCAATTTTATTGAGCGTTCGCCATTAGTGGTAAAATGTTGTTAAATTTTTAACAGTGTCCTGAAATTATGCAAATTACGCCGCAGAACGCTTTTAAAATGCATGCACATGCCTATGTTCTTGTATATGTATGTATGCGTGTGAGTATTTTAAGTGCATTTGCATAAATATTGGCGAGACACACACATATTTGTTCTGTAAATGTGTGTAGTTGTACATGCATAAGTGATATGCAGATGCGCATTAAATTTTACTGCAATTGAAATTCATGTGACCTTTCCATGTAAAATCTGACACAATTTCCGAGTTCATCATACAAATTCAATGAATTGAAGTCTACAAGGCACACGCACATGTATTTTTATATATAGAAAAAATGATTTCAGTTTGATGTTATACGATATTACTTTAGGCATATTTAAATTTAGCTTACAATTTTCTTGAATTTTTCAATAAAAAAAATCTTAATTGGTTTACTCCGGCATACTTCGGAGAGTTTATAAAGTCCAAACATTGTCTTATCCTGTTTCAAGAGACCTCTGTCATTTTTAATAAAACACAAAACAATAAGTTTTCGTCACGGAAGTCCTTAAACCAAAAGGCAGCTGATTAACGCCTCAAGCAGATCTTCATCACTTCCTTTCAATGAAACCTTTTTTCTTCATTTTTTTCCATCTTTTATTCTGCTGTCCTTTCTTCCTTTTGCTGCTATTGTTGTTTATTGTTTCGCACTCATTAAAAAAAGGATGAATTTTATAACTTCCTTTAAAGAAGTGAAAGCAAAAAAAAAAAAAAAAAGTGAAGAAAACATTTACTTTGCTTACAGCATATTAAAAGTCATAAAAATCCTAGCCTCAGGATATGCGCGAATGGAAAATATTCATAACACCAAAAAAAAAAAAAAAGATCCAATAACAAATTTTATATACATAAATATATTTTGTAATCTCTTTTAGTACCTACTTTCTTCTTTTCTTTGCTCATCTTAATATATTTGTTTCATATTTTTTCCCTCATTTTGTTTTACATTTTGATGCTTGTCCTCAACTAATTGAAGTTCAGTGGGGCATGTCCATTTGCCAATCGCTAAGCGTAGCCATGCATAATGGTGAAGCTGCGAGGCGTAAAACAGAATAAAATCTAAGTAGAGATACAACATTGATAAAAATGGTGAATACAGGGAGAGAGGAGCAAATATGGTAGATTGGTAGGTAGATACAGGATGCCAAATCGCTTGATATGATTAAAATTCAGTATCAATCATAAGTTTATGGCCTCAAAAGACAAGAGTTAAAAGAAAGCGTAAAAGAATAAGAAGTTAAAATAAGAAGAATGGAGAGAGAAAAGGAGTAATGTTTTATAGTACTTAGATATTGGAATGAACATTGTAGCTTGATTGCTTTCGCTTGTTTCAATTTATTGATATGCGATTTCTTTCTTTGTTCCTTTTTTTTTTTGTACTTACTTGCTTTGGCTTCTTTTTGTGTTTTCGTTTCTTAATAGGATATTCTTGTAGAAACGATGAATGCTGGCTGCTGGTTCTGTTACAGTTGCCGCCATTGCACAAAGCGGAAACGGAAGCTAGTCTGCAGCGCAATTTGGTAATGAAGTCGAAGTCAATGATGATGGAGATAGATGACGACGATGACGATGACGATGTTGGCATAAAAAGTCAGCTGCCGAACGGAAGTAAAACAGTCGTGAAGTTTGATTGCATCTATATAGAGATCTTCCAAAAAAAAAAAGAAAAAAAACAGGAAAAATTATAAAGAAACTGTGTTACTCTGTATTCGCTCGCTGTCATCCTTGCCCCATCAATGGATACTTGTTCTCCTTGTCACTTCCGGAGGGTTTGCTTTTTTTTTTTTTGTACTTTTCTCCATTATTATTATTTTGGGTTGTAGATTGTTGGATGGAAATAGATGAGGAGTAGTCAGTGAATGTATTTTATAAATGACATAACAGGAAAATCATTAGGCTGCATTTTTTTTTTTGTGTTTTTTTGTTTATGCAATTAATTTATTTCGAAAAAGAAAAGAAATGAATAAAAGAAAGGACAAAAAAGAATAAAGATATTTTTATAAATGGAAATGAGAAAAGAAATCACTGTGAGAGTGACAACAAGAATAAGAACAACAACAATTACAATGTTGACTGAAGTGCGGTCATTCACATTACAACAACAACAACAACAACAACAACAATAATAACAACAGCAACGACAATAGCGAAGATGACGACTGACAAGGACGAAGGCTGTTAGTATGTATTATTGTTGTTAATGATGATGATAATGATGCTCCTCTTTCTTTGTGTTTGTTTGCATGTGTGTACGTCCTTGCAACATCAGCAATTAATTAAATTTTCCAACGCTCATTCATTCAATCTTTCATTTGCGCCCATACTCTTTCTCTCTCAGCCTCACACATTTCTTCTCATTTGCCCATGTTTTGTTGCCTGTTTTATCACGCTTTTCGTTCGCTCGTTTTAATGAAACTCATTTTGTTTTTTTGTATGGCCGTGCGAGAGACACAAAAATTGCACATACGCCGCATATGCTTGGCATTGATGCAATGCCTTTGCCTTTGCACCTTTCACCACTTGTATGAGAGAGCGAACACTTTGTTATGCTTATCCATATACCGACAGCCTACATATTCTTTTTTCTCATTTATTTTTTATTTTGTTTCTGTATCTTTTCATTTTGATCCATCATATGGATTTCTTTTACAAAAATACAATACAAAATACAATAAAAGAAAAGTGGAGTAAAAATGATAAAAATTCATTTAACTTTGTGTATGCATATTGAATTGCATGTTTCTCTTTTCTTTACTTTACTGTCTTTACTTTCTTTCTTCCACTCGTTTGTTCGTCTGCCTTTCCATGTATGTTTGACTTTTGGTGAAACGCTTGAATGCTGCCCACAGAGAACATATTTAACATATAATTGGCCATGTTTGGATGAAGTTTCACTTGAAGTCTCTCAACCTGACACAAATTAATTTATTGCTGCAAAAAATCAAGTTAGAAGGCAAAGAAAAGAATAAGACTCAAGGAATCGGAATGCTTCCTTTACATAACAAATCACATATGCTTATTTATTTAATTAGCGTAACTTCTTCGCCATATTCTTTCTCCTTTCACTACTGTCTTTATATCTTATAACAAACGAAACAATTTATATCTTGCCACACACATACACATACACACACACACACACAAACACACTGTTCCTGGATATACATACAAATTGACTCTGGCTGACATGCCACGAGATTGATTAGCTACTCGCTAGATTTGTCTTGTTGCGTCTCTTTTCATACAATTGACATACAGACAGACTGACAGACAGACTGAGAGTCTGAGAGACCGACATAGTCATACGCCCCTGCATTCACCAACTCATTGACTGGCATCCTTGATCCTGATGTTACTGCTTCTGTTGCTTCTGATGTTGGTTACCCATGCTGCCATGCTGACGTTGCAAATTGTGCATGGAATTGTTGCTACTGGGTTGCTACTTCTACATACTTGTTGTTATTGCTTGCTTACACTATTCTCTTTGCACTTTGTGTTGGTATTATAAATTACCACTTGGCAGCAATAGAAACGCCGACACCATCATCATCATGTTGCTCTTCCTGGTGTTGGTGCTACTACTCCATTTACTACTGAGGCAAGTTGAACTCATTAATGTAAGTGATTTTTCTTGAGGCTTGCTCAGCTTCTCTCAGCATTGGCATCAGTAGCAGCGCAAAGTTTGTATGCCAATGCCAACCAAAAGGAAATCATCTTTCAATTTCAATTGATTTTGCTTGTTTCCATTGCATTTGATTGATTGTAACGATTTCTTAGCGTAAATTTCCTCTATACAAAGCATCCTGTTAATCTACGCGTGTATATTTCCTTCTTTCACTCGTTTAATATTCCTTCATCCTAAACTTGAAACTTGGTAGGGAATGTATTCCGTTTCCGTTTCCATTTCCATTTGCTTTTGTAAAAAAAAGTACAATATTTTGTACTGTAGTCTTTCTGTTTGTCAGTTTTTCGTTTCGTTGGTTGATATGCTAAGTAATTACTTGCTCTGTGTTGTCCTTTTGGCGTTTTGTGCATGAGGCGCGTTTAATTTGCATAAATTAAAATTAAGCAGATCCTTGAGCCATTTACATTTACAGGACCCAACCAAATAGAGTTGCATTACTTTTCTGATTTCTCCTTCGAGGAGAAGTGACCCCAAAAACCTTTGGTCATTTCACTTAGTTTTTATGTTTTTGTTTTTTTCTTTGGCAATTTATTGGGTTGTGCAATGTTCTAGGATCTAAGAACAAGGACTAAGATTAAATGTTGTTATTGCTTAAAATGTGTGTATAAAAAAACAGTGGGTTCCTTGGGATTGACTAAGTTTATTGCGCTAATTTTAACGAGTGCCAACTTTGGCACTTGTCAAATGGCATAAAAAATTTACCCCAAAGGGCTAACCGTCAGGACAAACGGAAAAGGAACTTGACAACAATATTACTGTGTGTTTGTTTTTGTTGTTACTGTTGTCCTGATATACGAGTTTGTATGCCTGAATCGTTTTACGACTTGTGCGCATGGTTATTTTCATTAACGCTTGCCCAAGTCGCGTTTTTTCCTAGATTTTATGCCTTCAAAAGTCACCATGAAGGACCTTTCATAAAGCTGAGATTGAAAAGAAAGAAGCTTTAAAAAAGAAAACATTTCATTCCATCTCCTTCCATTATAATATTGATTTATGCGGAGAACCTTTTCCAGCCTAGAATTAACTTTCTTTTCCATTTCATTCCATTCCATTCCATTCCTTTACTTTCCTTTCATTTTTTATTACACGTTTTTCTTTTATTTTCCGGTAAGTTCTGGACTATGTCAATACCCGCAGACAAATAATTTACTGCTTATCGCATGCCTCAAGATTATCATCATCATCATCATCATCATTTGAAAAGTTTTCTTTTCCTGTATTTTTTCATGTATTTTTACTTTGTATAAACTTCTTGTGCTTTGTTTGCTTGAGAGTTACTCGCTTATTTGCAAAGGGAGCAATGAAGCTTAGGATATTTTTGCCAAGGATTCTTTCCCTGCTTAAGTGGATAAGAGAGCATGAGACAGAGAGAGAGAGAGAGAGGGTGAGACAGGGAGTGAGTGAGTTAGTAGGCGAGTGAGTGAGGTTTGGTTAGGGCGAAAGTAGATGACAGTAACACAATTTATATACAAATAACAATCATCACTTTTATCCCATGACAAAGTGTTTGTCGTTGAAAAGGGAAGAATGCTGAAGTATATCAGCTGAATAGCAAAAAAGCGAACTCGTTAGCGTTGTAATTTTTTTTTCTTTTATTTTATTTTGTTAGGCAACTTTTTGCAACAAATTAGGCATTTTTGCAAATGTTGGAATCTGAGCTATCCAAGTATTCGCTGCTATTCATGTTCATCATATAAGCCGACATGCATTCTAATTAAACTGACAAGGACTACACTATACTATGGCACAGATGTACTCATATTACCTTGTAAAGGATGTCTAACTATATGTTTAGGGAAACATAGGGAAAGTGGTCTTATAACTAAAAAAAAAGAGGATTGAGTCTTCATGCATAAAGATACTCGTAAGTAAAATGAGATAAATTTGCAATATTATCCGACAGTCTGTGTGTTCCTTCATATTCAATTAGGAATGGCTCACGGAACATATGTTTACATGTCACGTAAACATCCAGAATATTTTGACTTATATCATTGTTTTAACAGTATCACATTTTATTATTACTTACTTATGGTGAAGTAAATTGATTTAAAAATCATTGAGTCTGTCATTCTTAATTGAATATGGAACGAGGCTTTTAATGTGCACTCATCTTATTAGCGGCTCTTTTTCTTCTTCTTCTTTTTCACCTAGTCAAAGAGCAAATAAGCAAAGTGGTGAATTGTAAGTTATGAATGGCAGATGTTGGTACACCACAAATTCCAGGAGAAAATGTTACTTAGCAACAAACATCATACATAAACTCAATTAGTAAGTTCTGAGTGTTTGTATGAGATTCGAGAAGGTAAATGCTTTTATTGTATTTTATTCCATTGTATTTATCTATGACAAGGAATGAATGGGTGGCCAAAGGCAAAGGTAAGGCAAAAGTGACAAGGGATATAAGGAAGTAATGCTGGTGATGATGGTGGTGTTAGTGGTGAACAATAGATGCTTTTATTGATTTCAAAATCAAAATTATATTAAACTAACGCTTGTCATTAACTTAATTAGTGCAATTGTTTATTTTCAACGAAATTGTGTTTTACACAATCAGTGCGGTCAACACATACATAGATGCACACAGATACTCGTACATTTATACATTCATTCATTCATTGTATTGTAACTAAAGCGCTTTAATTGCATTTACATGTCCTGCGGCAAATATCTTTAGTTTAAGTCAACGCCATTGTTGTTGTCCTTGTTGGTGTTGTTGCTGACACTGTTATTGTCATTATAGTGTTTTGTTTTTGCCATTTGGATTATTCTTGTTGTTCTTTTTGTTGTTGCTGTTGTTGCTGTTGCCATTTCTGCGGTTTTATTAGTGAAATGCGTTGAAATGTGTCCAATTGCAATTCGCCCTAAAGCAATCTAAGCACACTTTATGTTCTCTCACTCTCACTCTCATGCTCCCATCTTCTCCTTCTCCTTCTCACTTTACCTCTTTATTTCTGTCTTTCCTTCTCTATCTCTCTATAGTATCTTTTTTCTTTTTCTATATTTCAATTTCACTCGCGTTCGTTTACTACTTCGCTTTGGATTTCTTTTATTTTGTATTTGTCCTGCGTTCCACTGTAAAATATAATTACTTAAATTGACATTAATGTGTAATTATGCGTTCATGCAATTAAAATGTTATTATTTATAAAAATTGCACCATATAATAACAACAGATACAACAACAGCAACAACGTTAATAACCACATGGGTAGAAATCAACAAACAAAGCAAAATTAAAAATAAAACTACAGAAATAAAAATCATAAATATAATTTCATATGCGCGTTTGCATAATTTGAAAATAAATATGTAGTGTACAATAGTATATTGGGAAGGTTATATAAGGGAGGATAGTGGAGGATTGTCAGACTTAATATTCATTTATTGTATTAAAGTAATAAGCTTAGTTCATGTGATCTTCTTAGCAATCCTTGCTGCACGTAGCAGAAAATTATTGCTTGTAAAGATTCAGGATATGCTGTATAGTGTTTCCTGTTTTGTTTGGTAAATCGCAGTTCTATTTTATTTGTCTGTAAGGAACATCGCCTGGTGGAGAGCACAACAGAGTTACGTACCCATCTATTAACTTATTATGATATTTGTCGTATCGTACAAGTTCAAGATAAAACCTCTTTAACTCAACATTTGCTGACCCAAATGATGCGATTGTGTGTTTTTCTGAGCATGCGGTAAATGCAAGGAAAGTTTGAATCCCGCCAAGCTGAATTGGAATTTCAAGTATTTTGTCTTGCAAGGAGCTCAGTTGTGGTATGTGTGCTTATCAACTCACAGTAAATACAACAGGACCTCAAATGAATTTCGCTAACAGTTTCCCGCATTGCATACGGCAAGGCTTAAGGGACATTTCATTCTTTAATCTGTTAGAATGCTAAATTTTCTAACGATGTGTGATTATTTGCTTACTTATTTAAATCGCAGTTGTTGTCAGAACTGTCTTTCATTGTTATTAAATTGCATTGTTTCGATTTTAGGCATCAATACTTTTACTATGCAAACCAATAAATCTAAAGCAGTTTACAACTTTAAATTCTTTGTACTAGAAGCAAATGTATTTATGTATTATTAAGCATCATCAGGAATCAGTCGCATGCATATTATATTGATTCAAAACTATAAGCATTCTACTCTATTGCTTCGTGGACTTATGAGCAAGTGCATAAAATAATACACAAATACTATAAATTAATGAAACGATTCATTACAATCCTATTCTAATCTACTTATGGTCTCTGAATTCATAAATCCTGCCATAATACTATTGGATATTAATTTTTTAACAATTAATTTGTTTTTAAATCATTTAATAGATTTTGTGTATTATAAATAAATAGAAAAGGTTACCGCTTTGTTTTAGTCAAAGTGAAAATTTAATGAAGATAAGATTTATGTTTAATATTCTGATGAGAGACAAATAAATGGCCACCGAAATTATTTGTCAATTTTATGTTGAGAAATATTGTGGTTTTAAAGTGTCAACAATTAATTCATGAGTATTATGCTGTTTCCTTAAAAATCTTAACGAATTACAATAAAATTTTTTGAAGTGAGAAATTTTTTGTAAACCATCCTTTTTCTCACTTTTACCTTGAAGTAAAAAAATCAAGTTCATTGATGATTTCTTTTCAATATGTTGATAATTTTAATAAAGTCATATACTTAACAAATACCATTGTGCCTTTTCATTCAACATTTAACCTAAGATCTTACCATCATCAACATCATCATCATCATCATCATCATCATTATTTGTTTGCTTATCTGCTTGTTTTAAACCATTTAACAGATTTCAGTTGACAAAAAAACAGGAAAAAAAAGCACAACAAATAAAATGCTTTTGGATTTTTTTTTGTTTTTCCAGCCCTCCAAATAACCAAAGAAGCAGATAGACAGGCAGATACCAAAAAATTGACAGACCGACAGACAGACAGACAGACACCTTGTTTAAGTATATTTCCCAAAGCAATTTCCCGTCCCATAAGGTTCTTTCCATTTCATTCCATTTACAATAGAATACAATATGAGTTAGTGTGGAAAACACCTTGCTTGTATTGTTTCATCAACATGCTTTTTTCATTGTTTCTTTTTTCACTTTCTTTTTTTCTTTCATTTTTCGCTTCGTCTACTGGCTTCATGCTTTCTTTATGCATCCAAATGAACGCTTGTCATTGTTGATTTTCAAGTGAATTTTAAAAGCCTTTTTCTCAACAGTTTTTCGCATCATTTGTTGTTTTATATCGAATCTTAAGTAAATGTTTTCATTTATTGACACATGTTTCTTTATCTTGCCTGCTTACATTTTATGTATATATTTCTTAATCTGTCTGTATGTGTGTGTGTATAAGTTTAAAAGGCGACAATCATCAAGAAATACAATGAAGCATCATTGTCATGCTTCATTTATTGAATTGCGTGGTTGAGTACACAAAATAAGAAAATAGGCAACGATGCGTTAAGGATATTTTAAAGAAGCCAAAAGGGTGATAATGAATGGAATAATGATGATGATGTCTTGCATAAACAGAAGATGACGCCAACGATGAATGTTTGTATCTCATAATCAAAATAATACTACAGTCAATAGTAACAGTTTGTTTTAAGCTGTTGATTGAAACTTGTTGATGTTGCACGCACAAACGCAAAGCAACACAACGAATGTCAAATGCAGATTCTATGGTAAATGTTTGTTAGACTCGTCGTATCTTTTAGTAGTGTCTTGGATGTCTTGAAATTCATTTCGTAACGTAATAATTGGTGTATGTAAAATGCACATCGCATAAATTGGCCCCGGCAGCATTAACAAGAACTGAACTAGAAATGTTATTTGACTGCAAATAAATGCCCTCCACTAGTAGTAGTAGCAATAGATAGATACATGGATACATGTAGAGTGAGAGGCAGAAAGACAAAGTAACAGACAGACAGACAAACAAATAGACACAGTCCAGCCACCATTTTGCTTTGCTTGCTCTTTGAATGCAATGCAGATAATTTGCGCAAATTATGAAATATTTCGTAAACATAGTATGGGCATAGCATAGCTTTACTTGCTTACGTATAGTATGTATTGCATATAGATACACTTATGTATATATAGATAAACTTACATAGATATTGTTGCAGTCATCTATGCTATACATATGAGTTGTTGTTTGGTTATTGTTATTGTATTTCATACCATATTATTACTGCGGAAATGTGCTTACTCTGATTTTGTTGCCTCACTTACTCATAGGTGTGTTTGCATGTATCTATCTGCAAGTATGTATCTTTTGCCAATCTAAGTGCAAATGAAGTAAAATTCTTTACTTTATATTAAATAATCCAAATGGAATTCACGAATTATGCACAATCTAAGTATAATTTTAGGCAATAACAAATACATTAACTCATTAAGTTTATGAAATCGAATCGAACAGAAAACAAAATAACAAGATGAAATGATGAAAGTATTAATTTTTGGTTCGAAAAGTTTATAATGAGATTAAGGTCAGTATATTTGTAGGGCAAATTATTTGCGATTATTGTAAAGAAGCTTAAATGATTCGTGGGCATTAAGGGTTAGGGAAGAAGGAAAGGAAGTAAGAAATACACACATTTACTAAGACACAAAAATACATACAAATATAAACACATTAAGAAACAATTTTACTGTTAATTAAATTCTCCAAGTCCTGGAATTCTCTTCTACTCTGTTCTATGCTATTTTGTTCTGTTTTTTCCCCCTTTCATTTATTATAATATAGTTTTTTTTTTCGTTGTTGTTGTTGTTAAATAATAGTTGAAGTTTTGCCACATCAATCAACTCGAAATGTGTCAGTTCCAATTAGTAAATCAATCTTTTCTGTTTTGCCTTTTGGCGCGTAAATTATGTTTATCATGTGTTGTTAGTTCTTTGTTTCATTACTTTATCCATCTTCTTGTTGGCCAAGTCTACTTTATTGATTTAATGCCTTCACATTGAAGTAAACCGAAAGTAAAATTGCTATATAACTGTGAGTAACTTAATCAAATCTGTGCCGCATAATTCACGTTCTTCTGCTTCATATCCGCGTTCTGCTTTCCTTTTTGCTCTTTGTCCTTTGTCCTTTGACCATTTCCATTTCCCTTTCCGTTTTTTTGCTTTTTCTGAGCTCATTTTATCTGTCAAATTTTTGCCACATTTGCTGTCTAAATCTTTTGTCCTTAAAAAGGAAAAAAAGCAAAAAAACAAAAATCGAAAACAAGGAAACAAAACAAAATGAAAAGATAAAGAAGACACTACCAACGGAAGGACACAGTAGTCGAGGAAAAGGAAAAGTTTTAGCGGCGGAAATATTTCTGCACCATTTAATTCTATTGTTAATGTTAATTTGTATTGATTTTATTTGACCTTCAGTTTCATTCGGTAATAACTAATTGGACAAAGGACAAAAGGATGACAGGATGCCGGAATAATGACAGTGGCATTGAAGCAAGAAAAATAGCCAAAAGCTGACAAGTGCGACAAGGAAAAATTGGAAAATGAAAATGATTCTATGCGCTTGTACAATAAGAGTCACAGAAGCTCGCTATTTAATAAAACTGAGTTCCAAAGGAATAAGTTCATTGAACTGTGAACTGCGCTGGTTGATGGAAACTGTATGCCTAAGAAAACGAAGCAAATCTTATTAATTTTTAAGATTCTTAAGCCGTGACTGAAAGGTAATAAAGTTTTAAAGCTAAAAGTGAAATCACTCCTTTTTCAGAGAGTTGAAAATCTTTCGACTTTACTCCGGTTCACTTCACTTCGAGATCAACAAGTCACGTGCCACATAAGAGGTAATCAATGCAAACATAAAATGGATAACAATCAAATAGTTTACAAGTTTTTCATTTTCATTTTCATTTTCGTTTCTTCTCTTGCTGCTCCTGTTGATGAGCAACAAAAATGAAATGAGTTGAACGTGTTACGATAAACGATATGTGGCAATTTCTATATATTTTTAGTAGCTGCCAATGGATTTTCCATTTTAGTTTTTGATTTTATTGTAATTTAGCACTTCTATGTGTTTTTTGATTAATTTTTTAAATTCCATTTTTTTCTATTCTATATATTCTATTCTCTCATCACACCACATGGTTTGAGTTTTCAAAAAGAGAACGACAATTGCACCCCAGGGTCAAATTTATTTACTCATGTAACAATGAAGGACAACGACATGCAACAAAATGCACTTTTTCGCTCTAAATCCTGACAAAAGCTTTACAATTTTTTTTATTTTTGTTCTTAGTATTTTTGCTGTTGTTATTGCTATGCTATTGTTGTTAACCATAAAATATTTTACATACTACAACATTCTTTTGTTATTGTTATTGTTATAGTATAGCCACGGACACGGACAATGACCAAAAAAAAAAAAACAAAAAAGTATGAAATTTTTTTCCATTTCGGTCAAAAAGACAAAAGGCTGCAACAATATTTGATGCTCAGGGCGTCTGAGTAACACATACAAACACATGCTTTCCTGCAAATCTTGTTGTATACTCAAACATGCACACAAATAAGCAAATAGATAGACTGCATTGCAGTAAATTTTGCAAAGAAATAAAGTGACAATCATTTTAAATAATTTCATTAAAATACCAGTTCATATAAATATTTAAAATCTTCTTTAAAAGTATTGAAATGCATTTTTCAATAAAATATTACGCATAAGCAGCATGGTTGATCTTAACCAAGGAACCAAAAAAACAAAATTTCCAAATTTTTCATTCTGTAAAAACAACCACAAAAAACAATTTCTATTGCTTCTCCAAAAAAAAAAAAAAAAAAAAAAATATGAAATGCATTTTATTCTCTCAGAAATAAATTGTAAAATGTTCTACTATTTTGAAAAATTTAATTTTCTATACGATTTGATTCGAAAACATACAATATATATGAAATTAAATATATGTTAAAAAGCCTCAAAGGGATGTTATGTGTGTATGTGTGTGTGTGAGAATGAGTTTGTACAATATATTGTACAAGTATGGTAGCAGTAACAATGAGAGAAACAATGGACAATGGACAAATTCAAACAGATTCATTCATTCGTGGCATGGGTATTGGATGCAAATGTACTATAAAACAAACGAGAGATTAATATCAGCGGTAGACCAAAACAATTGTACCATGGCCACCAACGCATATAGCAAACACACTCATACAAATGTATGCCATTGCCATTTGGTGTATGCCGTTGGTGTTGCAAGAAAAAACTCATGGGCATCATAATTTTTGCATTGAAAATTCTACATGTTTCACTATACAATTTTTGTTTTGTTGTTTTCGCTATTTAAAATTAATTATTATTATTAAGCTTTGCTTTTATTCCTCTATTTATTATTTATTTATACATGTGTGTGTGTGTGTTAACATCTTTAATGGATGTGATTAAAAGTAATCATATCATTTCCATGTAATTAAAACTTGTTACAAAATATTTTTATACAAAGTGATTCTTATTATCTTTAAATAATCAAAGAAATCAGGAAGCTTTAAAGTTAAAGTTGAAGTTCGCTGTTATTGTGATTGTTTTTAATATAAGTTCTTATTTTTAATGATTCTCATACTGTGGTCTCTAGAATTTAGTATTCTAGGATTTCATTTATTTGTTATTGTAATAAAGTAATTATGTCCTTAAAGGGCCCACGACATGGTCATGCATTTTATCAGTCATTTATTATAGTGTTTGTGTGCGTGGCATGAACAAAGCATGACGAAATATCTAATCGATTTAGATAACATTATTCCCTCAACGCTCTTTTCCACCACTATCATTCTTTCATGACCATGCTTTCTTATATACGCCTTCACGAAGTAAGTACGTGTAAAAGAGGCAAATATAGCCAAGTGCTCACGTTTAGCGGATGGCAGACGAAATATTTGCAAAGTGCCGCCGGCGTCGTCATTGGCATTGTTGTCCGCACATCGGAGAACATTTCGAAAAATAACAAGAAATGAACGATCATCATGCTTTTATGCACCATGATGAATACGCGTATACGAAATGATCATGTCGGGAACACTTAATGTTGATCTGATGTATATAAATTATTGCTTTTTATTTTATCAGTAATGAGGTAGTCACTGATTGAACTTATATTCTGGGACAGTCATCAAGATGCTACATAACGCCGATTAAAAAAGCTGCACCCAAACGATCTTCTTCAACAGAAATAGGTAAATTCTTTGGGCTTTTGTAAATATTAGTACGACTGTTTTCTTGACACTCACTTTAAAGAACTTATACTCTACTAATATCAGAAAACATGTACATACATGATCAGATTATTACAAACTGACTAAGTATATGCTAACATTTTAATTATCATGACAATATTTGATATTCAAGTTAAAGAAGAATTTGATTAGTTCGCCATTTGGATTGATTTTCTGTTAAATTTCCATAAGCTTATAATTCTTACAAGAAGCTTTAAATATGCTTATTCTTCTTTTCTTTTAGTAAGATACTTTATTTCTATCAACTACAAATTTTAGTATGTGACCTGTGTAAAGGAAGACACTGATTTGTGTATTTTTAATCATAAGAGCGAGTTTCATTTGCTTAAGTGAAATATACTAGCTTCTGATCTTGCAAGTCAAATCCAGTTGACTTTCATCTGGTCATATCAGTTTCTGTTTTGTTATTGGCAAAACTGTATTTTGGTGAGTTCTTAATTATATTGAAGTTGCTAATTGCATTTAAACGATTATGGTTAAGTGCAAGTAAAATAGCAAACAGCACAAATATGAATTGGTGTCCATCATCTCTTCAATCATCGGGTTGTTGTGTGATTTATGTTTTAATACTTTGAAACGACTAAGCTTGATTAGAGTCATGCTCCTTTTAATTAGCTCAAACTTATAATAGACTGGTTTTAAGATCTAATGATTAAATTCATTGAATTCTGCTTAAAGGGTTTAAAGTCTTGTGTGGAAATGAAATGCTTCAAGGTAGCTGGTATATTAATGATAGTGGATCATAATCTGTTCAATTTGCATTACCACAGAAATTTCATTGATGTTAACATTTGTTTCAATGTGTGTACTGCTTTAGTAATATGATTTCTGTACACATATATCAATGATGCTTCAACGATGTTGATTACAAAACATTTTGCATAAAGTTGAAATTACAAAAAATATTCGCTCATTATTTTAATTTTTAAATGAAAATGCATTAAATGGTAAAATGCAATTATTTTTGTTTGTTGTTTTTTTCTTTTTGTTTTTTTTTTTGTTTGTATTTTGTATTTAAATGTAATAAATAAATATTTAAATCAAAATGAGGAAAAATATAATAAGTGTGATATAATTTATGCAATTTTCATTTAATATTTGTTTATTTTCTTATGTTTTTCATGTAAATTTTTACGCGCTCATAGACTTTGTTCATTGCTTTATATAAAGTCCACATTCCTTTGACATTTTCTGATTGAAACACGTAAAAAATTGCGTTCTTCTTTACTTTGGGGCATGTATGTGTTAGTGCTTTACATTTATGACAAACTGTGACAGGAATGACACTATTTTTGTCTTTGGTTATTATGTTTTTTTTTGTTTTTAGATGTTTCCCAAAAATAGCACGAAAGACCAGAGTGGGTCACAGCTATTCATTTCTTTTACAATATAAATATATTTTCTTTTTTTTCTCTATAACATTTCAATGCATTCTGATTTGTTTTTTTTTTTTAAAGTAACATTTTATAGAAATTGATTTCCGGCGCCTTCAATTTAGTGCAGTGCAATGCAATGCAGCGAGAAAGCGAATCTTATTGGATAAATTCGCTTGACGTCAATGTGCCGCCATTGAAAGTTTCTTTTTTGGATTTTTCTAGAGCAATTGAATTATATAATAAAAATGCAAAAATATTGCAAAAAATAATAATAATATAAGAGGAAAGAAACAACAATTTAGAACAAACGAACGAAAGCCGAAAAACAACTGACACGCTGTCATAACTTTTACTAAAATGGTTGACAACGGCCATTTTGTTCTTGCTTCTTGTTCGGCGGACGCTTGTTGTAAAAAGTTTATGAGTAAACCAGTGTAACACAGAGAAAGGGAAAATAAAATAAAAATCATTTTGCTTTTGCAACTGCAACGCAGAAAGTGAGGCTTGCAGTAGGAAAAAAATTTGCATTTTTATTGAATTGCAAACTTTTTTGGTCACTGCTGTAGTATAAGTGGTCGTTATCCTTCCGCGTGTCACTCATTCACTCGCTCCCTGGTTTTGTAAATAATTTCATTGTAAAATATTTGCGAAAAAAGTTGTTTTAATATTGATTTAAGTTATTAAGTTGTTAAATTGTTTGACAGTCTTCCTTCACTCACTCACTCAGTCACAAATAAACAAAACAACAAAAAAAAAAGAAAAAAAAATAAAGAACTAAAGGAAGCATTCAAAATGGCGGTCAATATTATTGCCATTGCCAATTCGTAGTAGTCAATTAATTTAATTAGAAGACACATTTTGTGTGTAGTAGTTGTAGGTATTATTCATTCGTTCATGGTACCAGTGAAGTAGTGAGTCAGTCCTCTTCATGCAATTAATCAGATGAAATGCCTAAAGTCAATTTTACAAAATTGATTCGAATTCGTTATGCAAACTTCCAAGTGACAACCAAGTGAAGCATGCAACAAAATCACAAAGGATTATAGCCAGATGTTGCCAACCTTACTCATACTCACTCTCCCATACGAGTATTCACATGCATAGGTGTTGTGTTCATACCTATATCCTCCATGAGAGTTGGCAACACGTACAAACTTACGTTTGCAGCGATGGCAAACATTTATTGCATCAATTAAGTTGGACATGTTAATTGCGTTAAGTTGAAACATCACGCACAACTGCGCGACTGAGCAACCTCCCTCTCTCTCTCTCTCTCTTCGTCTCAATCTATCTATATCTTTCTCGAGTATCTCAGAGATATCAGGTACTATATGTGTGCGTATATACTGTATTAGCTCAGGTGTATGATAGATGATGTGAACGGACGACAATGGCAACAAAAGCGACAAAGCTATTTACGCATTTCGTGTTAATTAGATGTTCTATACATGTCTCCATGAATTGTGTTGCTATTTGTTGATTGCGCAACCATTTGCATTTAACAATGTGCAAATAATGTAACCATATTAGATGCCAAATAAACCAACTAATCATTACTACTCTATGATGGTCTCTCTCTCTCCCTCTCTCTCTCACTCTCTCTCTCTCTCTCTCTCTTTCTCTCTGCTTGACTTCACTCGATAAAGTGCAATAGTTTTCTTTTTATCAATTTCCTGGATAAATTGAAAGGAAGATATAAAGGCACGTAATAAATACTTTTTCCTGTTTGTTACAAAAGTGTCATATGCTAACGACAACCACTCGTAGATACATGATGCTTATAGAATTCCCGCCTCATAGATACTATATTCCATAGATACTCGTATCCAATATCCAACCCACGTATTAAAGAATTTTCAATAAGATTGAAAGAAAGAAATGCGAAATTCTCTTATGCAATGTGTATTTGCTTAGTATTTTTAGGAAATTATAGAAAAAGGATTCATTGCAAATAACACAAAAGGAAACTGAAACTGCACTTGTAAGTAAAGGAAAGGAAAGGAAAGGAAAGTAAAGTAAAGTAAAGCAATCAAAGCGCATAAAATACAAAGCGGGCGTGGTGCAATGAGAAAGTCAAATTTATATAAGAGAAAGCAAAAGATAAATACATACGAGTATAGAGGAGAATGGGCGAAGAGTAGAGTATAGTAAAAGATTCTCTGTGGTCCTGTGTGAAATGAGTTTATTTTCAAAGCGTCTTTTGTAATGGGATCCTATTGTACTACTACTATGAGTTTTGTTTGAGTTTGAGTTTTGGACTGAAGATGAGAACTGAAGCTGAAGCTGAAGCAGAAATTGGAACTGGAACTGGTGCTGTCTCCTGCTGTGGCTCTGTTATCCTTTTGTTGTGTCTCTGTCATGGTGGACAGAAAACTTGGTCACACACTCAATTGTGCACTCATTGTTATTTGTTTTGGACCAAAGTGTCGTTTTCCACATACTTTACAATGAGTTGCCTGCCTGCTTGCCTGCTTGCCTGCGTGGCACTCAAAGTATTCATAGTCACAGCGTCTGCTGCACTTAATATTAAAAGAAAGGGACAGTTAGTAAATGAAAAGAGAGAGAGAGAGAGAGAGAGATAGAGAGACCAGATCAAAATCAAAGTCTTGGCAGAAAAGTAAAGTAAACGTGAAACTGCTTAAACACAAGACATGAAACAAAACAAAATAAAAACAAAATGAAAGAAAGCAAAAATACAATGAAAGAAGACGAAGAAATGTAGAATGAAAAGCAAGCAAGTTCATCGTTTGTCTTTTGATAAAAGGAGCGAAGGATAGAAAACTTGAAGGATCTTGTTTGTAAGTTTTGTATGTGTGTGTGTATGTTTGTGTGTGTGTGTGTCTGTGTGTGTTTTGGCAGCTCAATATCAATAAAATAATATAAATTGAGTTTGGATTTTAAATTGAAACTCAAATTAGAAATTACAGCGCATAAAATGGTTGCTCACAGATTTTCTCACACTTCTATCTCCTTCCTCTACTTTCTGCCTCTACATTGACTGATGTGATGTTTATTCTAAGGAAATTGTTTTAACAAATACTAAATATATATTTCATTTTATTGTACAAATATTATTCTATCTGATCATCTTCAGTCCTCTCTCTCTCTCTCTCTAGTTAGTATTACAATAGATATTTGTCTTGTTATGTCAGTTTTGTTGCTTATTCTTAAGCTAAGAGGCTCTTTACCTGTCTTGTGTTTTGCTATTTTCAGGTGAAATGTTAAAAGCAGCAGCAGCAGCAGCAGCAATAGCAACAGCAACAGCAAGAATAAAATCATATAATAATTGTCTCTTGTGTCAGCTAGTATGATGTATAATACGTAGTCTTCTACGTCTTATTATTGCCATTGACTTGCCCATTCTAAGTGTGTATATTTACCTATTTGTTGATTCTAAGTTTAACATTTCAATTTCACAATACAATAATTGTAGTTGTTATTCTTGCAACATGTGAAATGTATCATCTGCCACTTCTTTACTATAGGATAATGTATATAATCCCAAGCCTAAGGTAAACAAAATACATTCGTAGTATTTAAATATCAAATTTAAATGCTGCCCCTTTCACCACTCTTCATTTGTTTGCCTCCACTTCATTTGGATAACAATTAAAGGCGAAATTTTCTGTCATTGCTTTGTATGCGTAAGTGTATTCCAAATATTCAACTATTCACACATAAAATGCAAGAGTATGTAAGCATATATTCATGTATATTTCTATGTGTATGTGTATGTGTGTGTGTTGTGGAGCATGTGGCAATTGGGCAAGTTTTTATTATGCACAACGCGTGTTGCACACAATTTGCTACGCCTTCGCATTGCAATGCAAACAGTTTTGTTCAATGTCCTTGATACGTTGGATGCCTTGATATCCTTTGAACGTTTTTGATAGGTGCTTGTCCACCTGCTGTCTCTCAGTTGTGTGTCAGCATGAGTTGCGTAGTTTTGAGTTAAATTTTTTCTAGTTATTTTGGTATTTGAAAATTTTTAGTTTAAGTTTTAGAGTCACGTGCTTTACGTAGATCAATGGTTGGTTGAAACAAAAGGAAAGTGGTTGTCGAAGGACGACATAGAGAATCAAGAATGGATCCAAAAGAGTTAAGCAAGTTGTGTAAATATACTTTTTGATTGAGTTGAGACTTGGGTTAATTCAAAAGGCGTGTATTTTGCATTTAAAGATGCTCATTTTAGGTCATATTCTTTTGTTAAGAAATGCTAATGCTAGGATTCAGTAAGCTAAGGTAACAACAACAACAACAACAACAACAATAACAACAACAACAACATCAACAGCAATGAGGGCAATGAGGAACAAGATATGCAGCAGTTGATTATGCAAATGCAGGTAGGTAAATTGATGAAGTTGCTTGCTTTTATTCTTCTACTCCCACCAGTTTGTCTTTATGTCTGGAAATTTACAATGGTAACATAGACACACAAGTATCTAGCATACATCTGCTTAGAATACAACTAAGATATACTTGGGGGTGTCTAGTGAAAGTGAGGCAACTGAAAAAATAATTAGAGTCTTCAGAGTGCATACATTATCTCCGTGTAGCCATCATGATCATGTTTATCATCATCGTCATTGTTCCCTGGTGACACTTTCAATGAGCAAATTTGCATAAATGCGCATTTTAATTTTGTTGTACCCACGCAAAAAGGATAATTGAAATGCATTCACTTGTTGGATACAATGAAAGTGGCAACGTAACACATTTCACATTTCATGCTTTTAGGCTTAAAGGAAACCATATTGTATATTTTAAAATAGCATTCAGTCACCTGCAGTCTTCTATAAAGAAAACGGATAAGACAAACAAGCAAAAAGACAGAGACAAGCAGACAAGCAGACAGAGAAATAGGCTGCTATTGATAAAAACTTAGAAGAAGACTATTTATTTCTCAGAAATAAGAGTCACGCTCAGCAATAAAGAAAAAGAGAAAGCTAAAGAAAGTGAGTCCTTTTCTTTATTGTTGTGTACTGCCTACAATCGAATCGAACGTGTTCAAAGTGTAGACGAGTCCCTCTGTTCATCATTTAATGACACAGCATTAGCATCAGCATCAGCATCAGCATCAACATCAGCAACATACTGGTGCGTTGTTACCCTTTAGAGGAGCATTCAAAATATCGCTGCGTATGCCTGTGTATTTAAAGGCACAAACATCACCAGCAACATCAGCAAAAACAACAGCAACAGAAGCAGGAATGGCGTGTCCTTTCGTTTATTTACCTTGATATTTTATTTATGCGTTTTCGTTTTATTATTGACAGCGCGTCATGAATTTCAATGAATGTCAACATTGACTCCACTCTCCTCTCTCCACTTGCCACCCATAGTCTTCCATTTTCTGTAAGTCAAGTAACCCTGTCATTTTTAGCAATAAATATTTATACTTACACAAAGCAAAGAAATGAAGTGAATGAAGAATCGGCAAAAGGATGAGAGTCATAAAAATGACAAGAACAAATTGCCTTAAATAAAAATTTAAATTAGCAAAAATACCTTATAAATTATTTGGTTATTAAATGTTGTCGGATTGAGTCGAGCACGGTTGATGATAATGATAATGATGATGATGGTATCATGCATGAAGTCATTTTCATTTTGTCCAACAATAATAAAATTCATCATCATCGTCATCATCCGCACAGTAAAATTTATAAAAGTTTCTACAACTATGTGCATGTATAAGTAAATAAATCAAATACTCAACACTGCTCAACTAATTTCATTTTATTTAACGCTTTATGGCTGCCCCATAACACACACACACACACACACACACACACACACACACACAGATTTACATACTCATTTTTAACCATACATTACGCCTTTTCGCTCATTATGCAAATGATGCAAATAAGCGGCTTCCAGTAAAACAGAAAGACGTGAAGGGGGAGAGAGGGAGAGAGAGAGAGAGGAAATATAACAAAATAAGGAACAAATAAAACAAAAAAAAGAAAATGAAGTCCAACCCAACTAATTTGTCATTGTCTACGCTTGTCGCTCATACGCACTGTTGTCTCCTTCATATATAAATCTGCATGAGCAACTGTTAGTTTGAGTGTTGTAGTTGATTGTGTGTTTGGCTAACAGTTTATCACTTTTATTTTGGCTCATAAATTTTGTGTAGTTCCCCCCTTCTCCACCTTTTCCACCTACTCTTTTCCTTTGAGACAAAACTTCTTACTTATGTTTGTGTCATGATAATAAGCGAACCCCGTACACATCTGAGTTGTGATAATAAGGTGACTGACCCCACAAATGATTGCTCAAAATGAAAATAAGAATGAAGAAGACAACTTTGCATATACTTTTCGAAATAGTAATAAACTATTCATTATTAGAAGTCCATAGGAGTTTAAACATGTCATACGAATATGTACTACCTCATAAAGAGAGAGAGACAGAGAGAGAGGGGGATGGAGAGTGAGTATATGGAAAAAGATACATGGAGTTTTTCAGCTTAGCTTTAGCTTAGCAAAGCAATCTCTGCTAATCTTAGCCATACATATGCATGGTACTCATAGTACCATTGAAAACTTTTACGTCATTTTTATGAGCACCAACACTCATTCACATTTATTGTATACTTCTTTCCCTGCTTTGTTTCATATCTGTCTTGCTTACTTACTTCACATGCAAATTTGCATAAACAAGTTAGTGAAAATCCAAAATCCAAAACTTCACACAATGCAACCAACCAACCAACCAACAGCAAAATACGAAACGTGCTTAAGCAACCCATATAAATAAATACACAAATACTGACACACAGATACACATACCAACACACACACACAGAGATACAAATACAAAGTTAAAAAGTATGGCATCGACACAAGACTTGACTTTGCAGTCATTTTTTGATACAAGCATGTGTATGAGTATTTGTATGTGGGTTTCGTATTTAGTAAACTGCTGGAGGTCATGATATTACACACACACACACACATATACATTAACAATAGAAACAATGAAGAGGGGAAAGAGTTGGAAAAGTGTTGTAATAAACATGGAGAGAAAAAAAAAGGAGCAAAATTATACAAAATTTCGTTGTACAAAAGTCAAAATACTAAAATAACAAAATTTAGTCGCGTAAAACGTGACTTTGATCTAATTTTGATTGTTTAGCGATTTGACTTTTGTTACAAAAACACACATTTGACACACAATTTAGTTGGGTACTTAAGCTCTTTCTAATATTCATTCAAAACTCTTTACTTTCCGTTGCTTTTATTGTCTCTGTTGTCTTTTATCCTTCGTTGTTCGCAAGCCAACCAACAATTATTAATGTTAAGCGGAAATCATTTTCTAACACTGATGGTAATGATGATAATGATGACAATGATGATGATGATGATGATGATGATGTTGATGTTGGTATTGCAAAATAGTTTTATTCTCATGAGTTTTCAGTTTGCTTTTATCAATTTACGCAAATTCATAATAAAACATTGCATACTTTGCGGCGTTCCATTTTCAATTTAATTAACACGCTCAACGTGGCGTGCTTTACAACACTTCTATGTTGCATAGAACACACAGAGCATTGCAATTGCAAATGAATTTTTGCTCTAATTAGTGAAATTATGGTCTCAGCCTCAACATTGCTTGGTTTCAAAATACATATTTCCATATTTTACTGCGCAAAGTAAAATATGTGCTTTGTGAATTGTTACTTTGCTACTTTAAAAATGTGGAATAGAAAAAAGAAAAAGTAATAAAATACGAATAGAAGGGTAAGGAAATCAGGAAAGAAATTGTCTAAGTAGTTTGCTATTTCGCTTTAAGTCTCTCAAAGCAATTTCTGTCAGAACTTTGGGCTTCTATCTGCCTGCCCATGTTCACCTACTCGTAGTACAGTCATGTCTACCTTCCTTCGTTTGTATTGCGTAGAAAACTTGTCAATGTGTTCTGTCAAAAGCACCTGTTTGCACCCGAAACAATTAGTAACAATTTTCATATTCACTGCATGTCGCTGCCATTCTCGTTCTCATTCTTATTCTCATTCTCATCCTCATCACACTCACCATTTCCATAGAATTAATTCTTTCATGACTTCCTTTTCTTTTATTTGTTTCGTTCGTTCATTGCCACAAGTTGGGTGCCACTAAAGGTGCGCATGATTTACGAGCAATTTTTTTTTTACATTCTTCTATTTTCTTTCTTTTGTTTGGAATTTATCAGAAATTGTTTGTTTGTTTTGTTTTGTTTTATATTATTTGTTTCAATATTTTTGCTTATTAATTTACTTCTCCCTTTCTCAATTTCCTACAGATTAAAGATATTTCTTCAGTGGCTTTTATCATATTATTATTGTTTTCTATAATAGAAATAGTAGAAACACCTTTTTCAATCTCTTCTTATGTATTAAGTTTGTCCTTCATTCGCAATCACAACATTATTTCATTGTGTTCTGCCACCTTTATTTGCCACTCGAAGTGATTCGATTCAGTCTAAGCATAACTAATAATAAATGTTTCTCAATTATGGATAGCATTGCTCAAGCAGCTTGATTAATTCTTTCCATTTCTGTTGATTCCTTTCTAGATATTCGCATATTTTGTTTTGGATAACTCGGCCTAATGCCAATGAGAAACCGTAGCAATATTGTCGCATAATTTATCCATGGAACTCTATTCACTTGAAATCAGCATAGAAGGCACAAATAACAACTTTGTAGCTCGTTAGTTGGTTAGTGAATAAGGAACACAATCCAATCCAATCCAACCCAATACAATACAACTAAACACTACACCAAAAACAACTGCAATAATAATAATAATCATAATAATAAGAAAAGGAATAGAAGAGGAAAAAAAAATAATAACCTAACCAAGAAAACTGTGCGACAAACAAACAATTTGCAGCTTCATTGTGTTTGGTGTAAATAATGGCGATAATTCCGCCGGAAATGTATTTTGGTTGATGTCGTTCACTCGCACTCGCACTCACACTCACACTCGCCGTCGTGTACTCTCACTCTTCATCCTTATTCGTTTATTTTGAAGTGCATTGCATGGAGAATGGCAACGGAAATGAAATTGTTAGCGAAAAAGGTGTTGACAAAATTTGCATAATAATGCCGAGCACATACAATGGCACGGCATCAGCAAGAGCAGTTCCAGAAACTTTTGTTGTTATAGTTTATTTTCATACTAACAAGCATTATCCTTTTTGGATGTCATTTTCTCCTGCTTTTATTATTATTATCGCCGTGGTCAACATAAATTGCTGAGCATATTTTTCTTGTTATAAATTTTTGTAATAACTTCAACACAATTTTTTCATTACTTTCCTTTCATTTTATTGCATTTCATTTTAGTTTTATTTACTTCTTTTACACTATTCAAAATGGCTGCCAATGTCCTTTTTTCGATTTGTTAAAAGAATTTTATTGCATTTTTGCATAAGCTTATTATCATTTTTTTTTTTTTTGGTAGATTTTTAATATAAATTTGTCATTTTGCAAAAATTTGCAATAAGATTTTAACCAACTTTAAATAAGTTTTCACTTTGAAAGAAATACAATTGAAAAAAAAAAAAAACAAATATGAAATGAATAACGAATATTGTAGTAAGTGAGAAGAAGAAATAACGTTGAATATTGAATGCAATAAAATAATCGATTTTGATTAAAAGTAAAATAAAAATAATATTTGAAGTAAAAATTGGTTTGAAACTTTTGGGATTTTTTCATTTACAATTCTGTTCTTCTACCGTTCCATCTCTCTTTTGTTTTCTTAATATAAATATTAACCACTTTTTGTTTGATTGTTAAACTTAAAATAAGCAAAAGATTGAATATTCTCTCTCCAATTCAATTCAATTAAACAGGAGAATTCTTAGTAAATTGGCAATTAGAAAAATTGGTTTTCCCTTTTGTGTTTTCTTCTCGATTTTCAGATTAACGAATAAAGCTATGGGTAAAATAATAAAGACAACAGAAAGGAAAATATAAAATAACAAGGAGCAGTGGAAAAAAAAAATACAAAATATATTGAAGTTATAAAAATCGCAAGAAAATTGTTATAAGGGCATTTAAAAAATTTAAGTTTATGTTTGTTGTGCGCTCGGCACATTTCACAATAAACACGCATACGCTGTGTATGGCACCATGGAGTTTGTTTTTTTTTATTTAAGGTGCCGTGAGTAATTGAGAGAGACATAGAGAGAGGAGAGTGAGAAAGTAACCTAAACGCAATAAGTTTGGAACATTTTAAGTTGCAATTTAACTTTTATTGTTGTCGTTCTTATTGTTGTTGACATCGTAACTTGTGCAGGCGTAGTACGTTTCTTCTACACATCTGTTGCAACTTCGTTTTTAGTGGCAGAAAAATGTAGAAAGAAATATAAAATGCGTCACGCATTTGTTGAACACAAACATGTAGTGAACACACATACACTTATACAAATACTATTGTAATGCATACACACATATATACTCACACACTCACTGATATGCTGTGCTGTTGCACATATCAAGTGACATTTCAAGTGAGAGAATTGAGTTTTAAAAGCTGCTTCTGGCACGCAGGTGATTTCTTACTTCGTTTAATTTTTCATGTTTCTTTTGTTTTTGGTCTTAACTTAAACATCATATGACATTTTGTATTGCAATTCACATGTGATGTATTCTCTCTCTCTCTCTCTCATCTCTCATCTTCGTAATGTGCAAACATTTTTTCTAGGAAAAGAAATTGTTTGCTGCAGAAGAATTTATGTTTGCTGAAGGATTTTACAATTTGATATTCTGCTGCTGATGGAATTAAGTGAAACTTTTTAAAAGTAGAGTGTGAAATAAAGAAAAAGAAATGTCATGGTCAAACATGTAACAAACTACACTGCGTATAAGCAATTTTTCTTTTCATTTTTATGGAATTTGAATAATTGAAAATGTTGAATGTTTCGACACATTAAATATTCTTCAAATCAGAAAAAACACATTGCTGATGCCTTGTTTAGTGTGAGTGTGCCGACAAAGAGTAGACATAGAGAAAAAGAGAGAGAGAGAGGGAGGGAAAGAAGACAAAGATAGAGAGAACAAGTATGCATCAATTTTCATCAATCAATGTCGTTTTGTGAAACTGTCGCAGTACAAAAATAATCACATCAAAAAAAGAATTGAAAATAAATTGAACAAAACAGAAGTGACATCACAATAAACACGCTAAAAACAAAAAAAAAAAAATAACTATAACTGTATATGTTGTGTTAACAATTGGAAAGACTTTGAGGACTTTTTCTTAATAAAACTTGATAAAGAAAAATATCACAATATATTCAAATATATGCAATACTTAACTAGAATTTGATATACAATATATTGCTAAGATTTTAAATGGGTTTCAGTCTGAAGTGGCTTTTGATTCACTGATTTGATAATAATAATCTATTATTGCTATGAAAATTCCTTTCAATAAATTTCTATTCTACGAACTTGGTTCATTAATTGGAATTTCAGAAATATTCAGATGCCCTTAAGAGGGTTTATCCTAGACACAAATGAGATTAAACTTACTATGCATTTCAAAGTTATTTTTTTGTTATTTTCTCAGAATTCAATTAGATTACAATTTCTGCGAGATTTTTTGATTCAGAGATTTGTTCCCATGCTATATATGCAGTTGCCATTTCTAGCTGACGAGTGACTTCTCAGCATAGTTCATGTTTTATGCTCAAATTTCCAACATGTTCTTTTGTCATTAACATCTGAGGATCCAATAATAAATGATAATAATGTTCTTTAAATACAATTTAGTGTTAGAAGCTTAGATTTAAAATTTCTGCAGTATTTCAATCTGAGAATGGAAAAATTTTATTTACGCTTTTATGATTTCAAAATGAACCCAAGTAGATAAGGAAATCTCCTTTGACTTTTTGTCATTTCACAGTATTTCATTACCTAAAGCGATTATTCTAATCATGGCAACTTATTCATTGAACTTGTATATTTAATTATGAAGATGTTTACACACATCTAAATAGAAAATCAGAAAAAATATTGTATATACCTAAAATACTAGGAAAAATTGCAAAAATATATTTTTAAATTCATTTTGTAAAATAAATTGACAGCGACATATGGTGGTCGGTGGTGGAGAGTATGACAGTCACACACTACATACTCACTGTACAATACATTTAAACTCTTCTACTTTATACTTTCTACTCTCGACTTTAATTGCTTTCTCTTTCCATTAGTATCATATTGATATATTTTCTATATAATTCTATATGCAATCATGCGTATATATGCATTTATGTATGAGTATCTATGAGTATGCATGTGTGTGTGTGTGTGTGCGTGTGTGCCTGCGTGTATTTGTAATTGTTCATTCATTAAAATTCAATTTTCGCTTTTGTGTGTTTGTATTTAATTGAATATTGTAACAGATTGCGAATAACAAACAACCAAACAACATCACAATGATATAGATCATTTTAGTTATTATTATTGTTATTATTTGTTGTTGTTATTGTTGTTGTTGTAGTTACTAATGTCATTGATACATATGCATATCCTTGTATGTCTATTTGTCTGTCTATGCCATTCAAATTTTGTATTTTGGGTTAGTTTTTGTTTTTTTTTTTTTTTTTTTGTGTGTATTTCAATATTTTCTTTATAAATAAATTTGTGTTAAACAAAAACAACAACAAATGAATGTATTATATGTAAATAACAAATAAACTATTACATGAGGTCAAACATATCCTGTCGCCGCCATTGATGATGATGATGATGATGATGTTGATGATGATGACGATGATAACAAAAGTGTCAACAAGGACAATAACAGAAACAATAACAACAACAAAAAAAAAAACAACAACAAATCGATCAAAAAAGTCAATGTTATTTTTGGCTTAAAGCTCATGAATTTGATTGCATTTGATTGCATTTGATTTGCAAAACAATAAAAATATTTGTAAATAAAAATCAACAAAAAACAAAATAAAAATTTCCATAAAATCTATTTTATAGTATAACAAATTAATTTTGCAACAATTGAAATATTTGAACAGTTTTTGGATTTCACTTGTTTAATGCAAAACCAAACACAAGAGAAATTGATTAGGAAACCAAATTAAATGAATCAGAAGCATTTCATTAAATCTTTTTTGTCATATATTTTTCCAAACCATTTGTCCTTGTTTCAATGGACCAATTTAATTGAAACTAAAGCAGCAAAAAGTGTCATGCAAATGTCAATGACAACATTAAAATTAATTAGTCAAAAGTATAGAAAAGAAAAAAAAAAAATAAACCTTTTAATTCGCTTTATATGAACTCCACTAATTCTCTTGCATTCCATGGAAGTTAAGGCCTCCTAATAGTAATTCTTAAGAGATCCCTAAAAGTATGCAGCAAATATTAATAGGAATCATTAATATTAAAATTTTTGGCAGAATGATGGAAACCAAGACTGATTGATGGAGGATGACATGAAAGCAAGCAAAGCAAAGCAAATGAAAGTGAATAAAGTCCATTAAAACTCTTTTTTTCCAATGTAACACACAACAACATAATGACTTGATAAATTATTATTAAATTCAGCTAATAAAGAACTCAATTAATCTAAAATTGGAATAACTTTTATGCCAAAAAAAAAATATTGTATATAGAAAAGAAGAACATCAAAATGAAT
This sequence comes from Amiota minor, assembly GCA_037043295.1. Classification (NCBI taxonomy): domain Eukaryota; kingdom Metazoa; phylum Arthropoda; class Insecta; order Diptera; family Drosophilidae; genus Amiota; species Amiota minor. The sequence continues at coordinate 1,578,346 of JBAMAW010000483.1, forward strand.
TAAAGGAAATGAGTAAGAGAAAAATGAATGAATGAAAGCATGAGAAAATAAATTCAATTAATTTAGATAGTATTTTGTAAATGTTCAGATTAGTGTTGTAGTTGTTATCGATTACTGCACGAATTGGCGTAAAATCAAATATTTTTCAACCATCAATCAAAGGCAATAAACGAAGAAAATGAAAAATATAATCAAGAGAAAAGAAAAAAAAAGGGGAAAAAAAAAAAATCCAAAGATATAGAAAGACAGCCAAACTTAAATATGCTTGAAGTTGAAGAAGTTAAGTTAGGAATGGAGAAAAGGAGAAATGAAGAAAATCAAAAACAAAATTAAACTTGTTGCTAAGAAACTTATTTCAATCAATTCTATTTTCATGATGAAAGCCAATAACAACAAGAACAAGAAGAACATCGGGAACCAGAAGAACTTGACTTTGTATATTGACGGATTTCTGTTTATGAAATGTTGAAAGTTTGCTTTCGCCTTTTCAGTGGTGCAGTCAGTCGAAAGTTCAACTCTAATGAGTTCAAATACTTTTTCTTAGATTATTATTATTATTATTCTTATTGTTATTATTATTTTTATTATTTTTATAGTTTTGCTTATCACAAGAAGAAGATTTTTCTCAATATTAGAAAATGAATTTCCAATGAGTTGTCACGCCGATCTAAATCATTGGTCTGTAATTTGAAGCGCGTTAATGTGTTGAAAGCCTGCACGCCTTGTCGATGAATGTTTCTACTTGAAGAAAAGATGCAGACAGAATTGGAATTAGAATCAGAATCAAACTCAGAAGCAGATAAGGAAGCAGAGTGGAGAGTGTTGGAGAAAGCGTTGTAATTCAAGTGAATTGTCAGCATTCAAGTGGAAATTTTGTTGCCTACTTTTAGGAGTTTACTTTGAGTGCTTATAATGATGGTTTGCTTGCTTGCTTGCTGACTTGCTGGCCTGCTTTGTTTGTTCCATCGTTTGTATGCTTGTTTGCCTGCCTGCTGCTTCTTCTTGCCAATGCCAAAGCATTGTAGTGGAAATTGTGGGCTAAAGAACCAATAATAGAAACTGTGGTAATAGCAGCAGCAGCAGGTTGCTTAGGACAACAGCGTGACGAAGCGAAAACCACAAGGCAATACTACTTGAACAACAAAGTCAAGATGAAGTCAAATTGAAGTCAAATCATTCACTGAAGGAAAGCAACCAAAGCAAAGGAGTCAAGTTGCCTTGAATTATGTGAATGGATGAATGAATGAATGAGGGGAGAAAGTTTTAAGCATTTCATGCTAATCTACAGAATTTCAATACGGTAATTTCTTTACTAGAAATTATTATTATTGTTTACAATATATTTTCTCTGGCGCATATTCTCATGAAATTTATGAACCATTTTGTTTATTTGAATTCTCCTTCCATCTCGGCAAATCCATTCATATTTTTAATCAACTTTGTTAAACATATAGAATTATAATAAAATAAAGTAATTTAATTCGCACCACAAATTCAGCTGCGTCGCAAAAATATCACAAAGAAAAGAAAGTAACAACAACAAATTGAAGAAAAGTTAAAAGTGAACTCTTTGCAAAAAGAAAAAAATATATTTTGTATATGTATGCAGACATACGAGTGAGTGAGTGAGTGAGTGAGTTTGTATTTGAAGTTAAGAATATTTGTAAGTAAGTATAAAGCAATATATGTGAAATTTAATTTTCCTAAGTGATTTTTCATGTATTTCGGCACCTGCGATTTTTCTAACATTTTATTTTTTAGTAAAGACAAGTTAGGTTACTCTTACTCAAAAACATAAGTGCAAGATGACGATGAAGATGAAGGATGCGGCAGGTGAAGTACTGTAAAAGTGCCAAAGTATTATATTTTCCATTTTGTTTTCGTCGATTTCTTTTTTTTTTTTTTTGTTTTTTTATTTTTGTTTCTGATCAATTGTTAATGCATGTTATGGTTAAAGTATCAAAATACAAGTCTGATAAGGTATAAGGAATAATGCTGTTATAATTTATATATTGTATTTCCATGTGATACCACCATCATTACATGGCAACATGCACATGCCTGCTGCTCTTGATGTCTGATGCCTTGAGGTGTTGCTACAAGTACATGATAACAATAACATAATATCAAGCGAGCAAGCATCCAACAAACTGAATAAGAACAGAACAAACCAAACCAAAAAAAAAAAAAAAAAAACAAAACACAAGAACACTTGCAATGCGGCTTTGCTCTTCTGTTATACCCTGAAGTTCATAAAGAATATGAAGGGTACATGAATTTTAATACACAATTTGTTAGTCAATGCGGTCTTCAGATTGCAGTTCGCTACTTGGTTGTATTAGTTATCTTTTATCTTATCATTCTAGTAGGAGATCGGTGCTGCCTGGCTCTCTAGCATTTACTGATAGCCACGGACTTTTACAAGACTGAAAGCAAAGACCAAGGAGCTTGCAGGCTTGATGTGAGCGAATGAGCCTGACTGCACTGTTGCATTCTGACCTTGCTACCAACGGAAATGGACAACAAAGCACCTACTCTTTAATAAGAAATGCAGCTGGTTGATGACGGCCTGAAGGTTACATTAAACAGCCCTAAGTGATTACCCTGCTCTTGTTGGAAGACGAACGCGTCTTTTCGGTACATTGGTATTGGATGATTTGCGCAGTTTGATAAAATAGCCGGGTTGGTTGTATATGCTGAGGGAGATGTCTGGAAGCAACTGGGATACTTTTAGATTACCCTTATTCCGCCCCTTTTTTTTACAATCAAGCATCACATTGTGGCATTAGACTTCTGGGTGAATTTGTATGAATGCGCGAGCGGCATGCGTAACATAATCTCAATCTAAACATCCAATTTACCTTAGGTGTAAACCTAATGGATTCTGAAGTTATCTGTTGATTATAGTCAACAAATAATCGAAAAACTGTTAATGAGAATTAATCAATTTTTGTGATACCATGGAGAATTTTTGCTTATTTTATTTGTAAATCCAAAAAAGGAAAAAAATTGATTGAAGAATTGAAAAAGTTGGGAACAGTTTTTGGTATAAATGTCAGCAAAAAGTGCTCTCGATTTTACAAAGATGAAATAAAAGCATTGATCCAAACATGTCAGATGCTTGACTTTTTAAAGAAAGTCCCTTATTTGGTTATCTCATGAGTTGAATGAAATAGATGCAACAAAGCTCATGAGAGTCTTTGGTAAACTATGATGATATCACTCATCTTGTAGGGCATATGACTTATATTGAAATTTAATTGAAAATTCTTTGTAGGTATTTTCTTTCTTTGTAAACTGCCTTTGCCTTTTTCTTTTTATATATAAGTTTGTTTTTTTATTATTTATTTTTTTTTTTTTTTTTGGGTGAATTCTTTGGTTATATTGTGCTTTTGTTATTTTATTTTTTTTTGTGGGATAAGAGATATTATTATTAAAATTTAATTTCATTTTGGTGATGAATGATATTTTTCTTTCTCAGGGGTAACAAATACTAAAGTATCTGCATATGGTATACAAAATACACAAGGAAACCCAAAATTGATTGATATTTTCAGGTTACATGGTTTATTAGTTGCTTGAATGTTAGCTGATGCCCCAACTCAACATGCTTCTTCACTTTTTCCCTGTTTCTGAAATGCTTGTGCATCATGACAGTTTAAAGTTTACATCAACTCTGTTTAGGTATTGTATCTAGATGCAAACATTTAAAAGTAAAATAGATTCTTTTTGGAAAAAACAACAGACAGAAAACCCAAAGACGCATCACAACAACAACACACACATATATTTCACTTTAAAATCTGTTTCACTGTGAACATGTGTGTGTTTTATTTTCTCAAAGTGTTGAAATCAGTGCAAAACTTATATGTTTGCGTATTCATATGTCTGTAAGTAGCGACGATGTAAGGCACACGTAAAATGGGGAAAAGCAGCTTAGTGAGCATTTTGCAAAGCGCTTATCGCACGTAGCACGCTCATACATTTCACTGATTGACCGAACACTGGCAAGCAATGAACTAACAACGAACAACAGTCAGGGCAACGAGTGAGAGAACATGCCAAAGGATAAGAACAGAAGAAACTAACATTTTCCGAATTGAAAAGGAAAAAAAAAAGAAAGAAAGAAAACCCATCATGCCCATTCTGCATTTACAATAGTTAAAAGGGCAAGGGGAATATGGCAGTTGGGGGAGTGGATGAGTGTATAATCTTTTGGTCGATGGTGTTCGTTATACAAATCACAAATAGTAGCAATTTGAGTAGTAAAATTTAAGTTTAACCAACTCAATTTATGAAGTTTTTATCTCACTTTAAAAGCCCTTAAAAGTATGCAATAGGATTCCTTGAAAATATTTATTAAAGAAAAACCGTAAAGAAGAAATAAGAAATATAAACATTTTTATGTGATGAAACAGACATTTATTGTCTCTGTAGGTCAGTGGTACTCAATCATTTTTCCATCACAGTTAGTGAATGTCCCGGAGGTATTCACAAGCTTTTTGGCAAAGAAATGGAAATAAAAATAGTTTCGATTAAGTTTCTTGTTTGTTAGGAGTCACATTTCGGACACTTTTCAATTACCACACGGTTAATTAAAATGATTAAAATTCGCCCATGGTTTAAGAATCACTGGTAAAGGTGATAGACGTGATGATGATGATGATGATGATGATGATGATAGTTGGTGATTGGTGTTTGGTGGTTGGTGTTTGTGACCATGACTTGAGCCAATAAATTTTCAGTGTTAATGCCATAATTCCATTTTATTAAGATGAAAGTCAAGCGTTTTGTTATTTCATTAAACAAATATTGCTGGCTTGTCCAATGAAAATCCTATGAAAATGAAGAAAATGAAGCAAATTGTAGAAACGTGAAACCTTAAATGGGCGCACAAAATGTGGCGACATGCGGCGTTGGATTGCGTTTGGGCGTCTTATTTTTTATTTGAAGGTCGAAAAGGCTTATGGAGCGCATGTAATACCACGATATGTACACCATTCAATTCAATTTATTATTATATAAAACATATAATGACGGTGTTTCAGAATTTGTTGCTTCTAATATGAATATTTGCAAGTCCCTGGTTTTATTCTCATTTTTGGTTGGTTGTTCCTAAAGGCATCTCTTCGATGGTGGATAAAGTGTGCATACTTGAAGGCTTTATGAACGCATTAACGAAATTTGTTCCCAGATTTATTTACTCATGAACTTACTTATTAATTTTTGTGTGTGTGTGTGTCCCCAACCAAATTTATACCAATATCGCATCATCAACTTCAGCATCCACTCAATGTGTTCGTTCCTCAGTTCTCTTTGAATATTCGCAAGTTCATTTGAGTATAAATTTATAAATTATCTGGAGGAGTAGCAACAGAAGCAATGTACTTAATAAATGTGAGCACAAAGCGCAAGTTAATATGAAGTAAATCTACATTACTTTTCTATATGAATAAAAGCAAAAAAGGGATGAGTTGAGGTTGCTGATGCCGATGTTGGTATAGCCTTAGCATAAATCAGAATAAATAAAAAACTCACACAAAAAAAGACTCAGTTTCAATGTTCACTGGGTTGGGATTGTTGTAATGTTGGTAACCTCAGAGTCTATGTGATGGCCACAGAAGTTGCTCATATTTCAAGCTGCTTGTTAAGTGCATGTTTTATGATTATTATCGTAATAAAAAATACAACTCAACTGTGATGCTGGCAACGGTAATGGTGATTGTGCCTGTGCCTGTGACGGTGACGGTGATGGTGATGGTGATGATACCAACTGCTTATTACTAACAAATGTTGTGTGCGAGGCGCACCTTTTTAGTCGAAGTCAATGGGAATGACGATGGCTTCCTTGTGCCAGAAACAAGCAGATGATGATTTCAACTGCTGCATAAGCTGAGCTGACTCAAACTAAGTTGTACCACAGAGTTCAGCTGCTTAGTGGCGACTTGGCAGGTGGGCATACTTCCTTAACTTAGTACTTTCTTACAATTGGAATCAGTAAAAATCCTTGAGCAATGCGAACACACACAGGTGCACAAAGGAGCTAAAGAATGGAAAAAAACCTAAGAAAGAACGACCACGCAGGCAATGCGATGAAGGCAATAAGATTTTCAAAATACGACAATTTATGCAATAAACTTTTTAAATTTATGCCATTTTGGGTACTTCGGTGTACTGCGCAATTCAACTAAACTCGTCGTAACTCGACTGAATTCAACTCAAGTCAGTTCGGCTCAAATTGACTCCACACGACGACAACGATAACAACGAACACAATGGTGGCAACGACGTTGACGGCGAACGACAACGACGACTACTAACTGCTGGCATTTCTCAGTTGTCGGCGCAGTATTTCTTCATTTTCATTTTCATCTTCATTTTCAGCTACTATATTTTCTTGCCACTTGCCGCATCTAGTGATGCTGCCTGCACTTAGCGACACTCCTGTGGCATACACACACACACACCCACACACACACACCCACACACACACAGGTTCATTTATTGTATGTGAATGTATTTATTGTTTTTCTTTTTTTTTTTTTTGCAATTTTTCCTTTTATTGTATTTTTTGCTTTGTGCTACTTTTCCAGCATCTTAAAGTCAATCCTTGTATTAATCCTTGCGCAAGTGACTTTTGCCATTTGCCATGTCCTTTGTATTCGAGTCTATGAAGTTGTTTGCTTCAAATGTAAATTTATTTCCTTATTTCCTCTGTTTCTGTTCTCTTTTATTTTTAAGTTGTTTCCTTTGGATTTAGTGTGTTGTAGATAAGCTAGAGGTGTACGTAGTATGAGTGTAAAGAGAGTAAACAGAAGAAGAGCGGAAAGAGGGAAAGGGAGAGAGGTGAAAGGCCTCTTTGCATTGAAGTATAACGCATACGCCATGTTAGCTGTGACTATTCCTTTTAATAAAATGAAAATTTTGAAGAAAAGAACTTAGTAAGCCTTCTTAGCGTGTATTGTAGTTACATTTGATATTATTATTATTATTATCCTTGTCAGTTGAGTGAAAAGTTAACTCTGCTTTCTTATTCGTATATTTTATATTTTACAAGTACTCGTAGTATTTCTTAAGAAATTTCAATTATACTAAACCAGATTTTGTTCTCCTCCTTCTTTATAAAAGATAGGTGGTAAGTATAATTTTCATATTACATACACTTGATTCAGTTTTCGTTGAATGAGTTTTTAGCAATGTGAGATTAAAATGTTTCTCTTTTGGCTTTCCGTTGATCATCTGTTTCAGAGAAGTGTAGTTACACCATTGTTGCTTCCCATTTTTTAACTATTGCAGATGAATGGTATTTAAAATTAAATATTTTGCATAATTTTAGTTCTTCTTAATACTCTACTCATGCATGACATATCGTAACCCTTATACTCATTGTTATGTTAAGCCCATTTTATCCTTCATTGTAATATTTTAAAAGATATTGATGCACTTGATAAATTGTCCCTTTCTGAGACTGGATAAATGAATGCCATTGCATTGACAATGCATTGTGACTATGAAAGGATCTGGATTTCGTATTTTATATCGTTTTCAATTGAGTGCTTTTTTTTTTTGGTATTTCTTTCTATATTTTAATATAATTTTTTAGAAAGGTACAAATTTTAATGGGTTTACTTTTAATCTTTTCTTTTGTTCTTCAATCGCCAGTATTGATCAATTGCTGGGCCATTCACATTGTCAATCAGCATAGCGCCCAACAGTGTGAACACTTGACTAAACGAGTTCCTGCAAATGGAATGACCACAATGATTGGCTATTTCGATTGACACGGTGTGAAAGCAAGGCTTTTGTGACTGTCAATTTGGCAATCTTAGAGGTCGATTGGTGAACGCCATAACTTTGAAGTTGCCTTGTGGTTTAAATATAAATTTAGATATTTAAATTATCAATTTTAAAACTCTTGATACGGTAATCTATGTCATAATATGTGGAAATACACTGGCAAACTTTCATCTGTTTATCTCCAGAAGTTTAATCTGTGTTCTCTTGCCTAAACTATCAGTGATTGAGGTTTTGAATTAAATGTGTTTGGTGTCTTCTGTTGGTTTTTTTAGAATTCTGGACCATAAGGGTACCAAACGGAACACTATTCCAGAGACTTCTTTTTCCGTCCGTCATAAAGTGTAATATCCAGTGAGATGAAATTTGCACATACTATGTAGATCTACGCGGGCATCAACAATAAATTCTAAAACTAAAATATTTTCAAAAAACTTAAAGGGATCCCCATACAAGAAACATTTTAGTTTGTATGGCAGCTATACGATCCAGTAATCCCACGAAATTTTGGTGGTTCATGGTTTTACATGAGAAACCTATATTGTCGAAATTTCAGTTTGATCGGACTACTGGGGCGGGTACATGGTTATCTGATATGGGCGCGGTATATTTGTTGAAATCAGCCAAATCGGCCAACTAGGAGGGCTACCTTCCATACAAACCCACCACCATTAAAATTCAGGTTCCATCTGTGTGAAAGTTCCTTGCATTGTGCAAAGATTGAAAAATATTTCATGTCATGTGATAACAGCGGGTAATATCTTTTTAAATAAAGCTAAATAAACTAATTCTCATTAAGAAGACTTATAATTTCATGAATTTTGTATCCATGAGGTAAAAATTCTCATTGTTGTTATCATTATCCATTCTTCTTTTAACAACTTCTTAGGTAATCATAAACATTTAAGGTTGTTGTTCTTATTTGACCATTTCAATTTTCTCATTTCAATTCAACTAAACTGAACTGAACACCAATTTACTTAGTCAATTTCCGGTTGAGCAACGCCTCTGTTTTGCTACAATTTTCGCTCATCTTACCTTTTATTGTAGCTACTACAATATTTTCCATGGTCCCAAGGTTGTACGCAGGATAGCCAAGTTTTTATACCTTTTTTATTTCATTATGTGCAACCTTTTTGTGATTATGGCTATAAAAGACACACCCATCCATACATTTATCCATTTCACACGCTTGTTCGCACTCAACCAAATGCTTATGTAGTCAACGTAGTAGTATCCATGATTTTTATATAATTTTGGCACATTTTATTTGAAGCTTCATAAAAACTACTCATTCGATTGCTTTATAACGCGTCTCAGACATTTGTGCAGTCATTTATTCCTTTAGACAATTATGTGGCCATCAATATTATTAGCGTCAAAGAATATTTCATTTCATTTCATTTTCAGTTAGATTTGTTTCCGTTGGGTTTCGATTCGATTTGATTTCGACAAATGCCAAATAAACAAGCCATAAATTTTATATAAATTTTAATGGGCTTCAAGAACTTGTCTTCACTCGAAACTCTATCATTCTTTCAGGAGCTCAATATTTTATTTGAGTTTATTTTTTTTTTTTATTTATGTAATTTAAATTAATGTGAAAAATCTAAGCTTAGATGACATGAAACATTTACAAGAAGAACAACAATATAGGTAAATATGTGGGTGTATTAGAAAAAACTGTGAAAAAAATGTATCTTGGTTCTTTATAAACCCTCGCAGAGTTACATAGGTGTGTTTGTATCTTTGCTATTGTATTAGTACATAGGTTTGGCACAGTTTGTCTGTGTCCTCAAGGGACTCGTTAATCAGCATTTTTACGCTTGCCTTACTAATGATCTTACTCGCTCTAGCTATCATGCAAACTCTCTTATTCATAGATGTCTCTGTCCCTCTGTAGGTCCCTCTGACTCTCTGTCTTCCTGTTTGTCTCTGTGTCTTTCGGTCTGTGCTATGCCTTTTTATCATTTTGCTTTGCTGCCATTTTTTTTTTCCTCTTCAATTGTTTTTTTTGTTTTTTTTTGTGTGTTTTGCCATTTCATTTTACTACATTTCCTTTTCTATATTTCTCTATTGCTGTTTTGTTTCTTTTGCCCTTCCTTTCTATCTACAAGTAGTTCACACTTTGCTTTGTGCCGTGTTTTGTCGTTCCCATGCCTCTCACCTGTGCGTGCGATAAGCTCTGCGCGAGCTATAGATACTTTTATGTATTCGCACCTAAATTAAGTTAAGCTGTCCTTGGGGCATAACTAACACATAACACAACCCTCTCTTCAAGCCGCTTCTTCTGTTATATTCTCACTGCAAGGAAAATTGTAAAGACTTTTTCTTTTCCAAGTATTGTATATTTTCCTGGTTTTAGCCTTCGGTCAGTCAGTTTTCGCTATAAATTGATTTGATTATGGGTTTTGCTAGCAACATAATTTATACATACAACACTAAAAGCAAACACAAATAGAAGCAAGTTGATGGCGGATTGGACACTGTTGACAGTGACAGAGTCCCCATCGATGCCAACTTGGGAGGGTGAAATTGGGTGTGAAACGTGTGACATAGTTTCAAGTAATTATAGCGATGTTCATTGGTGCGCAATTGACATAGTTGCAGACACCTACGAACATTCAAAATATACAAACAAATACGCATAACATACATTCATACTAGTACGAGTAGTTCAAAGTTATGTTTCTATGTTAATATTACATATAGTAGATACATTTGCACAAACTCACTCACTTAGATAGAAATTTAGTACAATATTTCAATATGTTCGAGATTGTGAGTGAGTGAGTGAGTGAGTGCGTGAGTGTGTATTGCATATGAATGAATGAATGACAAGGACAATTGCAACTCATGGCAGTCATATTTCGCATGTTTGACATTTTGATTTGACTAAAGTTCTGATATTGATGATGATGATTGACAATTGGGTTGTCATTGGACAATGGACAATGGACAATTAAGTCTACTATTGCTGAATGAATGAATCTATGGACAAGGATATGCAAGTAACTAAGCGCATACTTAATTGACTGGGAATTTCGTATGATCCATAGATACATACTACCCTCAGAGCCAGAGGCAGAGTAAGGGAAATTATTAAACAAAGCCAAGCTCAGTGTTTATGTAAATTAGTTTATGTTGCCTTACTACTGCTACTTCTAATACAACAGCAACTACTACTACTACTACTACAACAACAACTATGAGTATCCATGTTTGGAACGGTATTTGAGCTTGTTTCTGTTCAGAGAATAGAGAGACTGGGACTTAGTTCCTCTACTACTATTACTACTTTTATTGTTGTTATTATTATTGTTTTGTTGAAATTGCTGCATCAACACTCCTTCATAATTGAAAGAACTTAAGCCTTAAATGCATTTTACCAACAAAGTTCCTGGTCCTATGGTTCTTTTACATCTTCTGCTCTTTTGCAAGTAGAAGAAAGAAGATGCCTTTTAGCATCACATAACAAAATGTTGCCATTGAGGAGTTGTTTAATAAATATTTCATAGTTTGTTCACTTTAATAAGCTTTCGATTTTTCAATTTACAAACATTTAAGCTTCATTTAGACGGCTCATGTTTTCCTCTACACACTGCTTCCCTGCTTCTTGTCGCAGTGTACGAGTGAGTACATCACATCACTCTGATACTCAGTTTCTTCTTAGGTAATAATGGTTACTTTAAAATCACAAATTGTGTACCAAGCGAGTAGACAAAGATACTTAGATTCTACTTCATTTCGTGCTTTTATGCACTTCACATATCGTTTTTCTGCAGATGCTTTTAACTTGTGAGATACGAAACGATATGTACGATGATACTCAATTGTGGTTGTTGTTGTTCTTGTTATATCTGAAAGTATTAATGTCAGTTGCTGGATGCTTAGTAGCAGCCGTAGTATTAGTAGTAGTAGTAGTAGTAGTAGTAGTAGTAGTAGTAGTAGTAAAGAGGTTAGCAAAGTATTTGATGAAATGAAATGAAATTGAGTTGAGTTGAGTGAGTTTATAAGTAACAAGTTTAAAACAAAGTGTTAGCTATAATTTTCTAGAAAATATCACATTTTTCCTTACTCTGGGTAATTCATATCTACAAGTTATAATGGTTTCTTTGAAGGAGAAGAAAAAAAAAATCACAGTTGTACCATATAAATATGAGTAGACTGGTAAGTAAGCAAATCACACCCCAAGGTCAAATCATGAAAAATGACTCACCAGTGAATTTCCTTCCTTAGTGTTGCTTTCTACACTTGAACTCAATGGTAAATGAGTTTTCATTATGACAAATAATTGAAGTTTGCTTTTACTGTTCTTTCCTATTTTCTTGTGAAGGCGACATTAATTTTTTGTGATTTTTCATATAAAAAGTGCGCTGCTTTGGGAAAATGCCATGGAATATTCATAAAAGAAAATGTGTTTCTGGAGTTGAAGAAGAAAGAAAAACTGGAAGTTGAAACATAATTCAATCATTAAAAGCTTTCATAATGAATTTTCATAAGGGGAAAAACTTATTTCTTCGCATTTTTGGCAAATTAAAATATTCAATTTTCTTCACAAGGATGAAATTAGGGGAGTGGGGAACTCTAATTCAAATAGTCAAAGTATGCACATAAAATGCCACTTTCAGATACTTTTACTTGCCTATTTTAAGTTAAGGATATATTTTTCTGTGTGTGTGTGTGTGTGTGTGTGTGTGTGTGTGTGTGTGTGTGTGTGTGTTTGTGTTGTGTTCTGTACGAGTAAAGGTTGTTTAGTATTTCGAATATACTTACGAGTACGTGTATGTTGCTTAGATGAAACTTGAATTGGTTTGGTTTTGTATGGCAGCAAATGTAAGTAGCTTCAATGGTTTGGTTTGCTTTGGTTTGGTTGTGGTCTTAGGGCAACAATAATAGTCAAAGCAACAACAACAAAACAACGGCAATTTCTACGCAACTTACCAAACAAATATAAAAATAAATTGTTGTAATAAAGAGCGCCACAGTCACCCAGCTCCCGCTTTATCATTCCTTATGCCACTCATTCACTTACTCAACTGTTCCTTTCTTCCTTTCTTCCATCCTTCTTTCATTCATTGCAATTTTGAATTGAATTCAGTTTGATTCAACTCGCCTCATCTCAACTCAACGCTCAACACTCATAACTGAATTGAACCAAAAAGGCATTTGGCTTTAGTTTTTCTTCTTCGATATATTGTATGTACTTGTATAGTAAGTATGTGTGTACACACATTAAGTACATATATGTATGTGTATGGATAACATGTTTGTATTTGCTGATCTGAACTCTTCAGTTTTGGAGCGCTTGAGCGAACTGTTTGTGTATCTTTTCTATTGCCACGTTGTTGAAATCTATTAGCCACATTTAGTGCGGCTCATAAAATTCTATTGCATCATTTGTTTCTGGTTACTGGTTCTTCGTTACTTCTTTGTATAACTTCCAGGCATTCTATACTCACTCTGCCATCTACTCCTTCTTCACCGCCCCCTTTACCATCTAATCCAAACTCTTCTTCTGTTTAAGTTAAGTTGAGCGAGTTCGTTGTTTGTTTGGTTATGGTATTTTTTTTTTTTTTGGGGTTTTTCTCTCTAGTTAAATTCTGGTCTATCCTAAGCTACTTCGGAATTCGATGTTGTTGGTTGTCTCTTCATCTCTACAAAATGAGCATTAAAAGTTTCCTTTGCGTCATTTGCAGACAATTTGCATGTATGAGTAGTAAGTGTAAGTGTTTGTTTGTAGAAAATGAGCTGATGAGTTCTTGATAAGGAAATGAGTTTATGGTCATTTTGTTCGCAACATTTGAAGCAATGTTTTTTTTGAAGGAGTCATAAAAGAACAACAAGAAATGAAAGAACTAAACATGGTACAGTTATTACAGGGGTAAAAATATCATAACAAACAATTTAGTTTTATTTTATTGTAAGAAAAATAAAAATTCAATTCCATGCATTTAAAGAAAAGCGATGATGATAAATTTATCAAATATGCTTTGAAGCAATATTTTGCATTATGAAACAAAGGAATAAAAGAATTTGTTTATTTATCTATTACTTGAAAGGATTGAAACAAAAGTCAGTATTAGTTACACATTTTAAAAGTGAACCATATTTGCTAGTCATGTGTGGCATAAGTGAGCAGAATCATTTATGAAAATGCATTGGGGAGATAAAAGGTTCAAATGCATTATTATTAATCCTGTTATTATTTCAGTAGAGATTCACAGAATTTTCATTATTCTATTCATAAAACGTTCTAGATTTAAAAATTGCACGGATAACTAGAAATAGTAGGAGAATTACCAACATCTACCTCCGAAACTGAGCCTAACTTAGTATATTTCTATGCTAACTTAAATCACCAAATGCTTTATAAATTGAAATTTGATTTCAAATATATTGTGACTTCACTGTTATTCTATGTCGTCACCATCTAAAGAAACAGTAGTCAATATTATATACATATTACTCACAGTAACAATCAGAGTAAGATATGTCTCTGATGTGAACAATTTTTCATTAGAATAATGAATTTGTTGTATTCAAAAAAACGATTGACAGGGGTAACAAAAGACAAAACAAAAACATATCCCAAAAGATTAAACTCATGACTGAGACCCATGTCAATTATATATTGAACACGAAGAGTATAGTATAAAAATATCATAAATATAAAAAGATTTAAAAGATACGAGTACGAACCCTCAAAGAAATACATATAATATTTGTAGGTCAAAACGATGACACTTAAGACAAGAATAAAAAATTCGAATATTTTCCTGTTTCTCGTTGTAATATTTTTTTTATTTGTTTTTTCTTTGAATGATCAATGGAGTGAAACTTTGCTCCTCCTTCCGTTTCTTTTAAATTTCTTTTTAAAGTTTGCCAAATTGAGTGGAGTCGAACTGCCTTTTCCATAAAGAACTAAACTCAAGGGAATCCATAGTATTGAGTAGGGTATATCAAGAACAGGAGTCACTTTTAAATCAATTCAAGTTGTATATTTGAAATCTCCTCCAGTTGTTTCAAAGTATAATTTTTGATTATTATTAACTCAATTCTCGTTTTCTTTATGCTTCTTCTGTTTCAATTGTTGAGTTTCGTACTAAGTAAGCATCATCATATAATAAAAGGAAAAGATAAAAACTACAAAATATGCTTCGTAAGTTATAAAACATTTCCTGTATTAAAATTTCCTAAAAATTGTCTCAAAGGATCAAACTATATCAACAGCAACAACAACAACAACAACAACAACAATGGAAATAAGGAAAGGTGTTCAAAGTATAAAATGAAAAAAGAACAAAACTTGTTAAAATTTGGATTTTCCTTTTTCATGTGCACATCCAAAAACCAAATTCTGACAACAAAAAGGTAGTTATGGGTAGGACATATTCACACACACATTCACACACTTGCAGATATGCACACATATATGTAAATACTAAATATATGGTATTCATGCACATAAAAATCGAGATAGGGGACATGTGCGACACATGTGAGTACCTTTGTTACTCATAAAATATGCAGACAAATACTCAGTGACAGCTATGTTCAACAGGAAGAGACAACAATAGCAACAGCAACAGCAACAGGATCAGGAGCAGGACCAACAACAACTACAACAATGACAATGACAAGAACAAGAACAACAGGTAACATTTGTGGCTTGGCGTAAAATAGGCGGAAGTTTGGTAAGACAAAAATAAAAGTAAAAAATAAAAGAATATCAAACTAATTCAATAGCAACAGTTGACATTTGACATATATATATATATTTTTTGTTTTTTTTTTTTATTATTAGAATGAGTGTGTGTAAATTGTGTGAGAAACTAGAAAAAGAACTCGGTCGCTCACATGTTAAATTTATTGACAATTGTTGTTGCTTGATTATCACATTTGGGCAAACTGACAACTTTGAATTGAAATGTTGCAAGGTGTAAAAAAAAAAGTGAACATGCAACATTCATGCAAAGACATTTAACACCCAACAAAATACTGTTAACTGACATTTCGAGGACTCATCAACAAAACTGAACATGATTCATCATTTTTAACACAACAAGGAAGTTCGCTGTTGTATGTTTTTGTAGTGAGGTTAGTCATTTTGAAGGAAAATTACATCAATATTAAGTAAATGGACATACTCTGATAATTACCGCAAAAGACCTGAAAAGATATTTTGTCTGAGGATATTGTAGACTTATAAAGCTTCTACATAATATGTGATTAAGTCTTAATGACTAATATAGTGCAGCAGAGCATTTGCTAGGCCAATGTCTCTAGTTTATACTTCGGCTACCATTACTTACTTGTTGATCAAACAAAAATTGCAGACTTAGCTTTGAAAAAACATTTGAAATTCTTTATCACTATGGAATTAGCCTTTCATTTTATATGATTTTCAACCTCTAAATGATATTTTTCATATGTTATAAAGCACAAATTTGTAAAATATTAGTGTTGATTGATGTTTTATTTCTCCATTTCTTTCATGCTTAAGTTATGGTATAAATCTGCTGGTTGTTATATGCCGAACATAATACAAAAGTGTGCAGAGACAAAACTTAGCTAAACGTAACAAAAACTTCGACCTGAGTTTACCAATTGAAAAGGAAACTCTACACAGCTTTGTTTGATGCCATGATAAGCAATGGAAGGCAGTAATGGATCTTTGTTTATGAGTTCTACTTTGGTTGTAAGCGCATTTGGTTATTAGACAACTGCCTAGCAACCAAGTTAGTTTCCAGATCAATCAAATGTTTGTTAGTTCACTCGATACTTGGCTTAAGATTCCAACAATGTCATTATTGTTATGCTCTTGTCTTGCAGTTGTGCACTTTGATTTGATTGCTTTGCTTTGATGCCTTGGAAGAAGGCAGGATATTGTCATTGTTTGGTCTACAATATTGCAATTTAAGTTCTTAATACACTACTCTCAGTGGATTTTAAGTTTGCCTCAATTCATGGAACAAAATACAAAAAGAAAAATTAAGTTCAGTTCAGCATAACACTTAAGTAGCATTAAAGTTCGATTGAAATCTGTTGTAATATTTACCGGGAATTTGAAAAAGATGCGCTTTTTTATGAAATATATAAAACATAAGGAAATCTATTTTCACTTTCATTACAATAAAAATAAAAATGTACAAGAAAGATAACAAGTAAATCGCTAAAATTGTTTGCCCTGAAAATTGATGAAGTAGTAAAATGGCAATGACAGCTGCTCGACAAAAAAGAAAAAGATTGGGACAAGTAGATAAGTAGAAAAATAGAAGAACCGACATCTATCTGTCGTTGACAGTAAACAATAAAATAGGAAAGTTATATCTGTATAATTCTTCTTTCCAAAGCTACTACAAATAAATATATATATATATATATATTTGTGGATAAATGAAAAGAGTGCGAGAAACTTGTAGATTTTTATTATTGTTGGTGCTGGTGGTATTTTGTAAGAAAAGCACCATTGAAACCAAAAACCAATAAAAGACAAAAGTAAAAGAGACATAAAATTTGAAATAATCTATCAAATGCGATCCTTTAAATAAAGTAAAGCAAAGCAAAGCAAAGCAAAGAAAAACTTTACTTGCAAATCATTTGATTTGATGTGACAGTTTCAAGCTGTGACAGTTTAAGTGAAAGTGGAAACAGAAAGCGACCAAGAAGAATAAACAAAAAGAACCAACAGGAAAGTAGTAACAACTTCACTCACCAATGTTGTAAATAAGCATTGACATTAAATGTAGCCTTGTTTTATTGTTAAACAATATATAATTTAATTTATTTAACCAACAAAACTGTAACAACCATCACCATCTCCATCTCCATCACCATCTCCATCACCATCACCATCTCCATCAAATAGATGCAATCTCATTGTGAATGAGTATCAAGTTCTTCAGTTTACAGGCTCCTTAAAACTTCCCGAGTTTTCTAATTTGTTTGACAAACTGTGGTTGCCCATTCGCCTTTATTTCCTAAATACAACACAATTTCTCTTTTTCTTTTTATTCTAGAGTATTTAAGTATCTAAAGGCAACCAACCAATGAACCAACCAACTGGTAACTACTTCCGTACCACACTTTATACACTTTACTTTTGGTAATTTAAACCATATGTAAGAAGGCAGGAAGGTAATGAGGAAGGAAGCATTTCAATTGGTGTATCTATGAGAAAAACAACTTTTAATTAAATTTTTGATATAAAAATTAAAGTTTGTAAACTTAAACACTTCTAAGTCTATTACAAAATAATATTTGGATACTTTTGTCTGTCCAATAGTCTGTGTATGTTTGTTTAAGTTAAAGTAATTAAAAAGCCTTAGTTTGTTTTGAAAATGGAAAGCAACAACCTCACTTTGAAAATAAAAATATAATTGTACAATAAAATTTAATACAATAAAATAGAAAATAAATTAAAAATGAAAATGCAACAAATGCAATATCAGCAGCAGCAACAACAACATCAACAACAGTATGAGAATCATCAATCATTCAATCAATCTCAGGGCAAATGCATTGACAGAGTCTGCTTTTCTTCATAAGACTACGATGATGATGATGATGATGATGATAATGATGACATTGTTGAATTGATAATAATGTTGATATTATAGATGATGCTACTGACAATGCAGCTGCTATGGTAGATTGAATTTTTATTGATTTCTCATATACTTTTTTTTTTTTTTGCTATTAAGAATTATGAAATTGGAAGAGCGCAAAAACATTTTAAACAACTCAATTTTATTTTGTATTTGTATGCATATCTTTCAGTTCATTTTCAACAAAATAAGTTATTAAATTAACTTGATATAAAAGTTTAAATACTGCAATTTCAAAGGATAAATTTTATTGAAATAATAAAATTATTGAATATTCATTTAAAATAAAATAAAATTTTTAAGGAAATAATAAATTAAAAAAGAAGAAAGAAAACAGAAATAAATCTACTGAAATTGATAAAATGAAATTTAAAAAATGAGAAAAGGTTAGCAAGTTAAGTTTTATTTGTAAATATTATGAAATATTGGGCAAAAACACAATTGGCAATGAGTATTTAGTTACACGAGAAAGAAGGAACTACCATAAATCGAATCACCATAATGCCCAGAAAAAGTTCAACTTCGCGTTATACATAGAAAATGTGTTGTACTAGAAATATTTATCTTTAATTATTATCAAGTTTTTTAATTACAGTTTCTTAAAATATTCTGAAATTTGTGTTGAAACATGTACATTAGTTTTGTTAGTGCCAGTGTAAAGTGCTTCAAAATGATCATCAGTTGTGTGACTATGTAAATTTAAATATGCATTCAAAATGGTTGAAATCTAAGAGCTGCATCTTTCTTGCACTACTTGTAAACTTCTCAATAGTTCATGTTTAGGGTTCCGGACCCAAAGGATACCAAAAGGAATCTTATTGCAGAGATTTCATTGCCCGTCCATCCGTCCGTCCGTCCTCGGGTCTTATCTCATAAACCGAAATAACAAGAAACATTTTGGTTTGTATGGCAGCTATACGATCCAGTAATTACGATCTTGAAATTTGGAAAATTGGCGGCTATACATCAGAATCTTATACTGTCATACCGTAGGGAGGGTACCCTCCCATACAACCCCCCATTAAAATTCAGGTTCTTATTAGCAAAACTATTTTATTTTTTGTTTTAACGAACTCAAATTTAGACTCTAAAAGTTTCTGTAATAGGCACGGTATATTTTTTGGTATCAGTCAAATCAAACCCCAATCTGGTACGGAACCCTCCGTGTACGAGTCTGACTCATACTTGGCCCATTTTTATTATTTTCGTTTAGCATAAAGAGGCACTAACCTCTTATCATGTTGCGTGAAGTTGAATGAGACAACGAAAGACACGAAAGTATAAGCAACAAATCGGTTATTTGGTATTTGGACTGTTATCTTATAACTTTTGACCAGTATTAATTAAATTTTAAATTCTAAATAGTAAATTTTCTTTTATTAATGTTATCGCAATTAAAAATTGAATGCGAATATTGATATGCTTAGAAGATCAAATAGTGTTTTTAGAAATATTATTCAATTCTACAATATTTTCATAGCTTCAAATAGATTTTCCTTGTTAAGTAAATGTAGATTACAAGAGTTAGCCAAAAAAGTTTATAAAGGAATCAATGCCAGGGGAGGTCAATCAAGAACTTGAGTCCTTTTGCTCCTTAGGTAGTCATTGACTAGCATGCTGCAATAACCTATGATCAATATTATAGAAATAATTGTGGAATAATAAACCACATATAATGAAGTAGGTTGGACTCTTAAATTGTAGATTCTTGGGTGTAGAAAATGATGATTTTAACCAATCACAGCTACTTCAACCTAATTTTGAGCTTTTAATATAAATAAATAGAAAATTATACAATCAAAAACTGTGAATTATGTGTAAGTAAATCCTTATTGATAAATATGTGTTATTGTGAATATAATATTGCATATATTGCATTTTATTTGTGTGAATTCGTTTAGGTGGCACAGCAGGCAATCACCTGCTAGGCCATTCTTTCAATATCCTCTTTTATGGGCTTTTATTTCCTGCTTCTAATAGTCTTCGGCATCATCGCATATACTCTCAGTTGCTTCAAATAATATATTATAACTTCTTTTTACAGTGCCATTACTTTTTCTTATTTTCTTCTTTCTCTCGTCTTTCTCCAGTCACTTATCTGAATATTCCAGGGACACGCATCATTGCGATCAACACCCTTGGTAGCAATTGACAATTTGTCGTAACTATAAATTGATCTCGTACCATTGGGAAAGACCTTATAGTTGTATGTACTATATATTATCTTCAGTTCAAACCTCTCTTAGCCAGAAAGAAGAAGTATGAAAGTGTTTGACAACTTCAACTTGCCATTTTATAAGAATGAGGGAAATTTGTCCAAATCGTTGTTTTTTAAATTATATAACAAAATGCAATAAATCTTTTAATGTTGAAGTTTTTCATTTTATTAACACATTTAATTATAAAAATCAATCCAATAAATTGGAATGGAATCACAAAACATATCGTATAGTTTCGATAAGCACCTTTTTTTATTTTTGCCTAACATAAGAAGTTCGCCAAATCTCTTTTATAATACCCTTTTTTCTATATATATGTTCATGAATCTTAGGAAATATATTAATTTGTTTTACATACATATATCAATATAAGTTAATTTTGTATTTGTGATTAACAATTCCACTGCTGGAAACATAGTTTTTATTGTCGGCAATATGTGCGCTTTGACTGGCATCTGAAACCAGAGCGATCTCGCGAGAGAACGTTGTCATATGCAAAGCCTAGCTTTAAACTCAAATGAGGCTTTGCACTCGACACCAAAGTACAATGGCATCCTAAAGCAAATTAAAGAAAAACAGCGTTTCACAATGAAGTCGAGAGAGCTGATAGAATAAGTTAACTTATACTGTTTATCATTGATGCATTTATAGAATCCCGAACACTTCTGTATATAAAATGTCATGTTTAAACCTCATATTCATTCATGACCGACAAACCAATTGTTCTAGATGATAAAAAATATAAATTTGTATAGGGTACATTTCAATGCAATTAACTTAAGAACAAAAATATGTAAATTAAAATTTACTTAAAAAAGAAGCAGACAAAATAAAATATAAATAGGAATTAAATTTAAAAAAATGACCTGACATGTTTTTGCTTGCCAAATTTTTATATTTTGTTTATCTATAAAAAAAATTGTGCCCTTTTTTTATATATAAGTTTTTTATTTTCATATAAAATACAATATAATAATATTGTTATTGTTGTTGTTGTTGCTGTTGGTGTCGTTGATGATGATGATATTGTTATTTGGCAAGTGACCAAAAACGATTTTATTTATTAATGTCGCTGATTGCCATTTGTGCCACATTCATTTTTCAGTTGTTTCATTGCAAGGTTCCCAACAACAACAAATTTTACACTTCTATCATATCCATTTTTTCTTCTTCTTCTTATTCTCTTTCAATAAATTGACAGTCTGACAAATTGTTAAATATTTTGGTTTCTTGTTTTTTCTTTTTTATATACGACTATTTTTTCATTTGTAACTTTGTCTTTTACTCATTTCCATTTTTCATTAATTTAGAGGTTTGTTTGTTTTTGTTAAATATTTGCAATTAACGAGGCAAATTAAAACACAAATTTCAATTTAAATTCCAAAGTTAATTTTTCCTTTTGTATTTTACATACATTTTGATTATATTTTTCTCTATTTTTGATGGAGAGGAGAGAAAGAGACTCGCTGTGTAGTTAGTATATTTTATTGAAATTCAACACCTTATCATGCGTTATTTGTTATCCCCTACCTGTATCTATATGCCGCCCAGTTTTGTGGCAAAAATTTTGTTTTGTGTTTCCATTTTTCCAAAAACGTTACTTGCATGTTAATTTGAAACGAAACCGACTCGAAACCCAATAATGAAACGAATCATGGACGACACCTAGGAAGAGAACCAAAGAGAGAACTGGGAAATAAAGAAGTGGAATGGGTTAGGCGAAGCAAAGTATTTCATTTCAATTCCCAAATGATATGCCTTAATTACACGAAATATTAGCCCAAAAATGTAGTCGACGAAGCGAAGTAAACGAATATTTACGAGTTGTAAATGTAAAGACCATCAAGCTGGAAGGATCTGGCTTTTGTTATATGCTTAGGGTATCTGTGCGCCTGTGTATTTGTGGGTGTGGACTCAAGTTACGTTTGCCACATCGGTGAATACAATACTTACATATCATAACTGATATTTTGGGAATTTATTTCGGTTTTATGTACATTTTGGTATTGTCTTCTCCAATTCATACGTTGTACGAATGTTAAATACCATTCGCCATTATCCATTCCCCACCCTTACATATCCATATAGGTACTACTTGCATACCTTTCCTGTAACATTTGCTCCACACACATCCACAGAGTACGAGTTGAATAGTATGACTATATTGCTAGACTTAATGAGAAAACGACTTCATTGTTGTTCACAATTGAAATGATTTAAAATGCATTATTTAATGAAAAATAATAATAAAACCACAAAAGAGGAGAAGAAAAATTATGTTCATGCAACAAATTAACCAATTCATTACGCACATTTCTCTACTTATTATTTCGTAAGAGGAATTACCTACTTATGTAGCTTTGCATTCATCCACTAGTCCAGTCTCACTCACCAAACTCAGCCAGTCGCCATATGCATTTCATGCATTATTGAAAATGTTTTGCGGTCTTAACATTTTCCTGCTGGATTTTCTCATTTCCGGTTTTTCATTGTTGCCAATGCAATCGTAACTAGGCGGGCAGGCAGTAATCAGGCAAGCAACACCGAACATCATGCAATCAGTTCAGTTCAGTTGAGTTGAGTCCGCTTTAGTTTGTTACTGAAATGTTACACACATCAGCTGCAACATCATCCGCAGTAGCAGTAACAGTTACAGTAATAGCAACAATAGTAATAACACTCATTGGTCTACTTCAAGCCAACAAGGCGAAATACTGGATCAACTGTCTGTCTGTCTGTCTGTGTGTCATTCAGTCATTCCATATGTCTAGCTATCCATCCCTCTGTTATCTGTCTATCCATCGTATGATGTAGGCTTTCCTGTTTACTGGCTGCCATGATAGCGACTATCGACAGGACATCATCATGTCTTCTACTGAACACAGGATTCCCATGCTGCCTTGCCGTCAGGCGTGTGTTGTTTATTGGAAAAACGTCTTCTTTTTCTGTGGTTTTTCACCTTCCTTCCCTTGCTTCGTTACACTCTCCTTTATTTATCTTAAATATTTTGTTTTTCATTTACTTTTAAATAAAAATTAAATGATGATGATGATGGTGAAGTGTGCACGCATACACGGTTGTGCTGCTGACCACTGGCCGCAATTGTCAATTAAAAAGTATTACAAGCCTATAACATGACATCCAGTCCTTGCATCGTTTTATGATGAATATCCACAAACATCATGCAACATATAATCATTCACACAGACAAAGTTTCACATCAGCATCAGCATCATCATCATCATCATCACCACCGTCATCATCATATAATCATGATCATGATAAGCATTATTACTATCAAAGTGAACCGCATTGACAAACAGATTTTGAGTGAAACCGCAAAACTTTTTCCACTCCTATTATTTTCCTATTCCCTCACAAAACAGAGTTCATTCATTCATTCGTTCGATGAGATGCGAAGCGAAGCGATGCGATGCAATTGTGAATTCGTTTCTTTTCAATTTTCTCTCGTCAACCATCTATTATCATTGTCATCGTCGTTTGTCGTTTTTCGTCTGACATTATATTCAATTCCATGTACAACTGAATCTTTTAAGTTTGTAGTTTTTCTTGTGGTCGCTTTGGCTAAGAAGATACACGCCATTCCACACTTCACACTCCCCTTCACAATCATGCTGCTGGCTGCTGGGTGCATCTACTTGCTTGTGGTTGGGACAAAAAACTTTAGCCATGTTCAATATTTATCGTGAACTGGAAAAGTTTGACTTTCTTGAGTGCTCACCATCAGCGCACATTCGTCGTAATTATCGGAAATGTGGTTTCTATCGAATCAAACGAAGACTACAACTACTTCGTAGAATGGATGGCTAACAAAATCTTGTTTAATGAACGAAAAGTTACTTAAGTGCCAAACCACATACTACTATTGTATGAGGCAAGGGATACAAGTGAATTAGAGATACTATTTCACATTGCACTGCGTTGGGATGTGATGTCAAATGTGTGTATAGTCAGGCAAACTAACCAACCAACTATTCAAACACTTTATCCATTGGAAGCCTTTTAGTTTTTTGGGGTTTGTACTCAGTTTTTTGCTCTTAGCGAAGTATAACGCCAACAACTGTCAAACCAACGTCATGCACTGTGTTGTCAATGACAAAATAGGAACAAGCAACAGCAACAATAAGATCAACATTTGACAGACGTCAGTCACAGGCTCAGATTACTATTTCTTCCCTACTTCATTGCTTCATTCCTTTTTTAGGTTGTTCGTCATTCGATGGTTCATTTCAATAGTAGCGAGCTTTGTGACATTACTGAACTGCACTCACACCTCTCTCATCTAACCTAGTCATCCCAGTTCCGTTCAGTTCAGTTCAGTTCAGCTTAGTTCTATTTGGCTTAGTTTGATTCAGTTCTGTCTGTCTGACACTGAATGCATTTTGCAATTATTTTTCCATTTTTCCCACGTCATCCAATTAAGATTTCCAATAGTTTGGACCATCAGCACCAAGATCCAGTTATTGACAGCCAGACAAATATTGATACCAATTTTTCATACAATTCTTGATTTACTTTCTTTTTTCCTCATAAAAATGTTTCATAAAAAATTGACTAATTTTGGAATTTCTTTTTCAACAATAACGACAAACAACCTTTGCTCCAAGAACAGAAAGAAAAGTGCAAATGCCGTCAGGTTCATCATAATTCGAAAGTTTTTCTACTTTATTTTCCTTCTTTTTTTTTTTTTGGTTTTGTATCTTTTACTTTTGCACTTTGTGTATTAATTTACTATTATTTTTTTTTTCATTTCTTTGCTTTTTAGTAAATTTTTCCGTATCTGCTACACTTTTTCTCCCTCTCTCTCTCTCTTCACTTACTTGCTTGAGTATTTTTCATTTTGCCACTTTGCCACTGTGACCGTTACGTTTTCTCAATTTACAGTTATAATTTTTTTTACTATTCTCTCCTCGCGCACTTTTTCCTTAAATTACAAACACGCACTGCTCTTGCTTCACTTTTCCTAGTTTTATCTTCATCAAAAAGTTTTTGTTACAAAAGATTAGTAAAGTTATGCCAAAGCAAAAGCGAACTTTTGTTGAACCAAGTGAGAAAGTCACTTCCTGCTGTCACCACCATCTACATCTACATCTTCTTCTTATTTTCGCCACACTCATCACCCTTTATACTTATCCTTGATGATGTTTTATTATCATTGTCTTCATTCTTCGTTCATTCGTTCGTGGCTCACTGCAGGAATTGCATAGAATTCAACTAATTAAGACTTTCTTTCTCTTCGACACAGATCCTATCAGAATGTGGTAAGGTGCTGAAGTAAGCAGCAGCAGCAACAAAGTTTTTGTGTCTTCGAAGTTGAAATTGTGTGTGGCAAAGGGAAACCTTGCTGGCTGGCATCCATTGATCAATGCCTGGAATAAATGGCAATAGTAGCTGAAACCATAACCAAAATATGCACGAATTACATACAGTTGCTTTTGATTACGTTTGCAATTTTCTTCTTTTGTGTTCGTGGCAGCCACCAAATTCTTGGCCAACTCAAAATATGCAACAATTTCTTAGTTTCTTTCTTTCATCTTGCTTATTTTCTTTTTAATCTGTTTTTTGAAATTTTTAGAAAATTTTCGAAAATTTGAAAGAAAAATTGCTTTTTTAGTACATAAAACAAACATTGCAAGTACATTTATTTAGTACATGCCAGCAACATGTTGCTTGCAGAATGTTGTTAATGCAACAACAGCGACGGCATGTTAATTTAGCAGAATTTGTTGGGTGGCCATGCAGCAAATAAATAGAATACGCTGTGTTGAGTTTTAGCAGAGAATGTAACAGAAATAACTATATAAATATGTGTGATTCTTCTGTTGCTTTCGGTCATGTTTGGTCATGGCAATGGAAAATTTATCAAACGGGGCATGTATTATAACAAATTTCATATTTTTGTTGTAAAATTTATATTTTTCAATTTTTAGAAAATAACGAGCATGCAGAAAATAAAACAGGGCACGAACATTTTGCTGTTGTGGCTGCTGTTATTGCATTTTGTTTGATTTACAGCGCAAAATGCACGAGCATTTTTGACTCAGTTGCGCATTACCCCTCTTCTCCTCACTTTCGTTTATTAGTTAATAAACTATTTAGTATTAGTATGTGCTATTGTATGAACTTAGTTCAAATGACTTGTGGCGTTATTTGGGTACCTCACTTATGCTGACAAGGTCGGCTATTGTAAATGTTCAGCTAATTTTTAACATCTGCTTTGCCTATTCCAAAAAATGGATCAAAGAAACTGTTTTAAATTTTGTGTGAAGAAGAAAATTAAGTGCGCGGACGCCTTCCGAATGTTGACTGCGGCATACGATGAAGCTACCTTGGACCGAAGCAACGTTTATCTGTGGTTTAAAATGTCCTCTCAGTGGGCCGAGATGATGTGTGCGACGAAGAGCGTGCCGGATGCCCAAGCACGTCAATAACAGATGAAAACATTGAAGAAAATGGCATTGGCCAATCGCCGCATCACCGTTAGAGAAGTTGCTGGGGACCTAAACATATCGATTGGCTTCTGTCATTCGATTTGTACTACTGATTTGGTCATGAGGCGGGTTGCCGTGAAATTCCTACCAAAATTGCTCAATTTCAACCAAAAACAGCACCGCTTTAACATTGCTAGATATTGGGCATTGTCCGCGACGATCCAAAATTTCTCCAGATGATCATGACTGGTGACGGACCGTGGGTTTATAGTTATGATGTAGAAACCAATCAATCATCAATGGAAGCTGCCGCACAAGCCAAGGCCGAAAAAAGTGCGGCAAGTTAAGTCGAGTGTTAAGTGATTTACTTACCGTTCTTTTCGATAGTAGGGGCGTGGTGCATCATGAGTCCTTGCCACAGGGTAGAACGGTCAATAAGGTTGCCGAAACTGAAGAGGCCCATGAAAAGATGACCTTACTCTATGATTGAGGTGATAAAGGCGGCATCGAACAAGATTACAAAAAATAATTTTGTGAATTTTTTATTCCATGAATAAATATAATAGGTTTCGATCAATAGATCAATAAATTAAATATATTTTATTTTTGAGTTTTTAGCTAAATGACGCCAGATAAAAGAAAAATTATTCATATGTTGTTTGTTTGTCACATATGTAGATCGACAGATAGTTAGATATGTCTGGAGTTTATATGGATACTAACAGTAGTAGAAGACATCTGTAGTTGGCATTTAAAAAGCAAATTGATTTTGGCACTTGCTGCATTATTTATCTTACAAGTATGCGTGGATGTAAGTGTGTATTGTATGAGGGGGAATGCAGTATGACACAAGATGCATAGCATAGCCTTTATTTGTATTGAGTTTATTGATTGCTTATGAACAAATTAGTGGATTTTCACCTCATGAGGGAGGATCCTGCTCAACTGTTCGAACATAAAAAAAAAAAATAAGATTTATGGAGTTTTTGTTTTCCATTCTGTGGAATTACAAACTCAAGTTCTTCTCGACTCATTTGTGGTTTTAAAATTGAAAACTCACTCCAACAACATTCGTTCGCTTGGAGCTCTTCTGTTGAATTGTTAATTAAAGCAAATATTTATGTCGGCATTTCGGTTCTGAGCGAGCGGATTTATTCGCTTCATACGCCATGTTATGCCCATTTCGGTAATTAAACGTGAGCTTAAATGTGCAATGGTTATGGTTGTTACATCAGGGAAATGAGTGAGTTTTCTATACTTTTTCTCCTTTTTGTCTTTATCTATATGGCAATGTGTGTTTGTGAGAGTGTATTGCATAATGGGAATGAATTCTTTCCATGGTCGAATTATGCAAATTGTGGCCACAACGTGAGCGTCATGGCAGCCCTTTTGTTTTTTTGTTGTCTTTCTTCTTAAATGTTGTTCGAGTTGCAGTTGCATAAATAAGATGTTGATGATGAAGAAGAAGAGGAAGAAAGCGCAGAGTGCAGGAAGTATGAAATACGCTGGGATGCAATGCTTGACAACAAACAGAACTATTAAATTGCAACGAAGGATTACAACGAATGAAAGCCGCTGCTCAATGTTAAATGAGTGACTGACTGAAGATAATGAAGATGATACAGATGATGATGATGTTGATAATGATGTTGATGATGATGATAAGGATAAAGCTATGGAAGAGAATAATAATTACAAAGACAACAACAAGAACAACAACAATAAAGTTTTGTATGCAGAGCACTTTCAGGATAATTAAGTATTTACTTTCACTTTGGCATGCAATAAAAAAGGAGAAAAAATAAAACACAAATCAAAATGGCTCATAGAAAGTTGAAGCTTAAGAAAGAGAAGCAAGAAAGTAATAGAAAAAACCAAGAAAAAGTAGTGAAATAGTAACAAAGTTAGATGCTGACGATGATGCTGATGCTGTTGTTAAAGGAGGCGCTTTGCTTTGGAAAAGCAATTAGGGAAGACAAAGCACATGAAAAGTGAACACTTGTGTGTGCTTAATGAGTTTATGTGTGTGTGAGTATGTATATGTATGATATGTTGATGTATCTGTCACCGTTGCCAAGTGGCATTTTAATGAAAAATGCAACCAAGTTAGCGTGGAAAATAAATAAAAGTTTGTCCACCCGCATAGAGTAGCAGCAGCATCTATACATCATCATCATCATCATCATCAAATCAAAAGAGGCACATAGATACTCATGGTATACATCTACTGATGCATAATAGACAAACAACATTCAAGTATATAAAATATAAACCTTTACTAAAGTGTTATAGTATCTTTAAGCTTCACCCTTTCGCTCACTTGGAGTCTGTTATGCTCATGAAAATTTAACTAAATTCTGTGTAAAAACATTAAACAAATGCTAGCAGCTTTGAAAGTAGCAAAATACTAAGAAAGGAGAAGAAGAAGGAATATACAGAAGAAAATTCTAGATAAAGTGTATGCAAAGGGTAGAGAGATCATTAGACAATAAACGGAAAAGGAGACACAGAAGATACCCGCTCGCTCAGTCATGACAGCTACGACATCTCTACAAGTGAGTGTAAGTTAAGAAGACAGTTTCACTGATAGTGTTCTTCACTAGAAAGAGATAAAGAGAGAGAGAGAGAGAGAGAGAGAGAGAAAGAAAGTATACTGTGAAGAAGACAGACAAAATAAAAGTAGTACACATACACAAGCACATATGAAGCACATATGCATGTAATTTGATATGAATTTGCAATTTACTCTGACAATTTAAGTGCGAAACTGTAATGCCACAACAATAATAATAACAGCAGAAGCAACAACAACAACAACAACTATAACTACTAGTTGGTTTGTGTCTAGATAGAAAACTATGCTTAAATACAATATAAGTACAACATATCTATGTATCTTTGTATAAATAGTAGAATATCTAGAGTATGGTAGAACAACCGGAAATGCCATTTCATGTTGCAAGAACAATAGTTTTCTGTAAAAGAGAGTAAAGAAGATACTTCCATCTTCTTTTGCCAACTTCTCTTAGTGTATCTCTGTATTTGTATCTCTATGTATTCTATTCCGTAGTATTTTGGTTAAAGACAATAAAATATTTTGTATTTGTTGTTACTACATATTATAGTTATTCAGTGTGTTTATAGCCAGCATTTTGCAACTGCTGCCACGCGTCATGACAATCAAATGTGTATTTATGTCTGCTTTCATTTATTTTCATCTTCATTGTCTCTCTTATATATCGGTGACTCCTCTTATTCAACATGTCACAACATTTAGCAAATGCTTTTGTTGCTCTTCAAAATGCTATTGGCAAAGATGGGGATGAGTGAGTATGTATCTTTTCTTTTCTTGGTGATCAACAGACCTGTCCTTTGCATATCTCAGTCTGTTGTATTGTTGCATGCAACACAATCTTTTAGCTTTCATTATCTGAGAGTATTGCAAAGACAAAGGGACTGGGACTTTTCGGCTTTTTGTTGTGTCCATTTTACTTTGCTTTATTTTTGTACTTCACTTGTCTTTGACATTTCATTCGGTATTAGTTGCAAATTTTGAAAACTCTTAATTTATTGTGGCTTTAAGTGCTTAGATATGATTAAAAGATCGAATTGGGATTTGAAGATGGTATGGTATGGATGATGATAGAGGAGGGAAGAATATAATAGAGTAGAGTGAGTTTGTGGTTGCTGCATAGACCAAGACTAATTAAAACTTTTTGCAAAAAGTCAAACTTTTTTGTCAACGTTTTGTTTAGAAAGAAACAGTTTTTCTGTAATAATCTTTTCTCTACTCCTCCCACTCCAACTATTCCGTAATATTACTCAGTAAAGCCAAAGTAGATGGGGAATCCTTTCTTGAATGGGGAGCATGTGAAGTGTTCATTTAAATCTTAGTAAGGAGGTAACTATTGCTTTAGCTGAGACACTCTACAGTGCATTTGCCTTCATTCTTTATCCTTATCCTGTACTGCATTCATTCATTCATTCATTCATTCATTCATTCACTACTTCATTCTATTTACAATTCGCGTCTAAAGCAAAGTACTATAAACTTCGAAATTAATAAATTATTCATGATAAATGAAAGTTTTCTTTTTACCATTTTACTTTATTTTATTTTATTTTATTTTATTTCATTTATTCGCATTTGCAGTCACATTTTGTCGGGTTGCAAGTTGCATTTAAAGCTCAATGCTTTTGGCCATAAGCATCAGTAGGAACTGAGGAGAGACACCCAACTTAGCAACAGTTGCATTTTACTTACTACTATTACTACTACTACCACTTCAACTCTACTAATTTCATTGCATTTTCGTATCCTTTGGCCAAAAATGCCATTGAGAGAGCTAAAGAAAAAAAAAAGGAAAAATGGTTGGTTTAAAAAAAAAAAAAGGAAAAAGTAACATAAAAGTTTTGCTTGATGTTGATATTGAATTGAATCCATTTCCGCTTTGCTGCTGTTGCCTTAATATTGTAGAAACTAAGTAAGTTCGGAATGAGTATATAAAGTCAGTCACTGATCATAGAATATACTTTACATACTTTCAGCTCTCTCCCTCTCTCTCTGTACTTTTTTAACTAGTGCTGCATTTCAAGCAGCAAAGACAAATAATCCAGTAGAATGTATAATCCTTTTTCTGGATTTCTGTTTCTATTTTCAGAGTCGAGAGTTTATCTGAGTTATTGCAGCCAAAGTAAAATATTTATGTTATTTGTTAAAGCGCACACAAACTTTTATAAAAAAAAATTTATTCAATTTCATTTATTCTTTCAATCTGAATTTC
The DNA here is from genome assembly GCA_037043295.1 of Amiota minor. Classification (NCBI taxonomy): domain Eukaryota; kingdom Metazoa; phylum Arthropoda; class Insecta; order Diptera; family Drosophilidae; genus Amiota; species Amiota minor. The sequence continues at coordinate 1,610,205 of JBAMAW010000483.1, forward strand.
TTTTCCTTTTGGCTTTCTGTTCAAAGGTAACCAAGTGTATTAAAGCAGATAATGGCTTACAGTAAGTATTTTTCTCTCCATTCCGCATTCCGCATTCACCACTCTCCATTTTCTTTTTATTTTTGGTAAGAAATAAATAGTTTTTAATGTAATTCATTTAAACAAAAATCGACATAAAATAAAATAACTGCTGAAACCAAGCGCACTTTGGCGCTTGTTGATATGCAACATTTAACTCAATAAACAAAAATTACGTATACGCGGTGGTGTATACATGTATACAAATTTTAAACTCCTTATGCGTCCACATCAACGATATTTCTCTCTTGATGATGATGGTCCAATGCTGAAGTTGTTGCTGTTATTTTATTTATTAATTTTAATGAATCTGCGTAAATATTAATTTGAATATACATGATTTTTTTCTCATGACTCACATGATTTTCATTAAATCATATTACCATCCTCATCATCATCTGCATCAGCATCCGCATCCGCATCAGCTTCATGCATTTAACGTTTCTTTTTTCTTGATCGAGAGTCACTTCAGTCATCAATTGCTTAATTATTCGCAATGAGTAAAATTAAATTTATTATAATATTTGATTACATTTGGTAATGTTTAATGGAAATAAATTTTTCATTTCTTTGCTACAAAACAAGATGAAAGAAATATCATCAAATAGCAATGTTCTTAATCCTTGGGAGTCGCTAAAATATTTTATTTTAAATATCATTTATGATAGTTTCCATTGTTGTATTGATGTTGATGAGTAGATTACGAAAGAAAATCTTGTCTCTATGGTTGCCTTTCAGTTGAAATTAGTAATATTTTAATTGACTTAGAGATTGGTTAACCTTTATTTGTCAGTCAGGCAGTCAGTGAGTGAGCAAGTGAATGAGTGAGTGAGATTGGTTTAACAGGTAAATAATATTGTATTTGTGATTCTTTAAGAATTTCTTGTGGTTTTCTTGACTATTTTTCATTTGCCTTAATTAATTCAATTAATTTTCTTTAAGTAAATTGTAAAAGTAGCTGTAAATGCTTGTATTCACTTGTATTTCTATTTCCATTTGCCACCACAAACTTGGTTTCATGTAGCAGCATCAACTGTGGCAACTCGCTTTAATTTCAATCTCTGAGTATTTGTGTTTGTGTTAATTACTAAACTCCTTCACGAATCATGACTTCCATTCATACACACTTATATATGTCTACTTTAAAGAGGTGTGATCCAAAAGTAAACAACATGTTTTCCTAGCTTTGCATTTGAACATGTGTGGCTTGCGATCAAAGAATACCATTGTTTAACTGTAACCGAACTAAATAGATTTTGTAGTTCCGTAAACTTGTTTGTTAAGAATTTTATTAATCAATATTTCGTAAATGGATCAAAGTTTCCCTTAGAAATCAATTAGGGTAATTGGGTAATGATCGAAAATGTTGAAAATCAGTTCAGAAAGACATTGCTGCAGCAACATAATGATGGTGTGTTTAATAGAAATGACAGACATCTGTTGGTGATCACTTGAAAGGATGCCATTAGTCAGATAAAATGAAATTAAATCCTAGCAGATTTATGAACCTAAGTCGAATACTTTTGAGACAGTTCTCGTATATAGCAATGTGTTTGTTTGTCTATATATCTTCCCTTCTATACCCTCCTTCCATATATTATGTTGACTGACTTCTACCCTGAGTATAAGGGAATGCTTTTCCTGTGAGTATCGCATCAGTGTTGCTGTTGTTTCTAATTATGTTGCTACTACTGCTGCCAACGCATTCTCTCTCTAACAAGGAAACAATTCAACCGCAAACGAATTTAGTGCAATGTTTTGTGTTGTTGTTGTTGTTGTTGTTGTTGCACCTACAAGTTCCATCATCATCCTCATCATTGTTGTTGCTTCAGCTCCAACTCCAGCTCGTGATGCTGTTGTTGTTGTTGTTGTTATTGGTGTTGTTAACCAACAATCAACAGCGGTAAGCAAGTAAATATAGTAGAAACTACTAGAAGGAGTCAAGTGAGCCGACCCGAATCGAGTTGGCAAGTTAAGGAGAGTTGGATAGCGTAAAGCATTGTCACAGTTGCATGCCGCACTGCATAGCACAACATAACATAACAGCAGCAGTAAACCTTAATGAAGTTGCCACTGATATCATCATCAACATCATTATTATTAAGAACGACAATCAGAGAAGAACAAGAAGAAGAAGAAGCAGAAACAGCAGCAACAATATTAGGTAATGATCATCATTAGTGTTGGCATCTGAGTTTCCGCATGCGGCTTCTGTGGCAAACCACACAATTTGTGAAATGCTTTTTCGCACGCAAAAATGTGTTGCACATACACAAACATACAAACATACACACACACAAAAACTTGTATATAGTATATTTTAAATGTGTAAGTATGTGTGTATGTCTATATTTGGTAAAATCTTCACATTTGTGTTTATTTGTTTGTTTGGAAAATTAGTCTTAATCCTTTTGTTTAACATTTATTAAAACAGAAAACTTGACTTTTTGGTTTCTTTTGACATTCAAAGAACTAACTTTATTAAGTCAGGTTAGTATAGTTTTATTCTATAGAGAATGAGGAGTATGAATTATGTGTATAATGAAATAATGAAGTCGATACACTTGTTGTATTTCTTTTCTTAATCAATCGAGATTTGTTGGTCCAGCAATTGTTTAAAAGATCGTAATGACTAGTTAAATTATTCGTTGCATGTTTTAGTGGTTACAAAGCAATTGGAAGACTTAATTCAATAAGATATAATAATCCAAAAATTTACTCGTATTAACCGGTCTATTGACCTTTCATATTTTGTAAGCTATGAGTTTTAGAAGCATTTCCATAAACTAGTCCAGAGATTAAGGTTGGTTATAGTTTGCTATATTTTTGTACAAGAATACTAAATATTTAAGCCGTGAATCTAATTTTCATTGTTTTTATTCCTCAGATTTTTATCGTTGTACATGTTTAGGCATTTTTTGCGAAATAAAGACAATAAGAAATAAAATTAAATTTAAAAATTGTAAATTCATTGATTTGATTTGCGGAAAAAATTGAAAAAACAATATATTGAAGAATTTATATTAACTCACATTTGTTTTTACTAAATAATATTGTATAAAAACTTAACCTTGAAATACGCGAATTATTTTTAGGATATGTAAATCTGAGACGTTCACTTTATCCAGATTGATTTTCAAATAAATCGGTTGATGACAATATTTTTAAAAACATGTTACAAAAACGCAATATCAGTCTATCAATTATATATGCATTGTTGGCTACGTGTGGAACAAAGAGCTGTCATTAATTTTATAAAAAGCTTGGTGCAACTGCGTTACAAAGATGTCCATTGTTGCAGAAAGAGTACGGCAATGATCACCTAAGAACGACAAATGTTATGTGAGACCAATTTTAGCCTGAACTCTTTAAATGAACGAATAAGTTTGTGATTTTATAGCAAATGCATTTAATAGTCATTATAGAAGATTCCCCCAGAAACAATTCGACTCCTTCTTCAAATATGTGCAGAGTGTTTGTACCATACATTTTAACTGATGTCCAGAAATCACTTCAAGTCAATCATTCCAGAGAGATAAGAAATGCTCAAAACTTCATGAAAAAAATTGTTACGGGGAAAGAAATGTTATGATTATCCTGAAATTAAAAGCCAAATTGTGGAATGGAAATCAATTTGAATACATTAAAATCCTCTAAAAAAGTTTTGACTTGTGCCTTAAAGGCTACTCTACAAAAAGAGTTGGACCACGCATTTGATTTACATTTCAAACTATGTAACAATTATATTGAAATGGGAAGTGAGTACTTTGAATAATAATAAAATATTTAAATATTGCCGCAAAGTCTGCAGAATATATTTACTAATCAAGAGCTTAAAAATTTTTCATTTACTAGTTATTTTAAAAATTTGTCCTTAACCCTTATGGGGACATTATTGTCTTTTTTGTATTTAAGCTTATTTTGAAAGTATAACGAATTAAGCTGCAGCTAAGAGATTTTAGATTAATCTCATGGGACTATTTTTGAGCTAAAAAAATTGAGTAGAAGCGTGAGTTATGGGCATTTGGAATTTGTTATCTCTTTATGGGTAGAGAACCCTATGAAATTCTATACATTTTGTAACGCATCTCTTCAACTTTTAACTGTCAGAGTCACAATTTCTGTTGAAGTATTGGCCGATCTTAAGTTTAGACTATAGTTCAAGTGAAAATAATGGGCCATTGGAAGGAGAGGCTTCAAAAACCTAATAGACTGCTCACTATGGAAGATTTACTTTTGGAGTAGTGTGTAGTATGAAGGAATAATATTTCCAATACCCATGTTTTCAAATTGGTAGAACATATATCTCTGCGAATATATATTTTATATTTTATTAATAATATTTTCATGATTTTACTCAAAAAGTGCAAAACATCTGGACAATTTTGTATCCGACTTTTCCGGTAGTCCGATCCGCACCAGACTTCAAAGATACACTTTCCAGACTAAACTAGAGTTTCCTTGAAAATTTCATATCAAAATCGATCCACCAATATGCCATATAAATTCCAGTCATCTGGTCAAATCCTGGTGTACCTTTAGTGTATATGACTACTGTCTACACAAGGAATAAAATTAAATAATAGAAAATTAATCAATTTTAGTTTTTTTTTTTTTTTACAATATTCATTTTATTCAGATTTTCTTTTTTTTTCGTTATTTTTATTATAATTTTATTTAAATGCATTTTTTGGTAACAATAAATTTTGCGTTTTATGTTTTTCTTAATATTTCTTTTCTTGAATTTTTATATTAATTTTTTTTTATTTATTTTAAGCATTTATTGCTACACATAAAAATTAAAATGCATATAAAATTTAACTACAATTACACAGTTTTTTTTTTATTTTTAATTTCATTCTTAATTTATTGAACTCACTTAACATATTTCATTGGACTACAAAATGATGAGAAATGATATATAAAAATTTGAATGAAATTGTAAAAAATACAACAAATGAAAACTGATAGAAATAACAGGATACTTCTTTTCTTTTTTTTTACTATTTTTATTTATATATATTGTATATTTTATTTTAATAAAATGGATAAACATCCATAGACGTTGATTTAGACATATACAAGTGGAGTCTGGTTATTGTTTTATTTACTTTTGATTTTTCAGTTATTTATTTCTATATATATAAATAAATTGTTATATATTTGTATTTATATGTTTGCTTACTCATTTTTTGTTTACTTGAGAGAGTCTTGTTTATTTTATTTTATTTGATTTTTACATTTTATTTTAATATATGTATTTTTTTTTTTGATTCTTTTTTTTATGAATTTTTGGGGATTTTGTTTTGATTTACTCACATAAGGAAATTTTTGTTTTGCTTACTTTTGATTTTATTTGATGAATATGTTTTTATTATTTATATGTACGTTTTTTTTGTTTTCTTTTTTGTTTTTTCTATATTTCGCATATTAGTTAGTTAGACGTTTAATTGAATTTTATATATATTATTTTTGTTATATTAATTATTATATTTTATTAAATTTTCTGAGAAGTTTTTCGAATGCATTTTTATTCAAATTGAGAAATTATGGAAAAAATAAACAGAAATGAGATAAAATAAATGCAAAAATTTCCTGCAGTTGATTTCTTTTTTAATTTTGTTGGATTTAATTAATTATTTTAATGTTATTTATTATGTTTATTTTGATTTCTGTTCTTAGTTCTTAAGGTTATATTTATTTAATATAGTTTTGTTTACTTTATTTTTTATTTTTCACCTTTGCCCTTTAATTTTAGTTTTTAGTTTCTTAAAAATTTGATTATAAATTGGTTGAAATCGAAAACCTGAATATTTTTCTTTTTTTCACGTTAAACATTTCATAACATAAAAAGTACTTGACTTGAAGTCAATCAAAGTATTTATTCAGAAATCGCTTTAATCGGATTAATAATCAATACTTCATGACGACTACCAAAAATTGGTTGACTGCAAATTGAATAAACTTTTTTATTACTTTGGTTTTTTGTTATGGTATTTTTTTTTTTTTGTTATATGAAGGACAATCTGTTAGCTCTTTGGTTGGACCAAATATTTTTTTGTGATTAATATATATTTACTAAATTATTTACTTATATCTTTTAAATATTATTACCTATGCACACACACGCAAACACATCAAAATACACAAATAAATGAAAATGGAAAGAAAAAACTTTGTTTTGAACACATTTATTAATAAATTTTTGTTTTACTTGATATTTTTTTAAACTTATTTTTCTTTTTATCAATTAAATTTTATATGATATGACTTAATTATATTTATTTATTTATTTATTAAATTTGGCTTATGCTTATTTATGTTTAAAAAAGTGTCACTTTATATCAAATGATGATGATGATGACTTTGTTTAATAAATAAATTATTCAATTAATCTAAATACTTGACATTCTTAGATACTTTTTAATAATTCAATTTATTTATTTAATTTGATTTCATTTAATTTAATTTTTATTTAATTATATCAAATGTATTTACATATAACTATGACGTCCATTTGCAGCTCTGCTTAAAATGTTCGATTTCTTAGCATTACGGAAGTATGCGACTGTTGTTTATTGTTTGTTATTATTCAATATTAATTTTATCTATATGAATTTAAGTAAATTTCAATTAATAATATTTACATAATACATACATTAATATCTAATTACTTTTGTGTTTTTTTCTTTTTATATTTGATTAATTAATTTATGATTGCTTAAAAATACACGTCGACGATATTTTTTTATATACAAAACAAAAATTCAAAAATGCAACAACAATAAAAAAAAAAAATTAATGATTACTGTAATGCAATAAGAATGGTAGAAAATAATATATATATATATGATAGAAACATTATATTAATTTCAACGTCAAAAACACACAAAACCGAAATGTCAAAATTAATTAAGCATTCATTGAATAAAATTATTTTTTAATGAAATTTTTACTGTCATTTAGTTTATAATGAATAAAAAATAATAATAATAAAGAAACTTTAGTTGAAATAGAATTGAAGAATGAGAATTAAAATTTAATTTGAGTATGAAGAGTTAACAACATTTTTGATTCATAAAGAAATACAGAAATTACTTATTTTAATTGAAATTAAATACTTGCTCATGTTTCTGGCAGTTTCTGCATATAATATAGGGAAAGGAAAGTTGCATGGTCAGATAAACAAGGTTTTAAATTTTATATCTGTCAAGTGATTCCGATGAATGATTATCAACTATGCCCTTGGCTCTGTGAGAATTAATGACGATCTCGATCTGTGTGATGTTCATTTCATATTCATCTTCAAAAAAAGCAAGGTAATCAAGCATAGTTGAAGACATTTGACAACGAGTCATCAATTGCCACCATTTGTATGATTTGTTAATAGTTTAACATGCAAAATGGATAAGAAGAATCTATCTCAATGACAGACATCAGTCTTAGGAGCCAAAATTGAAATTGCAAATTGATGGATTGATTATTCTCTTTGACTTAGAACTTTCCTGTAGAGGAAATTGCAATATTCTCTCTGAGCGTCTTGACATAATATATAATACAGAATATCTGATGTAAAAGATTTAAGAAATTTATTGGTGGACAAGTCAATAATTGCGATGATAAGTCATATTGATCTCTGAAGAAATATAAGTCCAGTTCATATGATGAATAAATATAATGAAGAGTATAAACAAAAGAATCAACTTAAAAACCTTGAAAACCATTGAAATTTTCATGGAATGAATAGTTCAAATATTATATTCATATTCAAATTCAATTTAATTTTGATGCTTTTATTAGTCCCCTATGATGTTAGCACAATATTACAACAATAAAAGAATCCTGTATAACTTTAAGTGTTTAAATTATTGTTACAATTGAAATAGTTTCATTTCGAATGTGATATTTAATTATTATGACATTAAATTTCTATATATTTTTTCTTCTTGCAGTTTATAAACTTTTTGTTTTAATGATTCAATATAAATTAAAATAAGAAAACATTACCAAAATCATAAATATTTAATGCAAACAAATTTAAAAAATTATTGAACAAAAAATAAATAAACTCATTAAATTTACCTTTTTATTTGTTTTGTTTTATTTATTTTTTATTAATTTTTTTTTTCCTTTTTGTCATTATAATTTTTTAAAAAATATTAATCAGTCATTTTAATGCAATTTTATGCATTTTTACATTATAATTTTGTTTTTCTCTTCCACCTAATAATAATAATAATAATAATAATAATATTTCTGTTTTTCCTTTTCTTTTTTCTTCTTATTTATTAAATTTATTTGTATATATTTTGCATTCTCCTTATTCATATTCAACTGAATGTAATTCCATGCATACATTTTGATTGCATTAATGCATTTGAATGAATGAAAAGAATGAATGGAGTGAATAAATGGATGACTGAATGAATGAGTGGATAAGTGAATGTATTTATCTCCTGTACTCATTACATATGTAACTGTATTTGTGTGTATGCTTTCATCATCATTATTATTTTTTGAATTGGGTTCAAAAGCAGCAGCTGGTAAATATTTAAACCGATTTCCGCTTGAAATTCTCATTGGCATTTTTTTTTTTTTTTATTGCACACTTTTCGGATTGCATATTGCAGGAGATTGCATACATCCCCACTCACCCTCACTCTCATCCTCATCCTCATCCTCATCCTCATGATTCCCTCGCTTTCCTTTGGCCATGGAACTAATGCAATATGCTTTATTTTATGTACATAATTTATCTTTCTTTCGTTTCGTTCGATCGTTCGCTGTTGTCTCTCTTTTATTTTGTTGTTTGTATATTGTATTTTTATTGTATTTATTTTCTTTTTTTTTTTTATAAAATAATATTTATTAATGAATGATTTAATTTTTGTTTGTTTTTTTCTTTTTATTAATTTTTTTTTTTTTTATTTACTTTATTTTACGTTAATACAATAAATATTTGTTGCATTAATAACTATAAATAAATTGCTACCTAAGAGTATGCAAATATTTATTGCAATTCATGCATTCACTCACATATATTTTATGTGTAATTTTTTTCAATTAGATTTCAATTCATCGCATCGATCGATCGATCGAACACTTATATCTATTAATATTTACGAAATACTTGAGATATTTTTAACTGCAATTGCAGTTTCTATAATGGAGTAGATTCTTTTGTTTTGTTTTACTTTTGTTTTTGTTTTTGTTTTTCTTTTTGTTTTTGTAGTAGTCAGTTCTTATACGTTACATTGTTTGAGTTTGAGTTCACATGCACTTCATTTTGTATTATGAAGAACATCATCATTATATTGTATAATAGGTTATTTATTTGACATTGTGTTTGTAGTATGTAGTATCGTACTTACGTGTCTCTCGTTCTTTACCTTCACCTTCTCTTGTTTGCTCTCTCAGAAACATATGCATGTCCTGTGTCCTGTATTCTGTGAGTAGTGTAAGTGCCTTTTATTTATTTCGCATAAGCATGACTAACATCAGGATTGGCATTTCGCAACAAAGTCGATGTCTGTCCACCGGGTGACATCATAATACCACCGCCACTGCCACTTGATTCACCACCTACAAGCATCTTTTCTGTCTCCTGACGGCTATTCGCCATTATCCGGCGTATTGTGGGCGCACATGGTGTACGTCAAAGTCGCGATTCATGGCCAGGGTGAGCATTCATGTGCATGGCATCGGCTTCCGAAGCAGCGGCATTCAATTGCGCTGGTGGATAATACTGCAATGAAGCACAATTGAGATACTATATGGTGGTTAGTAGATATTATAACAATGTACTTAAACGAAGAGAAGAACGCCCCAAACATCTCATCTAAACATTCATCTACATAACAAAGCAACAAAAGGGCTCAACCAAACCCAACCCAACCCAACTTACCCCAACACGTCCATTATCGTAATCCCGGGTCGCTTGAATGGTCAATTTCGCCTTGGCATGCATGCTATCCGTTAAGGAACTCCTTTGATGTGTTGAAACTCCCGCTGCCGTTGTGACGCCACCTCCCAGCATTATCGATCCATTGGACTTTACGCTACTCAAGCCTCTTGTCGACGTCGATGATGTGGTTGACGCCCCACCGCGCCCTCTCGCATGCTTACTGCGAAAGCAAAACTCAATAATGGCAACGAAGACAGCAACAAGAAGACCACCGATTAGTATATAGAATATGCCAGCGACGTTACTGAGCGACAACTCATTGTGTGAGGTCTCCTGATTATCTTTGTTCAGATTACATTCGGTCTTATCGTACCACCATTTATTGCGTAATTTTATCAGTTCGCCATTCTCCTTCAGAGAAAGAACAGCCAGATTGATTGGATCTCTGTGCACACAAATGAAATGGTGAATAAGATAAAGAAGATAAAAGAATGAAAGAAAGTCATGTTAAATTTCACATATGCAAAAGTCAAAAATATTTTTTAATAAAAGAAATTCCATTCTCTGAAAAACCAGTCAAAGGCACAGAGGAAGAAGACAACGACGCTTAATGGCTTCAATAATTTGACAGTCAAAACGTTATCTTCACCCCCTAAAGCCAAGTCGAGGACAAGACCAAGAATATGGATGTATGTATATACTATATACTCACTTGAGAGCTGAACCGAGTGGCGTTGCTATACCAAATCCCTTCGTGTCCAGATTCCGGCCCACTTTCATCGTGTCGCAAGGCTCACGCGCATTTACATATTCATTTTTCGGTGATTCAACGAGTAACGCATACTTGCCCTTTGACGTTCGCACGCGCCGGATCCCCTCATCGTAGGTATTCACAAAGACGTGCTTACGTGAGTTCATGTATTCCCACATTTTGTTATGCAGACCGATTTGTGAACGCTGACAGAATGAAAGAAACAAGAGAAAGGAGAAAGAAGAAGAATAGGAATAAGAAAGAATTTCAAGAATGAACAAGAAGATTGGAATAAGGAAACTGCAAATAACTTCAGAGTTACAAAAAACAAAAAAAAACAAAAAAAAAAAATACCAAAAAAGGACATGAAGTTAAGTTGAATTGTGAAAGGAAGTTTAAGTCAAATGTCTATATAGACTAAGACTTTGTTCATAAGAATAATAGTTAAAATTTGAGGAAATAAATGAAGCTATAAAACGTAGAATTGCGACTTTGAATGAAAATTTGCTTATTATTTTCTCCTCAACTTGAACTAAAAATTTCTTCTAAGGAAGTTTTGCGAATTGCTTTTCTTTTTATTTTTTTACAGTGATTACATTTTAATAAGAAAGATTTTAAAATTTCAATTTGAGAGAGAGAGAAAGACAGATACTGATACTTATATTCAACTTATTCCGCTTATTAGTTTGTTAACTGTAGGAATGTTTTAAATGATGCTACAAATCATTAGCTCAATGAAGTACCAGTGTTTTACGTGCTCGCCTGTCTGTGAAGACTTAAGAACACGGTGCCAAGCACATGGATTGATAAACGCCAATCAACGTCCCCAAATTGGTGGGGAGCGAGGCCCATCTTAAACCTCCTGCTGCTCTCTGGGTCACAGCACCCGGTTGTATAACGCAACTCCACGTCGAGTTATTACTCTACCCGCATTTGGGTATTAAACCACAGCCACCACGATACTCCCACAAGGGGGCCGTACCCGCTGGACAGGACGGAAACAAGTTCCGTGGGCTCCTGACCACCCGTGGTACCAGAAAATAGCCTCTGGTCAGACTTCGTACCCGAGGTACTACCAAATTCGAACTCCAAAAAGTTCATGGGTTGGTGGCCCAAATTAGAACATAGCTCTCTGGAAAAGCATGCAGGTTGGTAGCCCACAGATGGCACAGTATAAAGCTATACTCATGGGTACAGCTTCCTCACTGTTGGGAGCGAGGTCTATTCCTACCTCTTCCGCCAATTTGGCAGCATTTATTTGATAAAAATCAGGCGAGCATATGTCCCCACTGTCACAAGGACTTTAGGCGAAAGGGTAGTAGGCTGAGACCGCTACAAGCCAGACGCCCGTGGTACCAGAAAATACCTCTGGGGTCAGGCAGCGTAACCAAGTTACTACCAGTAGAGCTCCATGAAGCTCAGGGACTGGTTACCCCGGGGGGAACACTAACCAACAACATTCACACACACATATATCGGACAGTCTCAGGCTAAAATCGGACGACGTCTCAAAAATACTGCACGTGCAAACCCATTTAATCTCCTAACTCTATCCCTATTGGAGAGCACCTCACTAAAATCAAAGCCCCCATTAACACTCAAAATACCAAACTCATTCAAATCCCTTAAATCGTCATAATCATTAGCTCAATTTGATAAACTTTGACTTGGCAGAAATATATAGGAAATAAAAGGACTCATAGCTCAATTCAAGATCCATGGAACAATCACAGGCGCTGCATTGTATGTCAAAATGAAAATATCCTCAAAGAAAAGTAACTGCATAAATAAATGTGATCAACACGTCAATCTACTATACATAGATCCTTTTTGTACAAGAAACTTATTTCGCCTGCTTCGTTTTCCTCATCCAACCCTTTTTGCTTAATGGGCCTAATGATAAGCAAACTGTTTCTTCCACATTGTTGGAAGGATACACAGTAATATGTATGTAAGGTGCGTTGCAAAATTATAGAACCACCTAAAAATTTTTGATTTCTTAAAAACGAAGGACTGTAGGGTATCACAATGTTCTACGAAAATGTGTGGAAGGCAAAATAACAAACTTATAACGGCATTTGGTAAAAATTGTTAGTGTAAAGTTTTAAGCAAATCAAAAAAAAGCTTTTTTTACTGTTGCATTTCTATAGAACCACTTGCGTTTTACTCGTTTGTGAACTATTTTAATAAGTGTTTATCAGTTGTTTGATCAAGTAAAGTTAAAAAAATTTAAAAATTTAATTATGCCGCGTGGAAAAAGATTGACAGATGTTGAGAAAGGAAGAATATTGGCTCTTAGAGAGCAAAATATGGGATTTAGGGAAATTGCCAGGAAAACTGATCGAAGTCATCACCTAATTATGGAATTTTTGAAAAATCCGGTGGGCTACTTACTGGCTAATAAATTCTGGGGGAAGAAAAAAAAAATTAGACCATCGCGAAGAACGTAAAATTTTGAGGGCTGCGAGTAACTCAACCCAAATTTTGGCGGACTTACAAGAGATTGTTGACGTTCCAGTCCATCGTTCGACTATTTCCAGGCTTTTAAAGCGAAGCGAACACATTACGTACGCTATAATGAAGGCTACTCCGAGACTATTACAACGCCATAAGCAGGCTAGGTTGGGATTCGCAAAAGAAAATATGGCCCGAAACTGGGAATCCGTAAGCGAAAAATGCACCACCGCTGTGTGATGATTTTTAACAACTTTTCTTGTTTAAGGTCATATTTTCTGATGAATAAAAGTGGAACCTGGATGGTCCAGACGGTTTCCGAGGGTATTGGCATGATATTAGAAAGGAGCCGTTGGTGTTTTCAAAGCGAAACTTTGGAGGAGGAAGCCTTATGACTTGGGCGGCTTTTTCTGCATTAGGCTGTCTAGAAATTCAATTTGTATCCTCGAAAATGAAGAGCAAAAACTACATTAATGACCTCGGAATAAGCCTAGTGCCATTGATAAGACAAAACCCGGAAACAGAATGGACATTCCAACAAGATAATGCCAGAATTCACGTGAGTCGCGAAAGGATGTCCTGGTTTTCTGGAAAATCCATTGATGTTATGGACTGGACGGCTTGTTCTCCAGACCTAAATCCGATGGAAAACATATGGGGAATACTAGTCCGAAGGATTTACAACAATCAAAAACAATATGATTCCATTGAAGAGTTGAAAAGGGCAATAATAAGAGAATGGGACCAATTGGAACCAAACTTGCTTAAAAATCTCATTGACAGTATGAAGAATTGTATTTTTTAGACGATATTAGCAAAAGGAAGCCTAATTAATTAAATTATAGTCAATTACATAAATAAAATCATGTTATTCGTTTCAAAATAAAAATAAAACGCAAGTGGTTCTATAGAAATGCAACAGTAAAAAAAGCTTTTTTTTGATTTGCTTAAAACTTTACATACACTAACAATTTTTACCAAATGCCGTTATAAGTTTGTTATTTTGCCTTCCACACATTTTCGTAGAACATTGTGATACCCTACAGTCCTTCGTTTTTAAGAAATCAAAAATTTTTAGGTGGTTCTATAATTTTGCAACGCACCTTATATTAATAGTTGAAGAGTCGAGTACTGTTTGTCTTAATATCAATATTTATACTTATAAAAGATTAGTTCAGTAGATTTCATTGGGAACATTCAATATGAAAAGGCCATTTATTGATAGATGAAGTCTGTGAGTTAACATAGTTTTATCGACTCTGAGCAAAGTAAGATATGGTTGGAAATAATGTGGAGGCAGCAAAGATAATAGACAAGCAGCCATGTACTCGTATGGACAATGCTATTATTTAAGTTAATCGTATTAATGTGAAATAGAAATCTTGTACAATTGATATTATGGAAAATCATAAAATATAGATGCGGGTGGTTTTAAAAAACAAGATTGTCTCAAACTAAAATCAATTTTGTGACATTCTTATAATATTTAAAGTGTACATTGAGTAGATCATCACTACATATTATAAAACAAAGTCGCTTTGTCTGTCTGTAAGCTTAAATCTTTAAAACTACGCAACTTATTTTGATGCGGTTTTTTTTTAATAGATAGAGTGATTGAGGAGGAAGGTTTATATTTATAATAACTGTTATTTTCACTATACATATACCTATATGCCTATCTTTAAAATTAATGTAGTTGGCATAGTGTTATAATTCATGGAAAAAGCATTTACTGTCACTAAAATATTCCAACTTCTCATAATTTACACAGCAAAGTTTCTTCAAATGTGATTTTAGATTTTTTTTATTTAAGTCTGATTATTACTATCAAGAAATTATAAAGTCATGTCTGGAAGACGTCGTCGTTCGAACGTAGGTCGTAGTACAGTGAATGCCAAAAGAGTACGTTCAGCAAGAGATGAAGAATCGTCAACTGAACGTGAGGGTCGCCGCAGCCGAGATAGGGATAGACATCGAATACAGAGAGCCAGATAATCATCGGCACGAGTTACTAATTCATGGGGTAAATAAAGAAAATTCTCCCTCCACCTGAACCACTTCACTCTCATCTTACGGTTGATCATCTATATATATAAAAATGCACTCAAAAAATAGTAAAAACGAGAACGGGTGGACCAATTTTAATGTTTTTTTTTTTTTTTTTGTTGTACTCATGGAGTTACAGTCAGGTTCTTTGGTACATTTGGATCCGGTAGGTAGCGCTGTTGTCCAGTTATAGATAGTTTTATGCCATTTTTTAATTTTTTTTTTATTTGGTGCAAAATATACTGAACCGATTTTTTTTAAAAAAACAAATGATTTTTAAATTTGCTTAGCTTATAATAGAATATTAAAATATATTGTGAATTATTAATTACACATTTTAAAACAAAGCTTTTTATAAGAAACACCCAATTAACGCATAGGGGGTGTAGCAACGCACGCCAGTTAACGCTAGTTTTCAATATTCTTGAAAACAAATATTTTTTGCGTATTATTTACATATATTGAAATTAGAATTAAGTTTTCTCTTTGACAATAAATAAAAAAAAAAAGAAAATAAATTTATTTGTAAACAATAAAGTTCATTTGACTTTATAGACTTGCCATATCATTACGAGTTCTTTGTTCTTCAATTGTATTTCATCAATGACTATTACTATATTTTGGTCATAGATGGAAGTGAATATTGGAATGAATGCATTTCGCCATTGTGTCATAACCACAAAAATTTATTTGCAACATCATGCATTATATGTACTATTATGGTATCAAATCGAGTTACTCGTAGTATATTCTATGTATCTAAACAATTCGTATGTTTTTTACAAGTTAAGCTGAACAATAAGCCTCGATTTAACATAAAATTTAATTTTCCGTGCATGTGACTAGAATTGTTAACACATTGGTTTTGACAACAACATCGCCATCGCCATCACCATCATCATCAACAATGACATCAACAATAATAAAACAACAAGAGGAATAAAAACAGAAAAAAAAAAAAAAATACGACAACAATAAGAGTTTGCATCAGATCAGAGGGTTAAAGGGACAAGGATAACGTGTACATATGATTTTCCGGAATCAATGCGATTTTAAAAGCAAGCAAGCAACAGAAACAGAAACAAGAACATGAAGCAAGGAGCAAGCAGCAAGCAGCAATCGACTGCAATCATTGACACATATCACGCACAAACACCTGAGCACGAGACATGTGTTGAGCGGAAGGCGTGAAGGTGCGCCCAGCCCGTCCTTGTCTCCACCACCCAACAAACATCATCTAGACTCTCTCATCTCACTCATGATATTGCACAGAGTTGTTGCAAGTGTATGAGCAAACATATTGACAGAAGGACAAACACAATACAAAGAGAGACTCGTTGCTACAGACTGTCAGACATATGGACAGACAGACAGACAGACAATGATTGAGCATAAAAGAAAGGTGAGGCGGTGATTTGTAGTAGCAGACTATACTAACTATACTACAATCAGGTCGCAAATCCGTTGTTGCCGTTGGCCTACATGAAAAACGTTTAACGGTGGCAACAACATCAGAAAACAGAGTAAAGAAAAAATTGAAACCAAATGGAAAACTGAACGCTGCCAACAATTATTGTGCCGCATTTCACTCAAAATGACAGAGGAAAAAGCCCAAGTCCTCGAAAATATGAGAAGGAGATTCCTGTCGATTGGTGGTTTGTAGGTGGGCAAGAAGAAGTGACATTAATGATATTTGCAAGGCACTACAGGCATCCTGAAAGCCAGTCAGCCAGCAATCCTTAGAGTGTGAGTGACTGAGCTTCCAGGACGTGCAACTACAATATAAAAATTGACATTTTAGCGATGATAGGCAGACGACGTTCCATAAAAAGTAGTCGGACATCTTCTCTACCATTTATTGATTCACTCCACTCACACTCTCTGGTGCCTGACACTACAGTCATTGCGAGTTCTCATCCTTAGGGAGTAGGGAGCAGATTTACTACTTTCATTAACCAATTTTTATTATTTCCCTATAATCGAACATACCACAATTTCTTATTTGCACACTCACCCGAAAGAAATCCCATGTGGAACCATGCAACAATGTGCCATATTGGACCTCTGTTTGCATGGCCAAATCCTCTGGTGAATTGATAGGAGTGACCATGCGTTCGACAGTGAGAAACGCTGCCAAGTTTGCCGTATACGATGAGATCAAGATGAGGGTAAAGAACCACCAGACAGCGCCAACAATGCGTCCAGAAATCGAACGTGGCGATAGATCAGAGCCCTGCTGCATGAAGGCGGCCAAAGCGAACCAAAATGAATTCAATATGCTGAACTCGTTGACGGCAACGCCTGTTGAGGTGCCACTTGTCACAGACCCGGAGAGCGCTAACAACGAGCCTGTCAGACCAGGAGCTGATGTTAAGCCGGCACCAGTGCCAGGCGTTGGAGTAGCAGAGCCGCCAATGATGCCGGGCGGTTGTTGATTGGCAAGTTGTTCGTGATGTGCATGTGAATCTATGGAAACATTAAAGCAAATGCAGACAAGAAGAAATATAGTAAAATAAGGGATCAAAATATGTAGGGAATGAAATGATAGAAAAGAAAAGACGAGATAGGAAAGGAAAAAGTATACGAAAGAGTAACCACAAAGAAGCATTGATCCTGCTGCATTTGGGCTCACACTGCCTGACTGCCTGACTGACTGGTTGACTTGACCCAATTCACAATGATTCAATTCGATTTGGCTTGAACAGCTCAGCTCAGTTCAGAATTGAGTTGACTAAGTTTGGCCATGACAAGCCTTACGTGCATGCATTTGAAATGTCTTAACTTTAACGCCTACTTCCATACTCTTCCAATGCTGTGCCAGGTCATACCAATACAATGCCTAAGGATGGACCTACTTACTACACAAGTATATTGTGTACTATGTTGTTGTCTGTGTCTTGTGTCAATTCGACGTTTGGCTGATTTCTGTCAATCATTTTTGCTGTCATTTCTAATTGATGGCAATCACAGGATATTTCTCTCGTCTGCAAAGCAGTAGATTGCTTCTCATCCTTAGTCACATCACACATACTAAATCCTCAACTATACATGGACACCAATCTATGTTTCCAGTTAGTATGTCTATATAAAAGATACTTTTTCTCTTCTTTTATTTCTATTTCCATTTTCATTTCATTTTGCAAGTCTCCTTACTGTTGTGTTGCGCACGCTCGCATTCGCGAGTTGCATACGAAATGTTGTTTGCTTGCTTTTGATTCTACTTCTGATTCTGATGCTAAAATTACATTAAGGATGTTTTCCGAGATGTCAATTGAGTTTCGCTATGTTTTGGTGTACGGTTATGACATGTTGTTCTCGATAGTCTACACAACTACAATACACTACTTTGATATCCATGGTTTGTTCCTTCGTTAGGGACAAATAGTCACAAGAGACAGGAAAAAACAAGAGCTAAAGAAATCTGCTGCCAAATTGCTCTGGGGTTCCATTGTTTATCTATTGTATAAATTGTGTTGAGATACTTGAATTTAAAGTCATTTTATGTCACTTTAAGAATTATGGTCTACCACAAATTCAGTTCTCTGAACTCCATATGAACGGAGAACTGAAATATCTCAGCGCAAGTAGACTAAAATCCCAAACAAAGTATGTACAATAGAAAAAAGCACAGAGCATAATATAGTAAACGAGTCTAGTCGAGACCGTATAATGTCATAAAAATGCACACCCAACATACAAAACATTCACTTCAAATAGGAAAAAGACTCCAGAACATGGAGTAGTCATACTGCAAAAGATGTAGTAAGATAGCCAGACAGACAGATAGAGGGGATTGCACTTCACAAAAGGTGCAAAAATGAAAAGAAATGATATCATCCATGCATGTTGAGTGAGTACATTGTTGTACTTGTTGTTTTTCGGAGGCACTAACCTGGAGTCGCATGAGGATGTTGCTGTTGTTGCTGATGGTGTTGTTGGTGTTGAACAATCCGCCACTCATAGGGTGAGAAACGCGACACGAAGAAAAGCACAATACTTACACCAATGTAACTGAAGATGACGCTCACCTGCAAAAGTAACAAACATAAAATTAGAAAAACGAAAAAAAAAAAAAAAAAAAAAGAGAATGATGAGATGAAAAGGGAAACAACAAAAGCTACATGAGTGAGAGTACGAGTGAGGTAGAGATGCAAACGATGTTTGAAGAGAATATGTACAATAAATACAATAGTTCATTGTCGCGTTCACTGTGGAATTTTTCATTAAATTTTCTTGCTTGCGTTTAATTGAAGCGGAAAACGAAGCAACCGAGAAAAGGCATACAAAATAATACAAATACAAAAAGAAGAAGAAGAAGACGAGAGAGAGAGGAACTTTCTACATAAGCAAATTGATGCAACATTAGACTGATATGCTCAGATGGACAGAAAGATAGATAGAAAAGACAAGTGAGTAAGAGAGTATTGGTAAGAAGTGAATAGAATAGAATAAAGGGGAAGTTAAGCCATGGTATATGGAATAAGGAAGTTGAGGCCGACTGAAGCTGGTGACAAGACAAAAGGCATCGCCATCGGCAAAAGAATCGAAACTGTTGCCTTTGGCAAGGACATGTAGATAGTCATCCAGCTATTGATGTAACCTGAGTTTTGCAAAGCATATTTGCCTATGAAAATTTCCTTTGTTGGTATTGTGTTTCTGTGTATGCGTGTGTGTGTGTGTATATAACTTACGTTATTTGAATAGACACTTTACCTGTAACAGAACACAGCACCATTGCCACCTGATCTGTAAGGGTTAATTTTGCCTATCTGATTGCTTGCTATACACTTTGATGCTGTTGATGCTATGTGTGTATAAGCATAAGTTTGTATGCGAGTATGTGAGTATGTGAGCGTGTAATTGTACAATGTAAAGGACTGAAAAGTTAACTAGAATAAGAACAAAACAAGACTCTAACATATTAGAAGGCGCACGCCTTTTTCCTTTGCTCATATTCACTTAACTTCTTTGCTTCTGATTCGGTTGCTTATTTTTTTTCTTTCTTATGTTTCATTTGTTCTTACCCCTTAGTATGTATGCCTTCTTCTACTTCATCATCATTGTTATTTTGTGCACTGAAAATGCTTCATTTAATTTATGATAAATTTCTTCTGTGTTGTTGTTTTTGTCTTTCTGTATAAGACTTTTTTATTAGCTTGTTAACTTTGGTGTAACTTCGTTGTCGACGATATTATTTTGAAGCCTTGCATGCTCACGCATGTCCTTGAAAGTGTGAGTTTGTATCTCTGTGCCTACCCACACATGTGTGTGTGTGTGTGTGTGTTGGTTGTGCTTGTTAGTAAGTGAGTGCGTAACGAGACGACGACCTTCTGTTTGAGTTGCTTCACTTGTTGGGTTCTTAAACTAATTTGCATTTGTAATTTAAACTCATGTCAAATTACGTATTAGATTTGCTTTCATTTTCAACACAAGCATCCATAACGAAACCATTCTCTGCCATCCATAAACATCTATAGTCCCATTTATGTACAACTGTATAATTGAGCTTTCTGCCTTCCAATCCTGCCGCCTTTCAAAAGCAGCTTCCGACTTTTATTAGCTTTTAATTTACATTTGTCGCGCTGTCAACATTTTGAAAGGTCTTTCTTCATTCACATGTATGAGAAAAATCTCTGTCTGTCTGAGGATGTTTATCTTAGTACACGTTGTAATCGTTGTTCCATGTATTATTTTTCTTATTATTTTTATTTTTTTTCCCTTTCGTAATTTCTTGTTATTCTGGTATGTATGATTTTTCTTTGATTGTACGAGAATGTAATATGATGAAGGAGGGGCTTTAAGAAGCAGCGTATGCGTAATATTTTTGTTGATATTGTTGTTATTTTCTTTCCTCATTTCTTTCAATTTCATTCAGCCTTTGATGTTCGCTCTTTACATAATGATTTATGGTGACTTGTTTCCTGGTTTTTGCATAAATGATCATGATCATCGAACAATGGGTGTTTAATGCATATCAAACGTGCTTGCTAAACTGTGAGTGAGCTGGGTGGAGGGAGAGAGGTTGGACTTAAAAATGAAGAAAGTTGAACCATTTAAAAATGGCAGCCACGTAATGAATATAAAATGAAAAAAAAAAACCGAAGAAAAAAACACACGAACTCCAATGAAACTTTTTCGTTTACTCTATTAAAGTTTTCAAAGCTTAAGCAATGCCAGACCAAAGCTTTGATGATGTTAAAAAATAAAAGTATATATTACTGAATGCCTCCCTACCTCGCTTATTCACTCACACACTCACTCAGCACTATAGTCAGGCAAATAAAGTTGCCAAAAAGTTGAATCAACGAAGGAAAATGTTTGCAAAAATAATAAAAAAAAAAATAAAAAAAAAAACAGAAATAAGGCAAAAATAAAAAATGAGTAGAGAGAGAGAGAGAGAAAAAAAGAAATAAAGAAAATCAACTAAGAAAAATAACTTGGGAAACTTTACTCATTTGTATGCGGCGCAATTTTTGCAGCATTTTGACTCGTTACCGACTAACAGAGCAAAATACCATGAGAGAAAACAAAAAAGAAGCAAAACAGTAAACAGTAGAAAAGAAACGAAAAATAAAAACTTAAAAACTTAAAAGTTGGACAAAACAATACAACAACAATAACAATAAGAGAAAAGAATAATGGAAAATGACTGCTGTCACTCACTTCCCCCTCAATCCAAAGAATCATAGTCAAAATCGTGCTTCATTGAGCGTCAATGAAGCGTTTGCAAGACGGCGCCATTTTGTTGTTGTTTTTCAACAACATTCACACACTCTCTAGTTCATTCATTCACTCTGTCACTCACTCACTCACTCACTGTTTCTTTGAGACTCACCCATATTTCCTGTGAGAGCGGATTCATGAAGCTGAAAACACCAGGAGTTTGCTTCACTGGCTTCTTAATCATGATCGAAATACCAAGCGACATGAATGGTTTGCTAAAGTCAATGACACGTTCGCGTTCAGCGGTAATCGTCATGGCGGCAATCGCTATATCCGCTTCCTGTAATGAAATGAAACGAACAAAAACACCAACGTCAACAACAATCAATATGACAAGGGTAGTGAACAAAAAAAAGAAAAGTCAATTCTAACTTTAACAGTGGACACACACTCACACACTCACTCACTTACCTTACGCACTAATTCACCAACCATGCCATCCCAGCCACCATGCACATTGGGATTCTCTGAACCATAAGTGCCATCTTTAACCAATCTCAGTTCATCTATAATAAGTAGTACAATGGATAATGAAAATAGAAAATATAATTACTATATACTATCCACCATTTGTACTTATTTATGTTAATGTTGTACTCACAATTGATACCCAGCTTCTTTGCTAGCAAATCAGCCAAATCCTTGCAATAACCCTCAAAGCGTTCATTGCCCACCAACTGTTCACCAAAGGTGGGTTGTTTTAACATTATGTATGGTTCCTCGAGTAATGTTGTCACCACATAAGTGCGATTCTTTTCGAATTCGACATGTGGACGCAAGCGTACATATTTTGCATTTAGTGGCTGCAGACCAGCATCATCGCTCCATTCGGCCACCTTCACCATGGCACTGTTCACTGTCATCTCCACCACATGCAGCGTATAATTGATGCGACGTCCATCATCGTTGAATTTAATGTCACCAGTGAGACCATCAATTTCCACCTGTCATATAATAATAAAGAAAGATAGAAATAGAAAGGATTATGAGAACTAAAACAAAACAAAGCCATATAAAATTAAAAAAAACAAAAGAAAATTCTAGAAAGGCAGATAAACAGGTAGTCAGTAAGTAAGTACATGGTGGCAGTTGTCAATGAGTCTCTAACTAATTCTGCTTCATTATCCAACAGACACCAAGTTGCCTGCCTGCTTTCATTACACCTTTACCTCTCCGGCTCATTGCCTGCCATATTCAATATTGTTATTATTTGTTGTTGCTTACCTTGCGCAAATAACGCGAAATTTTATCGCCATGCTCCCATGGGTTTACCCAACCCTTCGCTGTGTTACAGTCCAATGCGCGCGGTGCTGTACTAACCCCACTGCCACCACCACCTGGGACGCCATTCATGTTGCCGCCACTCATCCCTCCACCACTGCCACCCGCTCCACCAGCAATATCATTGTTACCTTGCGGCATGTTGCCGCCACCACCTCCACCTGCACCGCCGGAAGGATTCAACGCTCCATTGATGCCACCACCTTGGGTTGATGCTGCTGCTTGGGCCGCCATCAATGTCTGTCCGCGACGTTGTACATTATTCCGGAATTGATCGGGTTTCTTGCGCAAGATTTTGTTGAAGGCTTCCACCAAAACGAATACCGCGTCATACATGAGCGCAGCCTGGGCCTGCAGAGTAAATTGTATGTAGTACATACGAGTATGTTGTATGTTGAAAGGAGCGCAAAAAACAGGAAGTGTTTGTATTTAATGAGTGCATTACACGCTGTTATACACAATTTCTCCTTTTCCCCCAAATGGCAAGGAGAGCTTGCTTTCCATGTTTACCCTAGTGGGTGTTAATAATGTTTATGCCTGAACACAGGATGGTTGGATATGGATATGGAATTTCCCTGGTCTGGTCTCAATCGAGTTTGAGGTTCGAGGCAGAAATTGGATCATCATACATGGTGTCAATTGTTGTTACTACTAAACTAAGTTGATTGTGTTTTGTTTTATATGAGTTCGAGTATATAAAGTAGAAAAACACTAAGGTCGGTTGGCTGGATGTGTCTCATTGGCACTTGGCTTCAAAGTAACTTAACCTGTCTACCTCAACAGCATGCTGCTGACAAAGTTTGTTATGTTGTGTTGAAGCGAATATTAAATCAACATTTTATATCTTTGATTCATAAATTTTCGTGTAATAAAATATTAAAGATTATAACCAAAACAGCCGTCAAGAGGAAATCCATAAATTTTGGTGAGCTTAGGGCTTCATCTTATTTTAACAGACAAAATAAAGTATAACGGCTTAGAAAGTACTTTCTTTCTCATTATTATCATTATCATTCCCATCATCACCATCATCATCAGCGTCACATTATACTTCTGTGGCTGTCAACAAATCCTTTCAAATGCTACATAATTTAAATTGAAAAAACATTAGTTGTACGAAAACAAACCCTTTCAGCACAAAACCTAGCTTAATACAATCCCAGGCGAGGCAAGAAGTGTCCCAGTGTCCTTTCTTGCTAATGCGCTTAAACTTCAAGTTAAGATGGTTCTTTCTATAATTTAACAAACACTAAACCAAAAAGACCGCATTTTGTGACGACTTAGAAGACTTTAATATAAATTTCCACACACGCACAACATGCACATAGATGATGGGAAGAGAATACAAATAAATAAACAAATAGAAAAACGGACAAACGAATACTGAATAGATGGAGGAGGACAATAGTAAGTAAGAGAATGCTATACAAAGAGACTAACTGACTGAGTGGGAGTAGGAGAGTTGACACAAAGTACATTTACTCAGCACGGCCTCGACTTGGCTGAGCCCAAGCCAACCAAAGCCAAACTAAACCAAACCAAAGTAAAATAAGTCAAGCCAACTCGAGCCGAGTCGAGCCGAGCCAAGCCAAGCTAAGCCAAGCAGAGAATTCAACTAACATTAAGCGCCACAAAGTGAAATCTTTGTCAACAAGGATAATGCCAAGGAAGTACAAATATAAATAAACAGCGCACAACATAAATACAACAAAATAGGCACACATACACTCACACACACACACACACATACTTACTTAATGTGTCAACTATATTGTCCCCTATTTTCCTCCTACATTCCGTTTCCATTTCCCATTCTCAATCCCCTTTTCCTTTTAAATGTATATGAATGTGTGTATACATTTGTATAAAAGTGTGCTAACAATGAACATAAGGACAATAAGGACAGCAAGGATGACGGACGACAGACGGCAAAGAAAAACTGCACAAAACTTGTCAACGAATCCTTTGATTTTGTAAACTACTTTGACGGCGACGATGTCGGTCTGTGGCACGGCTATTGAAAGTGAAACTGTGTGTGAAAAGGGTTTTTCCCTTCTATTTGTATTTCTATTTATCAACACAACACATTAGTAAGAAAATACAATTAGGAAAAAACTATTTCCCCCCCCCAAAAAAAAAAAAACAACTTTAAATTTGTCAACATACCGAAATCGATTCACGTCCAGCACCAACTGAAGTCTGTGGATCCAAACGTTTCCAATTATCATAGAACTCACGAACAATACGACGATTTGTGTCCACAATACGAAAGCCAGTTATATTTATGGCACCAAATTCAATGATTTCACTCTCCCAACGATCATCCATGACCTACACACATAAGTAAATAAAACAATTAACAATTATTCTTTATTGTACTGTGTACTACTGTGTATAATTTTGTATTGGACACTTACCAATCCACTTAATAGATAATGATAGGTGCGACGACCTAAACGCAAATCTCGTACATGCTGTATGAGGATTTGTTTGGCCATTTCCGTTGGACAATCGAGGACAATGTATTTGTTTGCGAAACGATCGAGTTGTTCGAGTGTGTGAAGAAACTCAATGGCCATGGATACATTGGAAATGCGCTTAACGAGCTCCACCTGAAAGGATTCATTGCCTGGCTGTAGGCCTTGATAGATTTGTTGTAAGCGTAGTAAACCTAAAATTAGAAAAACAGAGAGAGAGAGAGAGAGAGAGAGAGAGAGAGTAGAATAGAAATTAGCAATTCACATACAAATGTACTCAAACACTCATATTTTCAGATACTCAAACACTTAAACTTAAATAGATTTGAATGTGCAAACGGAAAAGAAACACACATCAACAGTTTTTCAAGTTGTTAAATACTAGATGAGGAGCCACATACTTACACACACACACATAATGTTGTGCGTTGATGTTGCCATTCAAAACGTTATCAACAACACATTCACTTCAGGGACAACACACACAAACTCTGTTACTCATCATATCTATCGTAGATATGTGATACATACAATTGTACATGAAGCGATAGATAGATAGATAGTCGCAAAGGAAGTGAACAAAAATGAAACGGAACGAAACGAGTCAAGTTTGAGTAGTCAAAAATGGGCTTGAAATCATTTTCAATTTGATAATTTACTACAAACGGATGCAGAACACACTCATACACTCACACAAAGATATTCAATGAGTTGGAGTTGGTACAAGCGAAAATCGTAGTATCCCTGCTAGCAAACATTCAAAAGTCACTCATGTGCCCCAAGGACAAAATGAGATTCTCACAATGAATGAACAAACGAACGAACAAACGAACGAACGACAGCATGAAACGGATGCATGAGAAAAGGGTTTTCCAACTGTAGTCTTCCATTTTCCTCCATTACATTACATTCCACTCCACTACATCTGTCTTGTCTTTTGATCGTCGTATTGTTTGAATATTGTTCATACTACTTTGGCGTTGACCCTACGCACATTACTCATACGCAGTTTGTGTCAGTTGTCCTCGCTATCGCTTTTATTGGCAACACATTACTACTTGTTACAGTCCTCAATTCTACACCAAAGATACTCGTAGACTCCTCATGCATCGCTTTGAGCTCAATTTACATATTGTGCGCTTATTGAGTTATTGCTGTCGTCAGTAGTTGTTTCACTACTACTACTAGTTGTTCTATTGTACAATAGTTTTAGTGTCTTTTAGCCGCCTACAGTCATCACCATCCCAATCATCATCATCATCAACATCCTAAGGACTCATGTTCTTAAGCAAACTAAGTTTCGACTTTCAACTTTCAGCATGTAGAGATTGTTAGACAACGACTAACGATTTTCTATTATAAAGATACTATACGCAGCTACATTTTCTTGATTCCAATTTGTTTCCATTCGATTTGGATTCAAATTCTTGATCTTCAGCTCAGTTACCAGAAAGGCAACTCATGATTTCTAAGTAAGCATGACGGAAAATGGAAAAACGAAAACGGTTGTTTGCTTGTCTTTTGCTTTGGAAAAACGTTGACATATGAACAAACAAATAAGCAAACAGCCAACGAACCAACAATCATGCAAAATGACAAGAATCTTCTGTGTGTCATATGTATCGTAATAGTAGATAGATACAAATAGTAGATATACATATGTATCCTGTTGTACAAATTTATAGATGATGCCAGAGTTTTTCATACTTTTGCTGTTATTGCGAGACAACTTTGACTGAAACTCGTAAGCGATTTATGTTTGCGTATCAAAATGGGATTTGTGAGTGAGGAAAGAAATAGAAATGTAGAAATGGCATCCAAACTAAACCAAATCGAACCGAACCAAAGTTAAAGATGTAGAAGTAAAAGAAGGAAAATAAGACAAAAAAGAAAATACACAAAAAAAAAAAAAAAACAAGATATAGAATGAGATGAGGAAATAGAAAAGGGGACTGACTTCTACCGCATACTTGACTTGAAGTGGCAGCAATGTTGTTGCTCATACGTCACATTTTGTGATACTTCTTCAATGATTTAGTCATTGTTTTGAGTAGTTACATACATACACACATACACACACTCATACTCATATACATGTGATACTAAAGATAGATACACGTTTAACAATATAAATACAATCATTGGCAATTTGTTGTTGTTGGCTTTAACTTTGATTTTTGTTCGTTTTCATTGCAATAAATTTTTTCTCATCGCTTCGATTTACTTTCTTTTGCTTTGCTTTACTTCTCTTGTGTGTCCTGTTCTGATTTGATTTGTTTTACTTTTTTTTTTTTTTTTTGTGTTATTTTGTTTTGGTTTGGTTTTTTGTTTCTTATTTTTTTTTTTTTTTATAAAATTTCATTTGCTTGGCTTGTGTTTGCTTGGATATTGGGGTTTTAGGATTTCTAGGGTTTTAGATTTAAGCTTTCATTTTATGTTATGTTACTCTGCAGTGCTTTGCGCTTTCCTTCAATCAGTTAACTCGAGTCTACTCTTTCTATACACACACTACTACAATATGACATATATGTCAATGAGTGTGTGTCTGTGTGTGTGTGTGTGAATGTTTGTTATTTGAAATGGATTTCGTTGGGAAAATCGAAAGTGTAATTGAAGCATGTTGCTCATCCTGCCATACTTGCTACACACATAGATTCCTTATTCAATTCAGTTGAATTTAGATACAAATACAGTACAGTACAATACAATAGGATAATACAATACAATACAATACAATATACAATGCAACAACAACAACAATCTATCAGTATGTGTATATATTTGAGATTTGTTTGGTTGTGTATCTTTCTCAATTCTCCATTTTCCATTCTCTTGTTATTGTTTCGCTTGTAGTAGTATAAAAAAGCCATTTTGTGGCGCTTTGTATCATTTTTTGTGTGCTTTGATTTTTATTGTTTGTTTTGTTTCACTTTTTCTTCTTCTTTTTTTTTTTTTTTTGTTTTACTTCACTCCCCCCTTTTTTGTCATTTCAATGCAGCATGTTTGCTCATATGGCATTTTTGACCTTTTCACTGCGCACTCAGATTGCTTTAGAGGATCTGATGTGTGTGTGTCTGCGTGTGCTTGACTATATCTCAACCAGATGAGTGAATGTATGTGAATTTATGTATTTCATGAAATCTTGTTTGCCTTTCATATACACATAATTTTTTTTTTTCTTTTTTTTTCTTTTTTCGGAGGCCTTTGTTTGTTGGGGATTTGATTATAATTTAGTTTTACTATTTACCATTTTTATTTATTTTTGTTGTTTGCCTTGTTTTTCTTTATTTTGATGCTTTACAAAATTTAATACGCATAGTAATGATAATTTGCCATTTTGATTTTAAGTTTTTGTTATGTTTAAAGTTTTTAAAGTTCTTATTTCAATTTTAAAAACAAATATTTAATGCAAGATATACAAATACAGAGAATATCTCTTTGTATTCCGAGTTGTTTCAACATGCAAAAGTAAAGTAAACAGAACAATTTATTATGTTAAATAAAACTAAGTTGTACGGAAATGTCGACTTCCGGCACTTGCGGCATTTTGAGTAGCTGAGAGTTACAAGACCCCCTCACTCTTACTCACTCACTCACTCACTCACTAACTCACTCACTCAATGTAGACAATCTAAATTCTAAGTCTGAATCTTGCTTGATATTAGTTGAGGAAATAAGCATGTAGTAAGAGTATTACAACTAAGAAAGTTGTGGAAATGGAAGCACAGAGAAGATACTTTTGTTTATCTCTTGTTAGTTTTATAGTTTGTTGTGTTTTCTGTTGTTGTTTCAGAAGGAAAGAAAAAAAAACAAATGTAATTAATATTTAAAAACATGTTTTGTTTTGTTTTGTTTTGCTTTGTTTTCCTTAACTTTACATTAATTTACTTAAGATTTCTTTATTGATATGATGAAGTTATGCTTAAGCATAATGTGCGTATGCTTAATATTTTCTTATTTATACTTTAAAATATTTGCTTTAAAGCAATAATTCGCGGTTCCTTACACACGAAGCCAGGCACTCAAAAGGGTTGACAGCTTTATGAGTTTATTTTTCATCTTTGAAACTTTATCATCCTTTAGGTCTTATGAAAAATATTCTATAAAGTGGTTTCTTTTTTTTCTTTTTTTTTTCTTTGGTTTAATTACTTAAAAAATTTTAGGGTTCTTTTGCTGTCACTTGTTTTGCTTTGCTTTCTATACACTTTCTATAAAGTAAAGTATCAACATCAACAGAAACACAGCTGCAGGCGCATATGTTTTCAATGGTTTTATGTTATGTTTCGCTTCTGTCACTCCTCTCCACTCCCTTGGCTTCCAACGATTTTAAGTATTTACGCGTAAACATGTCTAACAAGCAACATAAAAGGCATTAAAAGTATCAAATAACATGAAAGTGAAAACATAAAACTTATAATATCAAAAATTAATGGGGAAAAAGAAGTCGCTACAAAATATAACACTTAGCACACAGAAGATAGAGATAGAGTGAATGAGTATCTAAAGACAAATCTATGGACCCTAAAATGATGAGGATACTGATTTTACTGGTGGAGGCTGGGCCAGCGACAAGAGCAATCAAATTACTGTGCATGTAAATGAGAGTGTGCCAAGTCCGTTGGCTTTAATGTGGGTGTATCTTTTCTCTTTACATACAATACAATGCAAGAATAATAATATTTTTTCGTTAGAGATACAATATTTATGATGCTTCATGGTATTTAATTTCATTATGTTTATATTCAGTATTTGGCCTCATTTCAGGAGGGCGACATTTTGATATCCTTTTCGTATTTATTTTATTATTATTATTTTTTTTTTTTTCTCTTATTTGAAGTAGATATTTTATTTTATATTTCAATTTGTTTTTGTTTTTTTTTTTTTTTTTAGTTTTATTTAAATTTATTGTTACTGAATTTAGGTTAACGAAATATTTATCCTAATAACAAATCATATATATTGTATAAAATATAAATTATATGTATGAACATCGACAAAAAGGGCTTTTGGTATTTGGTGAATGATAAATGGTTAAAGTAAAGTAAATTGGAAAGATATTTATAAGCAATACTCATATTTGCGGGGAGTTATAAGGCCTTTTTGGAAGTTTTCCAAAAAAAAAAAGATTTGGTAGGCGCTTTCTAGGAAATATGCTGAGGGCTCTCAACGACATTTGTTATCGTTAGTGTGGTGACTCCACAATTGCCAATTGAATATGAATATACAAAACATTATAAGCTGAAAGCAAAATGATAAAACCCTTTTTCTCCTAATAACATAATATTAAGAATAAAGAGCATTTTATTCTCTTTTTTTTTGTTTCCTTAAATGAAAGATAAGATATTCCATAAAAGATTACATTATGGAAAGAAAACTAAAGCTAGTCAACTCGTTACTGTGGCCCCGAACGGACTTATCATGACAAACTTTGATATTAAAACTTTCACTAGATTTTTCTTATTCATTAGTAAGTCTAAGATTTTTTCGGAGATGAATTTCTGTGTGCAATTTCTGTTGATTTTTGGTAATAATTACATAGATATCGGAATATGATACAAAACTTAATCATTTCATGTTTACTTATTTATATTTATTGTTTGAAAGGCCACAGCTAAGCGTGCTTGTCCAAAGCTATTATATATTTTATATTTATGATTTTCAATATAAAATAAATAAAAAAAAAATTAAATTAAAAAAGAAAATTTTTCCTAATGCAGGACTTGAATCCCTCGGTTTGCCAGTCCTACTCTCTAACCACTATACCAAGCAGACATTTTAAATCATCTTGCCTAAATATTTTAGCTACAATATAATAAAAAGCAAAATTTTCAATAGAAAAATAAAAATATATTTCCAAAGCAGGATTCGAACCATATGCCTTCGGTTTGGCATCTAACCCATAGAAAAAAAATCTGACGATTCTATTTTTAGATTAATTTTTTGAAATTTCACTCATGCCGTAACGCACATAAAAGAGCTACGCTCTAAAAAGTTTTTCAAATGAAAATATGATTTTGCATCTGTGTTTATATGGGAGGTACCCCTCCTAGTAATCCTAGATTTTTGAAATTTATATGATCAGACGCTTAACGTGTGCAAACTCAAATCGTACTCAGACCATGCAAAGAAAAGCGCCTTTTTTTTGTTTACAACAAACTCTGTTGTTGTTCTACACTTTCGAACTGCTTAAAAACTAAAGCAGCTTATGATTAATGACATGATAGAAACCAGGACAGTTGTCAAGTTTAAACAATTCTAAACTAGTAACATAATCAAAGCGAATCAAAATAAAACTTAAACTTGGAATAAGATCGCCGAGAAGATTGGATGCAAGTCCAACGACTCAACTATGGTAAGACATCCTAAAGATCACTAAAGATGACACTTAACCAATTATCCTCATCAAAACAATGACAAAAATATGAGTTAAATAAATTTCTAAAGGTTTTTACTTTTCATATTAGGCATACAAATAGAAAATCGCCGTTTTCCCATAGATGGCGCCAGCGCCGCTAATCGGTCGATAAGTACGATCAGAAACATTACATATCCAGCTGAGGTACCGGTCAACAACTCTAAATAATCTCGCTTGTGTATTTTGACTGTGCTTTGTCCTGTTCGTTAGCGAAAATGGCAAAATTCGAGCCTACAAAGGGCCATTTGCGGGAAGTGTTGCTTTTTGCATATCATTCGAAAAAAAATGCTACTCAGGCACATCGAATGATTGTAGAAACTTATGGTGAAAGCTATATTAGTGAAAGAACGTGTTGGGAATGGTTTCAAAAGTTTAAAAATGGCGAATATGGCGTGGAAGACAAGGAACGTCCCGGTCCCGTTAAAAAGTTCGAGGATGCAAAATTAGAGACTTTGCTGGATGAAGATTCGTGTAGAACGGAACAGGAACTTGCAAGTTTATTGGGCGTGACTCAGCAAGCCGTTTCTCATCGCCTAAAGAGCTTAGGAATGATCCAGAAACTGGGACATTGGGTGCCGTACGAGTTGAATCCGAGGGACATCGAACGGCGCCTTTGTGTGTGCGAACAACTCCTCCAACGGCAAAACAGAAAGGGTTTTTTGCATCGCATCGTGACCGGCGATAAAAAGTGGATACAACCCGAAGCGAAGCATTCATGGCTCGAAGCTGATGCTGTGTATCTGGTGGGACCAGCTCGGTGTAGTGTACTATGAACTCTTGAAACCAGGGGAAACCATCACAGGAGCCCTCTATCGGACTCAAATAATACGTTTGAATCGAGCGTTGAAGGAAAAACGTCCGCAATACTCGGAAAGACACGAAAAGGTGATACTTCTACATGACAACGCTCGGCCACATGTTTCCAAGGTAGAGAAAACATACCTGGAAACTTTGAAATGGGACATCCTACCCCACCCGCCGTACTCTCCAGATATCGCCCCTTCTGATTTTTATTTATTCAGATTGATGACACATGAACTGGCAGGACACCACTTTCGTTCTTTCGAAGAAGCCAAAAACTGGATTGGTTCGTGGATTGCGTCAAAAGACGAACAATTTTTCCGACGAGGAATTCAAAAGCTGCCAGAAAAATGGGAAAAAGTTGTGGCTAGTAATGGAAATTATTTTGGAGATTGAGTATGTAACGAGTTTTTTATAATAAAGCCTCAAATGAAAAAAAAAAAAAAAAAAAAAAAAACGGCGATTTTCTATACGCCCAATAATATAAATATATTTTATAAACACATTTGGGACCCACTTTTGAATTTGTTTATGTATTCTTTTTTTTTTTTATATTGTTTCTCCAATATAGATGTTAACACATCATAGGAACAACAATAGAATAATTTAATATTAATTTCTGTATAAAATTCATTAGAGATGCTAAATTTTTTTATTTGGTTTTTTTTGTGTTTGTTTATCGATCCAACAAAATAAATTACTTTACACAAAACGCCCACAAAATTTTGTATGCATTTGAATTTATGAAATTTTGAGCAAATATGAAACTCGACACTCAACTACACAAATACTTTTGCAATCAAAATACACTTGTATATAGAAGTAGAAACAATCAAAATGTCTTGAAATAAAAATAACAATAAAAAAAAAAAAAAAAACTATGTATAAAAAAAGAAAGTATTTATAAGACAAAATAGAAAAAGGAAAATCTCAAAGTGACTACAAATTGTTATCCTTGCATCCAATCAGAATCAAAGTCAGATGCCTTGGTTTTATGTTGTGTTGTGTTGGACACGAAAAGAAAATAAAACCATTTGCATAATTTTGCACTTTGCTGCTTGACTGTCATTTTCTGTTATAGAAGAGATTTTGGATAGACACAGAGATGAAGAAGACTTGTAAAAGAGCAAGTGAGCTCGAACCAAAAATGAATGTAGACAACTTGAAATACAATAATATTCAGATATTATAGGCATTTATGGGTGCTGGGCTCCATAACAAAGGCCAAAATAGAAAATGATTTGACTTCATGGCAAGTAATCAGCTTGAAACAAAACGGAACAAAAAACAAATGGAAGAATGTATCCATAAATGAATGAACGAACAAATGAATGAATGAAGGAAGGAAACAAGGAAACAAGGAAACAAGGAGAAAGAGAATGAACCAAGGAGTCAATGAATAAATGAAAGGTGCAAACCTGATTACATAATATTGAGCAAACCTACATAGATGATGACGATGATGATGATGATGATTTTGTTTTATGCTTTTAAAAAATACTTATTTTTATTCAAATAAAATTTTGTTACCATTTCTATTTATACTATAAATGTATGTATGAGTTTGTATCTCTGTGTATGTATGTATGTATGTATGCATGCATGTGTCCCTGTTCAGTCAATTGGGGTCATTTGTGTGTAAATAAACAACCTGTGATTTTGTTTTTATTGGTTTTTATCCCAATAAGGCTTAAGCTCAGTTATTTGTTATCTTGTGTTATGTTTAAAGTAGCAAACTCAATGTTATTGTAAAAAGGAATCTGAAGCATATGAAAGGATGGCAGACAGGAAGAGAAAAATGGAAGATGATGAAAAAAAAAACTCTATATTCAAATATGCAAAGAAATGCTGACGTATTCATTAAGAATGAGTCAACAGATTTACAACCACACACAGAAATTTCCACACATTGTAGTAACTGTTTTTATATTTAACAAGAGAAAACAAGAAAAAATTGTTGGCTTTTTGAAGTCCTTTACTTTGTTTTTTTTTTTGGGTGTAAGTTTTGTGTGATTTTTTCTTTATGCTGAGCATAGCAAAGTAATAAATTTTATTTCACACCCAAGTCAATGTGCGCTGTTAACACATGCGGCGACTGTCAAACAACCAGACAGATACAGAGACAGACACATAGATACACAAACCAAACCAAGGGAAAAAAGAGATGGAAGAGTGGCAGAAGTTTATCCTCATATATAGAGAAAGTAGTGAGCAGTCACCTCACCATGTGGCTGAGACACAGAAATACATTTTCCACGCGCTTCTGAAGTTTCATTTCAGTTTTTTGTTGTTTTTTTTTTTTTTTTTTTTTTGGTTTTTTGCTTTTTTTCATTTCCCTTTGAGCAATGACTTTTCCTTACTATTGGTACTTTCTTTATTTTTTTTGTAAACCATTTTGCCAATAACAAGGCATTTTCTCTTCACAAACACATATTCTGTGCCAGGAGAAGGTGTCAGTGTATGTTTTTGTAATTGAGCTGTTTATTTTCATGGTCACAGTCTTTGTGCCTTGTCTGAACCTCAACCTTCATTCTCTTATTTTTAATTTAAAAGAAAAAAATAATAATAATGACAATAAATAATAAATAAATAATAATATTAAGAAGAGAGAGGAGGGATACTTGTGTACATTAAAGCGTGTCTTTGTATCATTTCATACACTAAGATTACATTTGCTCGAATACTGAATCTACAATAATCTACTATACCAAACTCATGGTTATCCAACAAAGCGAACAATATCAATGTGTCTTCATTCATATGTGTATAGTAAACCTTAGAAACACACAAAGTCTTCTACATTTGTACATTTGTTGTTGCCTTGTGTTGATTTCATTTTCTGACTTTGAATAAAAAAGGTTGAAAATTATTTCAAACACATCAAATATTTTCCAATTCATTTAGTGTGGCACGTATGCGTATCTTTTTTCATTCTTTCATTAATTTTTTCATTCTGTTTTTCGTTTCGCTTTGATTTGATTTTATTATGAATTTATTTAAAATAATGATAATGATGTTGGTTTATATTTGAACAGCTTTTGTATCACAAATACACCACCACCACCATCATGGTTGACATATTATGGCATGACAAACTTTGTTAAACAACAATTTGTTAAGCTTTTTCTTTTTACAGATATAGAGATTCTATGAAGATACTGAGAAAATAATTGCGTCAGTAGAATTTTAAACTCCTTCTAAGTCTTATTTACAATAAATGACTAAATATGTCTAAATATTTTAAAGTCTTAAAGTGTTGTATTTGTTCCCTTTTAATTATGTTCCTGCCCTTGATATATGCAAATATCTCAAGCAGTTAAGTTGTGTAAAAATTTAAAAATTACAAATGAAATGTACGGAATATTTCATATCTCCGGCAGTAAATCATGTTATCCAGTAGAAGTTTTATAGTGAAACAACTTAAACAACTAAATCATGATCATCATGTTCGAAGTTAATAAGTTTAAAAATTGAAAGGAAACATTCTGTAAATGTTTATTATTATTAAAAGCTTAAAAACTGAAAGTTTCATTTGCATGGACACGGGCAGACATAAATCGATTACCCCTTGCCACACAATACAATTTCTCGAAAAGATTTAACAATGTTTTTTCTTTATCTTGTCCAGAAAAACTTTTGTTTAAAATTAACTTTTGTTTAAGGTTCAAATCTTTAAAAATGTTAAAGTTTTAGGACAAAGTTCACAATAATATACTATACATAAAAGCTGAAAGTGGTTCCTTTTAACAGGTACAGATCCATTAGGAACCTTTTTTGATAATCTACTCTTGAGAGGGTTAAATCGTAGTGCTTCAAAATTTTCATATAAAGTTTCAAGTTGAATAAATCGACTAATCTGTGACAAACACGTGTGGTTGATTTTTATTACTTTCGATTATTTCATAAAACAAAAATCATTACAATATGTTTATCCAGAGAAAAATGCAAATAATACTAATGTAATATTAAAAAGATTTTTTTTATTATTTTTCCACAGAAGAAAATCCTCGTTGCATGGAGGATGAGAAACCTCATGGCACTGGCGATTGCATTGATGTTCTGTACACTTATTACTTTGATATGTCAACGAAACAATGCCATCACGTAAAACTTCAAGGATGTGAATTTGTGGGACAAAATCGTCATTTAACTAAAAAACATTGCTATTTCAATTGTCAGGAGTATGTGAGACCGAAACGCAAAGAACCATGGGATCATATTCATGTTAAATTACCATTATGATAAATTCTATTTATTAGAAGTTTATTTAAAAAAAAAAAAAAATAAAAAAAAAAACAAAATCATGAGAAATGTGTGCGCTTATATATACATACTTGTATATTTTTACCCATGCATAGTCAGGCACTCACACGCATACACACACATTTAAAACCAGTAAAAAAAAAAAAGTTGAAATTGATATAAAAAAAATATGCATAAAGACCCAAACTGACAGTTGACATATGAAGGAGAATAAAATGTTGTAAGGCTGCTTGTAGTTTGCACTACAGAAATAAAAAAGAGAAAAAACTAATGGAAAACTCAAGGACGATGACTATCAGGCGTGCATCTGTTCCTTTTTTCATCATTCCATTCTTTGGTTTATTCATTTGTTTGTTTGTTTAGTTATTTTTTCTCATACTGAGTTCATGGCTATATTAAAAACAACAGCAACAACAGCAACAAGAATGAGAATACTAACAAGATATTAACAATATGTATGCCACTTAAAGCCATTATCAGGCATTTCCTTCATTTTGTGTCAGCTTTAACTTTAGTATTTTATGATGTTCCCAAAGCAAACAACATAAGGACACATGAGGAGACGCACAGACAAACACACTCACACACACACACACACACATGAACACGCATACATGCTGTCTTCTATTCTGTTCTGAGTTCAGTTGTTGCTTTAACACGTAACGCCTACGATGCCATTTTTTTATTTTATTTTATTTTCACTGATATCCTTGCTTTCTGTATCATTTTGTTTTTTTTTGTTTTGTTATTTTTTTGGATTTTATGAACTAAAGGACAAGAAGAAAAATTGACAAAAAAAAGAAAATATGTACAAAATGGAAAAGATCACATAAGAAGGGACGTCTGTGGCACATTAGCGTGCCACCATATTCTCTTTCTACACATAAATTGAAATATCTTATGAACCTTAGAGAAAAGATATTTTTACACATGCACAACACTAACAAAATTCATTGTTAAAAAAAAAAAAACATAAACCAACTTAAACTATTTATAACACGGAATAACCAAATATTGTAGATGTAAGCAAGTAAACCATGAATCGAGCATTGAGCATCGAGCATCGAAAGCAAAGCAAAGTGCCGGTTTTGTATGCGAAAGCCATAAGTAAATAATATACTTTGGTATGCCACATGGTATGAATCTTGCCTTCCTTTTTTTTTTTCGGTACATCAAGTATTAGTACACTAACACTATAACCATCACTACGAGGATCATTCAATAATAAAGAAGACAATTTGAAACTTTACTAACATTAATAACAAGTATTCCAATAATGAATTGATGCAAAGAAGTTAGAGGGACCAATTTTTCATAAATTCTTTGACTATTTCTCATCCAAGCTGAACTTTTATCTTTATGAAAGAACGAAGCAATTCTAAATTAGACTAAGTCACATTTATACTGTAGTTGGTTTCTTGGATCAGCTGAATTATAACGAATGCAAAACCCATCAATGAATACAATTTTGAGCATAAAAAGATAGTCGCATTTTGCTCTTGCCCAACGTAAAACAAACAAAAAACTGAATAGAAAATTTTCTCATAACACAATTTTAAATATTGCAAATCTTACAAAAACAGGTGAGATTTGTAAAAGTCTCTTGTGAGATTATTGAGATTTCTTATTTTGAGAAAATCAGCGCTACATGACTCAGACTGCAGCAATCACATCATCCAGTGCAACAACTTTGCGTGGTCTTCATCAAGCTTCCATTAATCGCAATTTGAATGAATATTGTTGCAATCATTAATGATGCAAAGAAGAAGAAGATGGCTGCTTATACTGAGTTCTATAAAAAATAGGATGGCCAAAAGTTATTTGAATGCATGAAAGCAAATGAACGCTACCAATTAATTTGAATTGTTTGTAAGTTGGCTTTTTGTCACATGGGTACTTAGTCTTATAACATAAATTACTTGTTACTATTATAGTTTAATGCTTCTCTATGATCTAAGTTCTGCTATGGAACTATCCAATTGTGTACTTATACTTATTATTTCAAATAATGACGAAAACTGGTTTTACAAGTACCTATGACAATAAGGGAAAGGATCATCAGGGTGAAGTTTTCCATCCTCAGTTAAGTCTTAACTTTAACCAATTAGACCCCCAAAATACTATTGTGCTACTAATGAATTAATGATGACTAGGCATTGATTATAAACCAAAAATGTGTCTCCATAGTCTAATCAAAGATCATTCGAATGGTGCCAAACTTTCATTTTTCCTATGTGTTTCCTTAATTATTGAATGACTCTCGAACAATTGTATGTACAACATGAATAACAAACAAAATATATTAACTATTTTATTTTTTCTTAGAGAAAACACAAACAATATTTCCAAGTGTTTGTTTTTCTGTTTATTTATTTGTTTGTGCGTTTGTATGTTTTTATTACGATGTTGCTTGATTTGACTTTGGGATTTGGATTTGAATTTGGATTTGGATTTACTATACAGAACGCAAGTACAATATTATTTGTTGTATTGAGGTTTACTTACACTCACTTGATCTCACTTTGGTTGGACAAATAAAGTCCAAAAAACCACCAAGAATTTACTCTATAATTCATGCTTTATTGTAAAATGTTGGTGGTTGTTCTTGGTAGAAAACAATGGAATGGAATGGAAAAGATGGAAGAACTTCTTTTCCTTCTACTACACAAGAAATACTGTGATATGTAGATGATGTAAGTGAGTCTTGTCTATAAGGGAACATTATATTTTATTAAAAATTATTGCTTTTATACGATGATATCGACCAAGTGCCTTTAGCTCTGCTTTGAATCCTTTAGATTTCATTTATTGCATTTTGTGTTCACTAAAAAACACTTGGTCCCAAAGTGTCTTTTTTTCTCCTTATTGGTTTTGTATTTGTTGCAACATAAATAATTTTTTTTACTAACATAAAGTTACAAATACAATTTCACTTACATATTTGTTCTTGAATATAGTGAAAAAGGGAAGAGAGAAGGAAGAGAACAGGGAGATTGAAGAGAATGTAGAAATGAGAAAGAATTTTTGTTTTTCCCTTTTCTTGTTTCATGGTGTTAATATAAAATTACACTTTCTCTCTAATTCGACTACTCTTTGTCAATTTTCTATTGTACCTCACCTCCTTCATGTTCACCACCATCTCTTCTTCTATCCTTATCCTATCCTATTCTATGGCTTCTGATATTCTTTTTCGGTATTTATTACTTTTGTTTCACTTAATTGCTTCATATGCAGCACAACTCTGAGCTTCAGTATTCCGTATTTTATAGTTTCCCTATTTTGTTTCTGTGTATTTTGTTGCATCATCAACTAGATCCATATATTTACTATGTAAGCAGGATAGGGAATATCGTAGCAAGTATATTGGTATTGTATTGTATTGTATATGGTGAGTGGAGTATCCGAGTATCCTGTGGTGAATACATACTCAAAATGATTGACCCAATTCTTTAACAAAATAATTGGTGCTCATGGTTTCGTTTCGGTTTGATTCAAGGAGGTTTCAAACTACCATCACCATGCCGCCACCACCACCACCATCATCATTGAGTACTAGATGTCAACTGCATTTTTATACATAGACAAAAGGATGTTCTTAGGATTAAAGGAGCTTGAGGATGACCATTAAGTCCATCATCGTCAATATTACGAAGCAATTATCTTCGTTTTAAGCACTCAATGCGCTAATTCGATTTGACTTCATTGCAATGAAGATGTGAAAAGCAAAATAAAGGACTTACAATATAATAAGAATGATGATGATGATGATGATGATGATGAATAATGATGACAACATGAAGGATGTCAAGATATCACTGGCTATTCTCACCATTCATTAATAATACGCTAAGGATATTTATTCATTCATTCATTCAATCGCTCATTCATTTATTGCTTCGCATGACATGGCATCACTTCGTTTGGAGTCTCATGGTTAGTTGTTTGGTGTACAAAGTTCAAGAAACTCTTGGCCAAAGATTGAACTGTCTGTCTATCGTTCGAATGAGTGTTCAGTAAGTGAGACAGATATTCAGACAGACAGTGAAGTCACTTGCCATACGCCAAGTCATTAAACTTTATTTAGTATCTAAGAAAATAAGACAAACGAAAATAAAATACTCATAGCAGGAGAAGACAAAATGAAAAACAACAAAACTCATAATAAAGCAAATTTACATTGACATCGATGGCCGCGAACCAACTATGCCACTCACTTAAATATAAACACACACACTCTCAAACTCAAACTCACTCCACTCCACTCTATACTCTTCACTCCTTCCTTTGTATCTTTATGTCTATGGTATATGTATGTATTGTACTTGGTAGTTCTACTAAAATACTAGTTGCAATAGTGTTTCCATCTTTTCATTTATTTTTTTGGCAAATACTCACCATCATGCGAATCATAGAGATAAATTATTTTGCGCCAACCATAAAATTGTATTGTATCAATGATGGCCTGATGATAATCCGGACGCATGCTGATGGCGAAATCGAGAAAGCCTGAGGACGGCGTGAGTACCTAGAAAGCGGTCGGGGCAATGTGTAACAATATTTATTAAGTAAGGTCACGAGGGGCGGAAGAGAGCAGCAAGTATCAGGAGCAAGTAGAACCAAGTCGTCGTACCAGCATCAACGTCAGAATCATCGTCATTGTTATTGTTGGTGGTGGAGGAAGAAGAAGCATTAGATTTTTGTTGTTATTGTCGGTGTTGTTTTTGTTGTTTTTGTTGGCACACGAAAGCGTAAAACGCGAAAATTATGAAAAATCATCGGCATGAAACGAATCCACGGAGAAATGAGAGATACAATCAGAGGCAGACAGGCAGCGTCGTTGAATTTGAAGAAATGGAACATAGAAAGAAAATAAAGTTAGT
This sequence comes from Amiota minor, assembly GCA_037043295.1. Lineage (NCBI taxonomy): Eukaryota > Metazoa > Arthropoda > Insecta > Diptera > Drosophilidae > Amiota > Amiota minor. The sequence continues at coordinate 1,652,278 of JBAMAW010000483.1, forward strand.
AGAAAAAACATGAATCATTATTAAGTACTTAAAAGAGAAGGAGAAGAAAAGAAAAGCGAAAGAAAAAGTTTTTATTTTTGCTTTTAGTCGTTGGTCGTTGGTTGTTGCTTGTTCTATCTACGTCTGCTAAACAATATTACTGTACTGCAGACGTTACTTTTACCATTCTTCTTCGGAAATAATAATCCTAGGTCTTGTTTTACCGGCGACAACTGCTTATTGTTGCTTGATTTATTGTGTGTTTGCGAGCGCGAAACAATAACGAGGCCAAAAGTGCGTTACATCAAGAGGAACGACATCATGAAAAAACAACTCGGATCAGTTCAATTTCAGTTTGTGAAAACATGCTACGAGCGCACGTCTCATAGGACATAATTAGTGTGTCAGAGATGGTTACTGGAACTGGAAACTGAACTGGAATTATGTACATATTTTCATTTCATTGTTGTTAGATTTTATATTTTTGTTGTTGTCCTTGCATGTCACATAAATCATATGCCACAAATTTATGCACGCCTTCCTCCAACGCAGCTTACGCCCGCATTTGAAACTCACACTCACTTGCATTAGAATGCGTTTGTATTAACATTAGAGGCATGCCATGCCAACACTTATTAACATTAAATAATAAATGTTGAGTCAATTGAGTTGTTCCCAATGCAAACGAAATATTTAATGTGTTGTTTATTGACGTCACTAAGCATTTGGTTGCCTTTGCTTATTTTATTCTCATCTATTTAAGTCGCGATTAAAAAGATTTATGCATCTATTAAATGAGTCTAATGAGAAAGCAGCATTACGTATACGTCATGTCGTACAACAATAATAAAATCAAACAACAGCACACCGTACAACAAGCAACAATTTACAGCATAATGAAAGATAATCAGATGTGAAAGAAAGTTACTTACTTTCTCTGGAAACCATGGCGTCACAAATGGCATCTGAAATGTATTCGAGTAGGAGTGCAGCGTATCGAAGGAATCCGGCGACACGGCACCCAGCATGGAATAAACGCCGCGTGAGAACTGATTACAAACTGTTGGATAAAAAACAAATGAGAAAGATGATGTCAATGTGAGCAAGTAAGTAAGTAAGTAAGAGTGGTGTGAGTGAATATGAAGAACGATATCCTCCTAGAGGGTATGAAAGTAAATGGATATCAATTAAATTGAAAGAAAAATGCAAACAATGAATGAAAAATTATATTAAAAAGAAAATGCGAAGGAAATTGAAAGCACAAGCAAAAGAAAATTGTATGTAAACTGAAGTGGCTTGAAAGAAAAATCAATTTTCAATAAAAATGCGCATAATTAATAACGCACTGTCAAAGATAAAGAGAAAGAAAAAAATAAAATAAAAGAAAATAAAAGAAAAAACACCACCCACGCAGAGATTCTTCAAGTCACACACTTGAATAAACATGCTTAAGATTAAAGACATTCGAACTTTTGTTAAAGAAGAAAAATATAACAGTAAAATTTACAAGTATATGCGGGATGGAAGAGAAAATATGTATAATGCAAAAAAAAACTTACTCAGTCTCGATAATTTAAAGGCGTCCGCTGTATTGATGACATCAACGTACGCCTGCAATTCGAAACGTCGTGAGGACACGTTCAGATTGTGATTGAGCATTGCATATTTGAATGCCGATTGAACTTCATCGGTGCCTTGTTCGAAAATGGCGCCTGTGAAAAATTCGAAAAGAAAATAAGATAATTTACCTTGTGATTATTTATTATGAAGAAAAACTGCAGAAGGAAAATAAAATCATGCATCATCAATGCAATGGAGACAATTAAATTTGTGTAAGAAAATTGTGAAAATACAATAATAATAAGATGAAAAATTCATTAAAAATTAATTAAAACTCATGTGTTAAATGTAAGACAAGAAATGCGAATGGAAAATAAAGAAATGTAATTCGAGATTTTACAGAATAAATTCAAAAAGTAAGATGCTGAAAATGGTTGGTTTGGCTTTCTACTTGTCAAGTTTTTGGAAGGATAGAATAGATAGATAGACATAACAAGTAGAGTGCGACTTGTCACGGACCTCGTCACCAGTTAATTCATATGTGAAGAAAGTCAAGATTACTGGCCTCTGATCATGTCAACATTTGTTTTTTAAATAAAGTTACAATGTGACTTCATGTTTCTTACAAGTTAAGAAGGAAGAAGCGTCCATCTAGTATTACAACCTCAGTATTGACTAAGCTTAAACACTAAGCTTAAATACAAAGAAATGATGCAATCCTTAAAAATAATATAGAACAATTCCAATAAAAAGATGGATCACAGCCAGAGTTCTTCAGGTATTTATCATAGGCTCTACAACATATACTTCCACATTCCCACGGCTGATCCTTGCAGCCCTTTAATATTCGCTGAAGATACTGGTCTAGGTATACTGCTCTGGCTTCAACTTCAGTGAGATAAGGTGTAATCTAGAGAAATCTTCACATGTCTTCGCCATATACTTTCACAAGTGTAAAATTAAGTTAGACGCAAATAAAGCAAGCATGTAAAGCAAGCATCTGCCTGTCAACACATGACATATAAGCAGGAGAATGAATAAAGTAGCTAACACAATAAGAATGTTACGATTGCATTGCATTGGCTGATAAGTTCCCGGTCTAAAGAAGAAAAAGCTCAATTTTTCGGTCGAATTCAATTTTATGCAACATAGTCTTTTTTTCAGATTGATACATTTATTTCAGGGTTTTTTCAATATTTTTTTCCCCCCTTCAAAATAATAGCTTCTCTTGAAGTCTTCAAAATATGCATTTGTTTCAGCGATCCCCAATCGGGAGAAATCTCTTTCCGGCCAAATTTGTTTTTTTTAGGTCTGCGAACAAGTAAAACTTGCTGGGGGCCAAATTTGGTGGGTGCGGAAGCAATTCGAAGTGTAATTCGTGCAAGTTTATCATCGTAACTAAAGATTTGTAACACGGCACAACATCTTTCATTATCTTTTGCTCATTGAAACCATCAAATTAGGTCATGTAGCGATCGCTAGTGTCTGTCTTACCTTTTTCAAGATAGTCAATAAACAAAGTGCCATATGTACGTATATCAAAATTAGAATCTATTATACTTTCGGCCGCTTTGAGCGAGGTTCACCAGCTGCTGGTGGATCCAAGTCTCGTTAATTGTTATATATCGATGCAAACAGTCTTGTTAATTTCGCCAAAACAGCGCAAATCAGCGCTCGGAATCAGCAAGTCATTGTTCCAACTTCACTTTACTGTTTGTCAAAACGATTTTGTGGACTTTCTTGATCAATTCCGGTATAAACAAATCAGAATATAATGATTGATTTTCCTGGTGCAGAGTCTAAAAGCAATGGTTGATCTACAAAAGTCATAAAATTTTTACAGTTTCTGTTTGAGGGTTAATTCTTCCTAAAAACAAAAAAATATTAATTCTGTTCTTGCAGCACCGTCTGTGTGTCAGAAGGGGAACTTATGTAAAATGTATTTCCGTTTATGCACAGGATGTGAATTAAGAATAAACCAACAATATTTAGATCGATTTTTATTCCAATTTTGCTTGGCAATCTTGGATGATTTGTGTAATTAGTCATCGTGCCAAACTTTAACAACCACAAAATAAATTATCAAAAATTAACATTTAATTTAACCATTTACTTTTCTATTCCATAAAATGGGAAATGTTTCTAAAATTGTTGAAGAATCTCTCAGGTAAATAAAATTGAAAATATATTGCGACAAATCTAATCATAGCCAAATTTACCAATCACGGATCACGGACCTTGAGCACGACTTGAAAATACCAAAAATTGGCGACGTGATTAATCATCAGGCCAAGGACTACATTAATCGGTTGGCAAATCATCCAATCGATCTAGCCAGGCGGCTTTTAAGGCGACGCAGAAAGGGAGGGGTCAGAGTGGCGAGGAGGCTGAGAAGATCGCATCTTGTCGACCTCCCTACTAGATCATATTAAATGTTTTGTTCCTTCCCACTTGTTAATATAAGTTGTTTTGTTATTGTTTTGTATATAGTTTAATTTAAGTTGTTTCATAATAACAAATAATAATAAAGTATAATTAAAGTTTTAACAGAGGAAAAAAAAAAAAAAAAAAAAACGAATCATTAATTTTAATGCGTATGTTAAGAATTTTAACTTTCTATATTCCTTACGAAATCTTGATTCTCTTAATATCCATAAATTCTCATTCTTAGTTGCCATGTATAATAACTAGATCTTTAAAAAATGTTAAAAAGTTATATTATTTTATGGGCTATTGAATAAATAAATGAATAAAATTTCATTTAATAAAAATGATTCCCCAAAAGGATTGACAAATAATTAAATAGAAATGTTAACATTTTCAATTTTGTTCAATAAATGCGAAATGAATACAAATTTGAGTTGACATTTCCATCTCAATGAAATAACTTCCTTTTATCATCACTGACTGAGTTGAACATGATTGTTTAATTATTAGATTACAATATTTTTTGATTTCATTTTTGAACTTTTGCCATTTCGTCTTTCTTTCTTTTCCTCCTCATTCATTCATTCATTTGACTTTACATTTTCATTATTAATGCCCCTTACTCACTCTCTCATTCAATATGTAAATGTCCTTAAAATTAGAGAAATTTTTAGCTTTTAAAGTGGTGCAGCAGACGCAGTTTCTATTGAAAATTGTCAATTAACTTCAAAGCGTTTGTATCTTCTCGTCTTTGGTCATCAAAACCCCCTTTGAATATCGATAGAAGGCACTTTAAACTTTCTAATTGCTTTCCTCTTCCCTTCTGTCTTCTCATTATCGGTTTTTTTTTTTTTTTTTTTTGAATAATTTTCATTTTGTTTTCCTTTGTGTATGTGTGTGTGTGTGTGTGTGTGTGTGTGTGTGTCTCCCATTACCAAAAAAGTTTTGTTATTTCAGACTACTTTCCTCTGTTTGGTCTTATTTACCCAATGATTTTTTTTTTTGTTGTGTTGTTGTTTTATTCATTTTTATAGTCCAACAACAAAAACAACATAGTTCTGCTAATTTTGTGAGGAAAATTGTTATCGTTTTTTCTGTTATTGTTTTTGTGCTTTAATTTCGTAAATTTTTTGTTTCTATTTGAAGAGCGACCAATTTTTAAGTGGCGCTTAACAAGAAAAATAAAGAAAAAAGTAAAGTATAGAAGAGAAATGAAATGAAATAAAAGTTAATAAGCAATAAGTATTCATTTTAAAGTGATTTTCAACAACTTTGTTGGATCAAAATATATTGTTTATTTATTGGTTTCAGATTATTCAATTGAAAGAAGTTCTTTCTTTCTCAATATAAAAGCACTTGAATTGAGTATCATTTGAAAGGAAATAAATAAGGAAGCGAAGATTAGAAACCATAAAATTCATTAAGTCTTCAATATTTTTTTTTTTTATTTGGAAATTAATTTGCTTGTGTGGAATATATTAGAATTATTATATATATATATATTGAAGCACAGGCAAGATTTATATAGAAAAGTATAATATTTATGCTTTTTATGAGTTTAAAAACAAAAAAGAAAATTATTTATATACATTTTATCATATATAATTACATCACAGAACTTTGCAAGGGTGAAATATGGTTAAAATTATAGAATTAGGAACAATAATCTCACTTTCAAAAGGCAATACTATCAAATACTTCAGAATGTATGTTTAACGATGAGCTCAAAATAAAAAGTCCTTCTAACGGCTCACTGATATCAAGAGAAAAAGATTTGGTGTGGTGGGCAATGCGAATCTCTAAGGAGCTGCAAATAACTGCAACATTAAGGCAAGCACTAGTCTGTACTCTCTTGGGAAAGGAATTGGGTATATGAGTAATTTGGATACACAGATCCAGAGGTATCTTTCGTTAGGAATGAAATAATAATTGCTCGCTAGAACCTCGCAAATGTGCTCTTAAATCGCATATTACAACATTTGCTATTTGCCTTGAGAGATTTTAAAGATAATATAGTATTAATTAAAAAAACAAAATAAAAAACTCATTTCCCTGTTATAGTGTACGGTTTCTTAATTACACAAATTAATATTGAAAGACAAACATTAAAGCGAAAAATCATCAAACAAGGTTAACTTCAGACCACAGTCTTAGCCTAGGGAAAGAAGTTCGGCTCCATAAGAGAGTTTTAAAGCCGATGGGCTATGAAGTAACCTACAATAGCAAGTGCTCCTTTATATGTAAGCAATTTCCACCTCCATAAAGACCTCAAAGTATCATTTGTTAAGGATTAAATAACAAAAATTTCAGATATTGACATTGAATTGCATAACAACTATACCATTTCCATATAAATTATAGGTTAGTTTAATTTTCAGTCATTTGTCTAGTTTTATATTGATTGATTTCGCTGGAGCCTTAACAAACCTGTGATATTAAAGTAGTGTTCTCAAAATTTATTGATTCAAATCTTCAAACTGATTGCAAACTAAAATTATAATGAAACAAAAAAAAAAAAATTTTAATTTGAAACTGAAATTAAATTTTATTTTTTTTTTTTTTTGTTTTAACTTATTTTAATTAAATAAATTCTTCAGACTTTGATATTTAAAACTCAAAAAAATTACAAACACTGGTTTCTTTTTTTTTTTTTCAATTTTGTGAAATATTCTCGACTCTCATGAGGTTTACATTCAGAAGACACCATGCAACATTTCTTTGTCATATTTGTATGAATTATGTGATATTAAGTTCCATCATTTGTTGTTTTAGTTTGTTTAAGATAACAAGATACATTTTTTATTTATTTATAGCTAACCTAAAGTTAAAACTAGAAGTTAACAGAAAATTAGCCATGGCTGCCAGGGCCTTCAGCTAACAAGATACAATTTTTTGGAAAGTTACTATCTACTTCTTTCATTTCAACCAAATTTGACTCTTAGAAGTTTTACTCTTCATATTAATCGTAAAAATATGTCTTTGAAGAAAGAATAAAGTTAACAATTTTTTGTAATTCAAAATAAAATGCAGTCAAATATATTCATTTATCAAATGATCATTATCTACGATAAATCGTAGCGATTGACAGGTGTTGCCTCGGTAATGATAAGGGAGCAGTTTGTCACAATGAGCAGTTGTGCAAAAAGAAGGAAGCGATAACTGAGAAGGAGAAAAAAAAGTCTACAAATTATGTTATAGAGATTATTTGACAAATAATTGTAATCACAAGAATCATTTATTTTTTTTTTCATAATATATTTTGTATATTTTTTCTAAATACAAAATATATCAATTTGTCTAAATGAAATAAAATATTTAGTTCAACTAAATTTAAAGTTTTTCATCTATTTCAATTGAATAGTTTTATTTAATTTTGATTTCTAAGTAAATATTTAACATCCTTGCATTGCTGACAATTGCCATCATCATCATCGTCATTATTTGATGCTCAAAAAACTCAAATATTGAATTTGCAACTGTGAGGAAAAAAAGAAAAATAAATGAAAAAATAGTTACGAAAATGCGGGTCAAGTCAACAACCGCAAAAATGCATTTTGTATCTTTTTGGCGAGAATGTTAAAAGTTGAATAATTCTATACAAATTTAAACAAGGATATTTTTGTCGGCTTCAATTAAGGCTTAAAATAAACTAATTTCGTAACGTGAAATGCAATCAAAATTTACAAATTTACAAATTGTTAAAATTCCAACATAAGAAAAACATACAAAAAGCAGAAAAATGGGAATGAAAACTTACAACACAAACACAAAAAAAATATAAAAAAAAATCGTAAAAATAAATGCTGCCCTGCTTTCCTGTCCAGCATCCAACGTTCAACTAAATGTTAAAGGATACAACTTCTTCTTCTTCTTGTGCTTCTTTTTGCGCGTTGTAAACGCGAAATCGTTAAAAATAACTGCAAACATTCAACAAAATGGCAAAATAGCAACTAACGAACGTATAAACGAACAAACGATGTAAACGATGTAAAAGTGAGGAAGCATGGATGGAAGAATGGCTGAGAGGATGATATTAGGAAGGTATGGAGGATGGAGGAAACAAGGAATTAACGAAAGAAGCAAATAGCATTTGGTGACTTTACTTCATTCTTTTGGTTTGTCGGTGGCACTGGTGCCGATGCCGGTGCCGGTGCCTTTGCTTTCATCTGCCATCTTGTAGTGCATTTTTTTTGTGGTTCAGCGTCACCTTCATAACGAAGTGTTGATGTTGCTGTTCCTGATCCTGTTGCAAGGAGTGTTTGCTAAAACTGAACTGCGGCTGGCAACAACCATTTTTGGCAGCTGCTTGCATTCGCAGGCGCATTAAATCGACATCCTTCACCACACTTCGCCATCCTTCTCATTCTCTTTGTTTCTTATTGTCGTTTTTCAGTAAAACTGCGCCGAGCATCATAAAAAGCGCAACACTTAAAGCACTCACAGTTTGTTATTGTGGAATACAAAATTGTTGGTTGTTGTGCTTTAGCTTAGCTGCAGAAGCAGAACCAGAAGCTAGAGCTGCAACGAAGCTCCTTTGAGTGCAATTGAAACAAAAGACTGTGCCGCTTACCGTTGCCGCTAAGCGCATGTAAAAGAAAATAAAAGCATGGCAATGACTGGGCAAAAAGAACATATGCGAAAGAAGAAGAAAGAATTACCTAGAATATTTTTCTATACCATATAATCTGATGCATTATTAAATACAAAGGAGGGTTGACAGTGAAGAGCAGATACGCTTTTCAAGAATATGATTCAGCAGCAAATGGAAAAGGGATTAAGTTGCAGTGTGAGAAATTTTGAGATAAAACTATACCTCAATGATAAATGTATGTATGAGTATGAACTTTGATTATTATTATGTTTTCCAAGTAAAGACATTTCTATCTTACATTAAATAAGATTACATTGGAGGAACGTTGGCAACTAGGTATCACGAACTCAGTTAGACTTATTGTAATATTCTCTCTAATTCCCAATGCTTTGAGAGTCTTATAAGCATAACGAATTCCAAAAATTTCTTGGGAAATATGACTCCAATTTATGAAGATTCCAAGTATCGAAGTTTGGATCATCATAGTGTCACAACAAGTGTTCTACATTGACCATTGTTATGTATTTGGAAATGTTTCATTCCAGTTTCGAAACCTGTAACAAATCCCACTAAAACTGAGTAAGTCTAGATTTAGACTAGGCTTTTATATCAAGGCAACTATTAACTAGAATCAACTGGACTTTTAGACTAACCGTGGAAGTCCTAATGAATACCAGAAGCTCAGAAGAGATGTTATTATTTGGAAATAGGCTTCAGAGATGAGGTGACTAGAGTCCCAATATTCCTCTAACCTAATAATCTAATGTGAGGCGTATTAGTTTTTATTATCCTGATAATTTTGATTTCCATTAGAGTAATTTTCTTTCTATTGTTTAAACTTGAGGTTGATGAAGCCAAGTACAAGGCAGTCCTCATAGAGGTTTCAGTTAAACCATTTTCTTGTCAGCCTTCTCATATCCTTCTGTGTGTTGCAAAATTTATTCATTAAGCAATAAACAGTATTGTAGTTGCAACTACAAAGAAGCTTTCCATGACAAGTGTAGTGTACAAAAACCAAAAATAAAAAATTATACAAAAAAAAAAAAAAAAATGGGTGAAATCTAAACCAAGAGCATCCTGTCTGCATTCGGCAGTGATGCTTCTCATGCTCATGTTTCGCAAATGTGTATATTTGTATTTGTATCTATTTATGCAGTGCATATGTGTGCATTTGAGTGAGAGTGTCTGTGTGTGTGTTTGTCTGAGTATGTTTTTTATGCATTTTTTTTTTTCGTTTTTTTGCTTTTTACAACTGCTGTTACTGCTGCTGCTTGTCGGTGCTTCTGTTTTTGTGTTTTTGCTTACCTAATGGGATTTTCTCCGTTAATGATGGTTGCGCGACGGCATGGCGCATCCAAATGCCATTGCACGTCAACCATAAAGTTGTGCAAAAGTAGACACAGATGAACTTTAATCCAAAGCACATTTTGTATAAATTTCTATTTTGTTTTTATTTTTAGGTATTTTTTTCTTTATATCTTAGGCGCACTGAGGTTTGCAATTAATTTTTTATTTATATTTTTTTTCCTCAATTTTTGTATGATAAATTTTATTTCATTTTTGTCAAAGCGATGAGTTTCTTACTTTGACTGTTCTTGTATTTATTTAGATTTAAGGCGAATGTATGCATATTTTTGTTTTTTTTCTTTTGCTTTAATTTTTTATTTCATATTTTCACTCACATGAACACTACTTCAGAATAGTGTGATCAACTGTAACTCTATCTTATCCTTTTGCCCAGATTGTTTCTGTTTTCCTTAAGCTTGTCACTCATATTGAACTATCACTATTATTTAAATATATTTATTAACTCTAAGAAAATTTTGGCAATTTTTGATATAATTTTAATTATTTATTTATCCTAGAAACAAAAAATAAATAGTACATACATTGTTTAAAAGAAATATTTCGAATTTGGTCATGTTAGTCTGTCATGTTGTTGTATAGTTTCGTGACAATTTTTTATTTTCCAACAACAATATGAAATTTGTTGTAATACGTACCCCGTTTCTCCATTTTGATGACTTTTTTAAAATGGTCAAAACGATAAAGACGTAAAGACTAAGCAAACCCTTGTGATAATAGAGCAAAATAGAATAGATTTGGATTGTTAAAAGATCATTGCATACTTGTAGGCTGCAGCATTTATTGAAACAATGTACAGAGCTCTGGCCCTACTATTTCATCAAATAAAGGAAAAAAATCAAAAAACTCTGTATGTCTCCGTTTTTGAAGAATATGCGTGGGAAGGCTGTTATTATCAAAGTAGAGCACAACTTGATCATAATACTCAATTAATTGCTTAATCGGTACTCAATTGTTTAAAACGCTTCATTAAATTTTATGTTGCCTACTTTTAGGCTAAGCTTTGAATTTACTTTACTTTGCTTGCGTTTCTTTATTATTCAAACCATTTAATACTTAATTAAAAAATATTTTCTATTGTTTTTGTTTTATTCGATTGCTTATTTTTTTGTTGCTGTTGTTGCTGATGTTGTATTAAATGAACTAAGCACGAATTCGATTTAGCCCTTTAACCCCTTTGGATGATGATGATGATGATGATGATGATGGTAAATAACCATACACATTCACATGCAACAACAGTTGTGGACGTATGTGTGTTTTTCGTTTGCACGTGTCCTTCGCACCTTTCATTTGGTTATTGTCTCTCTGTGTATATCAGAATGCCAGTGTATTTGTGTGTGTGTGTGTATATGTATTCATTTCGAATTTATACACTTTTCACTGACGTTGTAGTGGTGCAAAAAGTATCTTGAACGGCTTCCCTCTTGTTCTATTACACTTTGTCTTCACTCTGTTGCCGGTTACCTTTGTTTGCCTCGTCGTCGTCGGTACTTTCTATGTATAAAATGTGTTTGAGTGTGTGTTGGTGTGTGTTCAGTGAACTGTATGTAAATATGTACTTTCTGTGTATGTGTGTGTGTGTGTGTGTGTATTTAAGTGTAACTGTATGTCAGGATGCCAGCTGTTCTTGTTGTTGTTGTTGGCGTTATCCTTACGCTTCGTTGGCAGCTGGCAGGCAACTCGCTCGCGCATTGCTTTGCTGATTTTGCGCTTATTTTCTGCTTACTTTTGTTTTAGTTGTAGTTGTTGTTGTTGTTGGAGCTGTTATTGTTTAATGTCTTTTGTATTTGGTTGTTCTTGTTACTGCTGTTCTATTTTGTTGTTGTTGTTGTTGTTGTTGTTCTACATAGTTTTGTTTGCACATTTTGTTTTATTTCATTTCATTTCATGTTATCCTTTATTTTTGTTTATTGCTATTGTTGTTGTCCTTGTTTCCTTTCTATCGCATTATTGTTAATTATTTAAAATTCAATGGTTTTTGTATTTCAATGTTTTTGTTTTGTTGTACTCTGCTGCTGCTTCTGCTGCTGCTGTTGCTGGTGTTCTTTTTTTTTTCCTTTTGTATGCACATTTATGTCAGTGTCAACATGCAATTGCTGTTTTCTTGTTATTATCCTTGCTTATTTTGTTGTGTTGTTACTGTTGATAATGTTGATGTTGATATTGCTGTTGCTGTTGCTGTTGATGATGATGCTGATGACGTTGCCTTTGTTATTTCATTTGTTTTTGTTCGGTGAGCTAGTTCAGGAACTCTTGTTAACATGGTTCATGCCTCCCTTCTCACAATTCTTTGTTAAACATTTTTTGAATCCATTGAATCCATTTTCATTGTTACTGTACCATAACATAAATTATAATAAAATTTATTGAAATAAATTAATAAAATCCTAAAATAGGCAATTTTTCTACTAGTTGGTTAGTTCTTTGTATCCATTCTTCTTAGTCCTAAAATTCAATTTCCTTCATTACTTCGCACCGCACTTAATAATTCAATTCATTCAACTGTAAACTCCAGTTCTCAACTTAAATCCTCTTACATAGCAAGTTGTGTATGCGTTCTACTATGTCTAGCATTGAAAGCATGCAAAAAGGACCTTTAAGTTCAAAAACAATAACCTAAAGTATACAAAATGGAATGAATGGGCATGACTTAGAAAAGGGAACGCAATTCAACGCATTTAGAAAATAGGTTAACAGGCACTTAATATTCATATTCTTGGCCATTTAACACTCGAAAAACTTGTGCCCATCCTTCTTCTTCTTCTTCTTCGTCTCATTCAGCCACAGATAATGCACACACTCACACACACACACACACACACACACACACACACACAAACATTATTAATATTCGAGTAAACCATATACACTTAGCCTTTTGCTTGTATTCTTCTCACTTAACTTGAGCTTTTCTTTATTACTTTATCCTTCCTTTATTTTTTTACAGTCTCATTCATTTAATTATGAACCTTCATTCGTACTTATTCTCTGAAACTCGTACTTGTTTGAATTTCTATTTGCTTCTGTAATAAAAAGTGAGTGGGTCAGTGAATTAGTGACCGAGTGAGTGGATGAGTGAAAGATAGAAGCATAAATATGCTCAACCAAAACTATAGACTATAGTGGAACAGATTAATGCAAAGTCAGAAGAAGGATGAAGTCGCGAGATGACTGACTGAGTGGTTGGTGACTGGCTGCCTTTGCATTAAAGGCATGAAGCCACTTAATTAAATTTAAATTAGAATCAAGTTGAACGTCACTTTCGCTTTGCCCCTATACTTTTATTAGCCTGCCATGATACAAAGTAACCGCGAAAGATAAGCGTTTTTTATGTCATGGCTCCGGAATGGCTCCGGCTTGGACTCCGGTATGGGCCATGGCTTTAAGTGAGGCCCAAAATGATGGCTCGAGGGCACTTCCGTTAATTAAATAATTATTTTGTTGCCGTTCGCTGATTACATTTTTGTATCTTTCAGATTACACTTTTTTTTCTATGCAGCTTTTAACGTAGCACTAAATTCTGGTTTACCATGTTTTCCTTTTTTTCCCCCATTGCTTTTCATCCATTTTTTCTGTTTTTTCTTATTTGTTTTTTTTTTGTTTTCGTTTTGTTTTTTTTTTACCATACCATAATAGTAAGGAGATACTAAATGGATGAAAATGATGATAGTCATCTGTGAAGTAAACATAAACCAACGTTGATAAATCTCAGGTAACACTAATTTTCCGGCTTCACTTGAATGAGAAAAATACAAAAAACAAAAGGAAAAAAAATAAAAAAATACATAGAAAATGAAAAGAAAACAAAGGAAGAAAAATGTTGCAAGATAAACTTGTATCTACTATGTATCGAGGATGCTTTTGTTCTATTGTTGGCAGCAGCAGGTTTCATGTTACACCACAACAGAAATAACAACAGGAAGGAAGAAAAGTTTATAGAAGATTATCAACAGACAAAGACATGATGGAGGCGCAGGAAGTAAAGTAAAGTTAAAAATATCCTTGAAAATTATTAGACCGCAGATAATATCGGTAAATAAAGCAAGCTTATTTGCATTTCAATGAGGTGATTAAAATGTATTCAATGGCATTAGTTTGGATCAGGTTAACTAGTGTAATAAGGACACAGATATCAAGTAAAGTTAAATACCATCAATTGTTCTATGAAACAGAAATATACACAAGCCTTAATTCAATCTTCTTATAACCAAAGCGATTTCATTTGAAGTGGCAACTTGAAGTAAAAATATGAAGCGAATCCTTGAAGTGGCAGTGAACAGAAAGGAAATGATTTTTACTAAATGAAATCCAACAAAATCCCAAATAAAACTTAACTGAACTGAACTGAACTATGAACAAAATCCTTAGTCAAATCAAAGTAAAGCCTAGAAATACTTTGGCACATATGTACGTCAATAACAGAAACATCAAACAGTCAAATAGAATAATGACACAAGTATGAAAGGAATGAAGCTTCGTTCTTGTCAAAATTTCATCAAAATCCTGCCAATCGTTGTCATAGTCATCATCATCATTATCATCATCTTCACTCAATGTCCCGTCACCAACACCAGCAACAGCAATAGCAACAATAACAAACACATTAATAAAAACCACAGTAAGAAGGACTTGGATTTGTTGCTATGTGATTACATTCATTCGCACTTGGTATATTATTCTTATTCTTAATATTATTAGCTACTTTTTCTTTTCCATTCTCTTCTCTTCTCTCTATTTATATTAGAATATTTTCATTCATTTATTTATGCCATTTAAGCCAGCCACATCCTGTTGGCCACAAACAGTTATAATTTTTTGTGCATGCACGCCTAAAATGCTATGGCGACCTCAAAGAAGAATGAATCTCTTAGCAAAGAAAAAAAAAAAAAAAAACAAAATAAAAGTGATATGCCGGAGATATATGGTATACGGTAGTTGATTGTATAAATTGCCTTTTGAGCAATTTAGCATTTGATTTGCATAAGCTCATTTATTAATGGAAAATGTTAATGCTATTTTATTGCCATTTTAAAGGAAATTTCCATGTACTTATTTATTTTTGAAGCAATCAAAGGACACACACTTTGTTACATTGAGAGGATATACCACGAATTCACCAATTCACCGATTCACCGTTTCACTGATTCCCTTAAATACACCGGAATTCTTGCTTTATTATGTGATGGTGGACACTTTCTTCATTCAATTTGAATTGAGTTTATTTAAAAATGACTGACCATGATTACCGAAGGAACACATGAATGACAAGCGAACGAATACGAAACACCCGAACGAACACTTAAAAACAAACTCAATGCAATTCATCCGTAATTTTCGTCTGTTACTGGCACGCGCTCGAAGAGTTACTAGTTACTAAAGTAGCTAAGCGCCAGCAGCCACACGAGCAGTAAACATCAGCGACAAAACTACAACATGGATGAAGTTTTGTAGCTTTACTTCTGATTCAGTCTTCTTTGAGAGCATTAACAAAGATGCTGTGCTCGGTAATCGTCTGCCTGACTGACGAAGATAACAAAATGCCGAAGTCACTTGTACACAGCCTTTCTTCATTTGTTCGTGCATTCATTCGTGTTGTTATCATTCTCGCCGTAGCATCATCGTGTGTACTAAAATGAGTAAAGCTTTTTCCTACTGAGAGAATACACAAAATACAGTGAGAATGAATCAAACTCAAACCAAATGTTTTCTCTTGTTGGTAACTAAGTGTGTGTAAGTATGTTTTCGGCATCTTTCAGTGTTACTGACCTAGTAACCGTTTTTCAAGTTTACTCATTTCTTGTAGAAGTCAACGCGAAGCCCTTTGCAGACAGATCAGACCCATTGCTTGCTTGATGTTACATGTTAGATAGAGCAGCAGCATAATTTTAAGGCTTTTCAATTCAATGGCACAGGGTGATTCAGGTTATTTGCATGGGGCCAAAAGATTTTTCAACTTGCCCATGGTAGAAAAAAAAGAATATTTATTCATTTCATTTTTATTTGAAAATAATGGAATTTGTTGAACTAACAAAATTTGAATGCAAAACAATTAAGAAAAAAATAAATAAAATTCAAGGAACGAAAATAAACATGAAATATTTTCCATAGAATTTTAATAAAATTTCTTTATAAATATTTTTTAGTTGAGACAAATTCATTCAATTTCTTACTGTCAACTGAGACACACACAACGAAAACATTGCAATATTTATTTATTTATATACATTTAAAATTCAATTTTCAAATAAACAAGAACCAAAAAAATTGATTTTAGCTTAAAAAGTTTTTCACTTTTCTTACCCTTCACAAAACAAAAAAAAAAATAAAAAAAAAGAAAAGAAATAATAATAATAAAAAAACAAAACAAAACTTGACACAAACCAAAAACTCGTCAAAAGTTCGCCAAAATACGATACGAAAAAAAAAAGAAAACTGAAAACTGAAAAGAAAAACGCTGCCATTCACACCTGTCTTAACTCTAAGGAAAAGAAATAAGAAAAAAAAACAAAAAAAATAAAATAAAATAGAAATAAAATAAACAAAGAAAAAAAGAAAATGAGAATTGGAAAAAAGGGAAAAACTTTTCAATTTGTCCTTTTGTTTATGTTTATTTTGTTCTGATGAAGCAGCCGTCGTCATCAGCCATTGATTTGACTTGTCATGACCTTGCTGCTGCTGCTGCTGCTTAGGCAAAGCCTAAACTCTTTTATAAGTATTTTTATATTGTATATTTTCTTTGATTTCATTTGCTTTAAGAAATATCAAAAAAAAAAAAAAAAATTATAAGACGCTTATTCCTTTCACTCAATCCTTTCAGTCATTCATTCAGTCACTTAGTGAGTTACTCAATTCATTCATTCATTCGTTCTTTGCAGCCAAGTTACTTACTGCCTATGATGATGTTGATGCCGATGCTGATGTTGTTGATGATGATGACGGTGATTGTGATTGTGATGGTGATGGTGATGGTGATATTCTGCTTAATCTTATCCGCGTAAATGATGCCAGAGCATGTAAAGCAAACACTTGTTAATTACTTTTATTTTATATACATGAAGGATGTGTGTACAACAACAATTTTGAACAACAAATATGTAGTAGTATGCGAATGTATGTATGTATATGAGCCTTGCTGAGTCACGCAATTGTTACCACTTTTACTCTTTGATGGCCTCATCCGCCCACCATTCACATGGATCCTGCAGCAACTATAGTAGCAACCAAGTTGATTACGCGTTCATCTCTTTCTGTGTGCCTGTTGGCAGTGTTAATAGCTTTGTATGCTTCCTGATGATGCTCGGATGCTGTTGCTCCTCTCCTGGTTGCTGCGCTGTCTGTTTACCACATACATTGCGGTCTGGTGCCTTACGTCAAAGAGGATATCGTTAAGCAGGAGACAGCAGCAACAGGAGCAGCAGAAGCAACATTTACAGGTAATTGCAGCGAACACCTTGACAGAGCTGGAGACAGCAATATGACGCCCATACGATGCCATGCACTAGCACCTTGACAAGCTACCTGCAGATATGTGGTGACGCCTTCACATAAATTTAACACATGCATACACACAAGCAGTCACTCACACCTGAAGATCTGTGTCCTGTCACTGATTGTCATCATTCAGCCCAGCCCAGTTCAACTCAGCTAAGTTTAGTTTAGTTGCGAGGAGAAAATACAATAATTTATATGCTAATTAGTAAGAACAAATGTGCTTTATTTTATTGATGAATTTCTCCAATGAGTATTTTTTTTTGCTACTTTAAATCGTCACAAACGCATCGGGCACAAAATAAAATTGATCAAACATTGACTCAAATGTGCGTATTCCATATGGAAATTAAATTAAATGTTCTGCCTGCATCACTTTCGGCTCATCATGTGTGATTTGTTTAAGTTGCACATTTTGTTATTGCAATAGATAGATGGATGATGGTTGTTCCTTCATTTAGTCGTTCAATCAATTGACATCAACGCTGTCATTCGATTCATTTGAGCATTATGAAGTGCATCAAGAATGCAAAACTCTCACACAAATCGAACGTGTTTTATATGCGTGTCACGTGAGGTGTGTACGAATTATGTCACTCAATTGTTGTTATTATTATTGTCAATATTGCCGTTGTTGTTTCCAAACAATGAGCAAATAATTCACAAACTAATTACTCAGCGCCTTTAATATCCCCAACCGTCATCACCATTTTTGTCATTTGATATCAGCATCATCAGCATCATCAGCATCAGTATAGTCCACATTCAATTGAGTCATTGCTGTACTCTATTCAAATTGAAAATGTTAATCAAATGATGGTTTGCGGAAAACCAAAAACAGGCGGAGGGACCATTAGTAGATCAAATAGGTAGAACTAATCAATTTTGTGTTCCATTCCAAGAAGTGAATGGTTTTGCTATGGTTGTTTTGATATGATAAGTTTTCGAAATACAATAGAATTGTAAGTCTTCACATTCAAAAGTCAACTGCTTCAGGAATGAATTTCAAAGTTTTAATAATTTTTTCACTCTCTTTCATAATCAATGTTAAGAGTAGATATCCTGGTGAGGTTTTCCTAATATTTTTTTTTTTATATAATTTTTGTATATTTTATATTCCAATTTCATACGTTCAGTGAACTGCGATGAAGATGAGCATCAAGTGTGCATTCCTTGTAATGACAAATTTGATTTTCGTTGCAAGAAATTAGGTTGCATTTTAGGCTGCATCAAACAAATAGACGTAAGTCATCTAATAATTAATAAATATGTATTTGTTTTTCCCTTAAATCAATTAATTAATTATTAATTTCTTGTTTGATTATTTTCTAGCATTCAAGACTTAAACATCTTATAGTGCCAAGCTAACAAACAACGGCAACATTATTAATATTAGTTATAAGAATTCTAATTCAAAACAACAACCTGCTGCAGAGATCTAATTTTTCAATAATACTAAGCAAATTGATTAGCATAAAATTAGAAATAACAACATACAATAACATAAACTAGAAAAAGAAAATAACAATACAATACTGTAACGACAACATCAATACTTGCAATTTTATTATTAAATACTTACAAAAAGGGGTATTTCAAAAGTTTGACACCTAATTTTCCAAAATGCCACATATTAGAACACCTCCACAAGGAGGAGGAGATAGGGTTATCAAGTAAATCAATTAATCAATTAAACCTTAATTAACCAAAAAGCTAAGAAGTTGGGGATTCTGGAAAAAATGTGTTTTAAACTAAAAAATGTGTTAGCTCTACTCAAAAAAGAGCACCAAAACCTCAAAGCAATTAATATAATGCCCACAAATAGCAACAAAAAAGTTATGTATGAAACAGATGATGAAGAATTTGCCCGAGAAACTAATTGGATTCTGAAGACAAGACCCTGAAAGAGAAGAGAGACTGAACAAACACCTGAAGCGATGGGGTCTACTACCTCAAAGGCTATAACAATCGAACAGATCAGTCTATAAGAAAAGAAAGAAAAAATTCCAAGACCCCCACCAATAATGGTATCGGGCGACAAATTTATAATATTGCGAAAAATTAATCAAAAAATGATTTCTCCATTAAGCTCCTTAATAATAATATTTACAAAATCAATGCATCAAGACCTGAAAATTATAAAAACATAACAAAAACGCTAACCAATATGAATCTGTCATGGTACATATAGGAAATTAAACAATCCCGTCTGATAAGAGTAATGGTGAAAAACCTACATCACTCCAAAGATCCAAAAGAAATAATAATAGACCTGCAAGAACAAGGATTAGAAACCATTGATGCAGTTAAAACACTAAAATGGAGAGCGAAGAAACCCTTAGATATGTTTATTTTGACATTTAGAAAACCGAAAACACGAAATAAAGACTATATTACACTCTGTAGTTACTATTGAGCCCGTAAGACATTCAAAACTTATTCCCCAATGCAAATCATGCTAATCGTATAATCACAGCCAACATTATTGTGGCAAACAACCAAGGTGTGTCAAACACAAATCGATAGATTGCAAAAAGTCTGATCAAGAGCAACCAAAATGCTGCAATTGTGGCGAGGCTCATCCCGCAAGCTACAAAGGATGTGTCGTAGCTAAGGAATTATAAAATATTCGTGACCAAAGAACCGGTCCAAAGAAAAGCAAAAAAGTCATCCTGCCAACCTGTTACCGAAAAGACTTCTTCAGCACTTAATGGGCCGATACTCTCGCGAGTAGTAAATAAAAACTACCAATCGAAGGACACAATTATCCTACAACAAATATTAAATTAATTTAACAAACAAAATGTGTTTACAGTGGCGCTTAAAAAAAGGCCTTTAAATCTCGAGAAGACTTCACACCAAAATAAATTAATATGACTCAATTTTTAAATGCAAACGGCTTTTACCAACCAATCATATATTAGATTTAAAAAATTTGAAACATACCACACAATCCACCCAAATAACTGCGCACAAGGAGGTCCTGCTGTCATAATAAGATGCAATATAAAACACTACGAAGATGGTAGCATACTACCATCTACTGACGAATTTCAAGTCACAACGATTTCGGTTGATGGTGTTATCGGTTTGTCAGTTACTGCAGTTTATATTATATATATTGAGAGTCGAGGCTTATCCCTACGAAAGGTAGAGAATTATATAAAGAAGCGTTTCAAATGGCTGGTTGCAGCATATTTTCAACGGGGCCACCAACTTACTGACCAACTGATCCACAAAAGACTCCTGATCTAATTCGTTTTTTTTATCGCCAGGAAGATATTTACCAACTATGTGTGCATAGAAAGCAGATTAGATATGAGTTCTGACCAATCTCCTATCCTTTTAACAATACATGAAAACGTAGTCAGTAAAGAACCACAATTGACACTAACACATAAATATACCGATTTCGAAAATGTACACACTTTAAAAAATCTTGTCGAATGATGAACATGATGTTGAAATTAATAGTAATTAACAGTAAGGTTAGATGACGAAGTAGTGAGCTTGACAAGCAGAACACAATGTTTAGCGTGGAACAGTCCACCAGCAAAAAGAACTATTACATCAGGACATAAGTATACATGGGAAATAAGAGAAATGGTTGCAGAGGAACGCAGGTGGCAACAAACAAGTTCTCCATCCGACAAAACCAGGCTTAATAAAATATCGATAGAACTCACCAATAATATAAAGGTATTCAGAAATAGCTCTCTCAGCAGATATTTAATGGGACTAACAAATGAGCGGAGCAGCGAATATTCTCTTTGTAAGTGCACAAAAAACTTTTCGCATCCAAAAGTACAAATCCTATTAATAAAAAAATTTGGCAATATGTGGACAAAAAGCAGTGGAGAAAAAGCTAATACTTTCTCAGCGTACCTTGCAGAAATAAGAAACTAAAATCAAAAAAGTCGCCTGGCTATGATCTCATCACCTGTGAATGCCACTTTCAAATTCGAACACATTCCAATCTACTGGAAAACTGCTGAGGTGATCATGTTTTGCAAGCCAGGGAGGCCAGCGAATGATGTAACATCATATCGGCATATATCTCTTCTACCTATTATCTCTAAACTGAAAAACTTAATCATATTATAGAGCAAAGAAAACTACGCATCAATTTGGCATTCTACCATCGACCAAGTTCACAGATTACCTTGAGTTATCAAAAATGCCTTTAAAGAAAAACAACTATGCTCTGCGGTCTTTCTTGACGCTTCCAAAGCCTTTCACAAAGTGTGTCACAGCGGGCTTCTCAATAAAATTTAAGCGCTATTACCAAAAGCATATTACAGCAAACTGAAATAATATTTATCAGATTGCTTTTTTCGAATTAAATATGACGACAGTTACTCCGACCCAGAGTAGTGTGCTGGGACCTATCCACACCGCTAAATTCTTGGGTATGACTTTGGAGAGATACCAAGCTTAGCTAAAATATACACGTCAAAAATACAAGAGAAGAATTGGAAATAAAGTAAAGAATCGCTCAGCAACAAAATTCTCTTACACAAGCAGGTATTGGTACTTAAACCTATATGGACGTATGGGATACAGTTATGGGGCTGTGCAGGCTCGAGCAATAATCTGATAATCCAATTAATAATAATAATAATATTTCGGAATAAAGTACTAAGCTAAGATATGCCGTTAATGTTCCTTGGTACGTACGCAATAGCGATATTGAACGCGATCTTGGTACCGAGCCAGTTGTCGCGGCAATTCGGAAAAATCCCTTATCTCACATGGCAAGGCTATTTCACCATGTGAATAGCAAAGCCCCAGCCCTTAATGACCCTAGTGAATTGGGAGGGAAGGGCTAAAACGTACAATAAAAATCATCACCATCTCCTGCAATAGACTATTTCTTTGCAAATGTTGTACAGATTACACAAAACACAAAATAAATTACTCGATAGTTTATTTATGGCTAACAATGTTGCAATGTAAAAAAAAAAAAAAAATTGGTATCAGCACCATCAGCATCAATTGAGTCATTGCCGTACTCGATTCAAATTGAAATGTTAATCAAATTATGGTTTGCGGAAAACCAAAACAAACGGAGGGACTATTAGTGGAACAAATAGATGGAACTAATCTATTTTGTGTTCTCTTGTATTTGATGAAGTGAGTGATTTTGTTATGATTGTTTAGATATGATAAGATTTTGAACTGGGGTAAAACTGTTATTGATACAATAGAGGGTAAGTCTTCACATTCAAAAGTCAACTGTTTAAGGAATAAATTTAAAATTTACTCTTTTACATAATCAATGCTAAGAGAAGATATTGTGATGAGTTTACCTAACTTTTCATATTAAATACGTTCACTGTACTGTGAGAAATGTAAGATAGAAATTTGCATTCCTTGTTATAAGAGATATGATTTTACTTGCTTGGAATTTAGTTGCTTTGCAAAATTCATAAAAAGGAAATCAATTAATAAATATGTATTTGTTTTTCCCTTAAATCAAATTAAATTTTTGTTTGATTATTTTCTTGTACACAAGAAAAAGCCAAGCTAACAAACAACGGCAGCAACATTAATATTAATTGTAAGAACTCTAATATCTTGAGAAAGCATTGAAAACACAACATTGTCATAACTTATTAACTCAATTGACCAAATCAATTTCAAGTTATTAGCCACTCGAGAGGCGAAATCGTGAACCAAAGAATCTATCATAAAAAATAGAAGTTAAAGAAAAGTTCAACAAGAACAATGAAAATAACAAGAGCACCTTACAGAAGAAGAATAAGAACAACAATGGCAACAACAAAAGCAATAATAATAATAACTAAAACGATTTGAGATGTCAGCGCGTGCAGAACAAGATGACAGAAGGACAAACTGACAAACTGACAAACAGCAGCCATACAACAAACACATTTCACTTGGGTCAAAGAACATCGAATGAATATAACATACAATACATACATACGTAATATAGTACAGGAGAAAAATAGAAGGCGAATCACTGGGAAAGAGGGAGAGGGAGAGAGAGAGAGCTTTTCC
Source organism: Amiota minor (assembly GCA_037043295.1). Taxonomy (NCBI): domain Eukaryota; kingdom Metazoa; phylum Arthropoda; class Insecta; order Diptera; family Drosophilidae; genus Amiota; species Amiota minor. The sequence goes on from JBAMAW010000483.1 coordinate 1,675,712, forward strand.
AATTAAATTTATAACTTATTTATGACAACGTAGTAATCTTCTTTAGGCATTAGGCAATGTATGTAATAAAAATGATTGAAATATAATTGAGAATTGACATAAAAATACACTCTCAAACACACACTCATAAATGTGCACATATATATATATATATATATATATATATATATAGATACATTGATACACATAGATACATTGATACACATAGCACTTGGCAGACTACACAATCAACGATTACCTTTACACCTGCCATTGTGAAAATAAGCCATAAGCGGAAATTACATCAAAAGGATATTGTTATATCGATGAGGATGTAAAGTCATATAGTGAAAAGGGAAAGGGAAGAGAGTCAGGGATATACAGAGTGAAAGATGAAAAGATACATTGAATCCATTGCAGACTACAGGGGAGAGGTTAATAGTAAAAGGAAAAAGGCGGATAAAGTTGAAGCCACAGAAGTGTGCGTGTTACCGAAAAGAGAGATTGAGTGACTAGCACACAGAAAATAAGAATAGGACAGCACAGGTGGATAAAAGGTGTGTTCAGTTGAAGGTGGCAAAAGAAAATAGCATAAAAATAAAGTACAGCAAAAGGTGCCATAAAATAAATAACATAAGAAACCAAATAAACATTTGGAAAAGAAGCAGAAGCAGAAGCAGCAGAGGAAGGAAGGAAGGATGGATGTGTATTCGTGGTAAAACGGTTACACATAGGTGAGTGAATGGATGTTTGGCTGTGTGTTTGTCATCAGTATAAAATAGACTTATCCTAATGAAAAATAATAAAAGGAAAAAAAAAACTAAATCGAAGATGGAAAGATGAGGAGTGAAAAAGAAAAAGAAAAATTAAACCAAAAGTAAAAGATGAAGTCCTAGCAGTCGGCGGCGTTAAGTAAGATATGTGATACATTTTCTTGAGCTATACGCCCATAGTACATTCTACTAAGTAGCAATGTTGAGAATCTCCTTGTGTATGTGTGCGTATGTATGCGTGTGTGTGTAAAAGGTATCTTTGTTTGAAATGGTAAAAGTTAGACACGAAAAAGCAAAAGCTAAGCGGATTAAGTTTTAACATGCCAAGTTTTGAAGACGAAGATACACACACATACATACACGCATACTCACCCACTCACTCACTGACATTAACCAATACTCCGGCATAGATACACGCATGTATGACAAACCGAACGGAAACGGAAGTCACAAAGTAGACACTGCAAAATGGTTTAAGGTTTCAAAGTCTTCATACTGATAAAGTTAAACTTGAAATAGAAGAACCGAACATTGAAGAGAAAACTGCGGATGATGATGAAGATGTTGTTGATGCTGATGCTGATGATGATGATGATGATAATGTTGCGCTTTGACTCTGAAACTACATATTGTTGCTTACTAGGCTTCATCCGGCAGATCAGGCGTCCCTTTTTCCTTGACATTGTCACTGTCTGTCATTGGGTACGTCTGTCTGTCGGTCGTTTAGTTTTGTCATATTGCCTGACACTTTTGCTTGCCTTTGCTGTTGACTGCTAGCTGCTGGCTTTCATTTTATTCTATGATAAGAATTTAAATTGAAATAGTTTTTCCAAGAAATTCTATGCCTAATTTTATAATTTATGCCGACAGTTTCCTGTGCGCTGCTCCGCTTCTACCGCAAGGATTTACATATGTAAATAGTGTTGAAGTTTTTCGCTCAAGCTGAAAATACAGAATATTTTTGGGCGAAGGAAGAAAGTATGTAAAGTTCTGAGGCACCTTTGTAACATTATCATCATTCTTCATAAGTCCATAACCAAGAGAACCTTAAATTTGAACAGAACTCAAAATTATTGCTGCTGCTGCTGACTTCTGTGACTATTACAGCTGCAAATAACAAATTTGTGACTTTTGTCAGGCAAACATATTTCAATCTTCAAGCATTGGAAGGCAGCCACTATAGGCATACTTGAGTTTCTTCTCTGCACTTTATCCATGTCTCTTTTTTTAAGCATTTACACTGTTTACACTTACAGACGACATTCAAGACTTTCATTCATTCGTCTTAGCCCTGAGTGACACTTTTGTCACCAAGTAAAAGTAACGGATGCGGATGCATCAAGCCAAAACAAACCGAACCCAGCCAAACCAAATCTAACCAAACTTAAGCTTGAAGTTAAGCTAAACTGAGCCATGTGCTATGCTGCCAAGGAAAAGCGCGAGTCAAGTGTTCATTATGCTTCAAGAAGCGGGCGAAGCGCACTTGAGTTGTGTGTGAAAAAGTTGAGCAAGTCGTGGCAAGCAAACATCTCATTCTAGATGCAACAGCAGCAGCAGCAGCAGCAGCACCATCATCAAGAAAAGTAACAGACAGTCAGGGGCAGGATCTCACTGACTGTGTTCCGATTATAAGAAGGAAGGACGGAAGGAAGGGTAACACAGAAGTAAGAAGACAGGCATACAAGTGGCAAGAAGTGTATTTGAAATGTAAGTCAAACAGTTTTCAATTGTTTTCCGCAAAAGCATTTCTTCTTCTTGTGCAGTTACAACTCCTTTCACTACCCCACTACCCCATCATCTCTTCTCTTTTTAATATTTCATCAACATTTTTCTTCCCACAGTTTAACTTCTTCTTCTACTTGTTGTTCTTCTTCTTACTCGTATATTCCAGCCTGCATTGTCTGCATTTGACTTTGAGCACTTTGCACACTCCTCATTTTTTGGACAGGTTGTGGGGGTTTGTCTCTGTTTACTTTTGAGGGTCTCGGCCATGAGGGACCCCTTGAGAGAATTTTATATTAAGTTGGCTAAGGTGACGACCTTCATGTTCTGGTATTTCATTAATTTCAATGGATTTTGCATTTAATTAACATTTCTAAGTAAGAAATCGTAATTTTAATTTACTCAATTCAATTGCATAAATCAAATTCCAAACAGAAGCCGCCCATCAATGCCATCAGAGTCCGCCTTCATTGATTGCGATGGTTTTCTTTTTGTTTGTTTCTCCTTCCATTTTTCTTCCGCCACAATCTCATTCCCTCACTATTTTTTGTTCCTGATTTTAATAAACCTACACTCACACATATATACCATACACATCGATATAGATATACATACATAGGTGTGTCCAGAGAGTCATAGTAGGAAGTCGTGTGCCGGCATGCAGTCGTCATGACCGGAAGCGGAAGTGGGTTGTGACGGTTGCGCTTGTCAAATCAGTGCGGCTTACATTTGTAACACCTTACCTCATCTTATCAAAATCGTTGCCATTTCCCCAACATTTCCATCACCAAATCTATCACCACAATCAACCAACCCAATTGCCAATTGACCTGCATTTTTGATTTTCTTTTTTATTTGACTGAATTTTTCTATTTTTGCTTGCATTTTTCGGCGCCCACTTTTTGCGTGCATTCGTTCATTGGCTCATCATCATCTTTCCTCCTTCGTGACCCTTCTTCCTTTAACAATTTTTCGTTTTCTTTTCAATTTGTCAGTTTTTGTTCTTAATCTCAGGGTTTTCTTTTTCAATCGTTTTTCTTGTACCTTTGGCGCACAGATCATCATCATCACCATCCTCACCATTGTCATCAACAACAACATTCAACATGCAACACAAAATAATTTCCCTTCAGTTTTCTTCTTTTTTTTTTGTCTCTTTGTTTATGTTTTGCGCATTCATTCGTTCAGCTCTAATTGCTTCATTGCGTTGATGTTCTTCGCTTTTTGTTGCTGTTGTTGTTATTGTTGTTGCTGTTGATTTGATCTTGTTTTTGTTGCAGGCAGATTCCTTTACCTAAGCTGCCTGGTACTTTTTGATATATTTTTTAAGGTATTTTTTCTTCTTCGATTTCTATAGTTAAGAATTTTTAAAGTTCAACATAGTTTTCTGGATATCTTTTGCTGCTCTTATTTCTTGGAAAGGAAATTACTTTAGACATGCAACAACAAAAACATTTCTAACAACAACAAAGTTGACCACAAATTGCGGAAATGTGCGTCATTTGCCAACATTAAGAAGAGCAAAAGTGAAAAGTAAAAAAGGAATAAAAAACGAACATTAAATGCAAAGTGAATTATAAGAACATCCAATGGAAAAGGTAAAGAAAAAGTAAAGAAATTAAGCCAAGGATAAGAAAGAGAACAAGATAAGCAAACAGGAAAGCAAGCAAACGAAGCGCGAAACAGTTCAAGACCTTGAACAAAATATGAACACTAAGCAAGAATGAAGAAGTAGAACGACGAAGGCTCAATAATGAAAATGTCTGTTATTCAAATTAGTCAGTCCTCAGCTTCACAACAGAACATTGAACTTTCTGTCTCAAATGAAAACTATGTTTTCATGTGTGAGTGTATTTCTGTGTATCTGTGTATCCAGAGGATAATATACTCTTGGGCTAGCAGGCGTTGCAGACATATTTTCATATTATTTTAGCCAAAAATTATATATCAATTTGACTTAATTTGAAACTAATAAACGCATAATTTCTGCTCATTAAAACTGTACAACCTAGAGCACTACCGAATCCATCCTTCCATCTGATCCCGCATTCTTTCATCAGAGTCACCACACTTCAGATTCACTCTACTAAATATAACTGAGTTGGAGCATGAAAATATCGTATTGCGGATGCAATAAACTTCAAATTTATGAACATTTATGGCAATTGAATTCAATTTCAATGCAATGTTGGTGAGCTTAGGCAACTGGAAGAGAGATGTGGGCAATGAGGGCGTTTCAGACGACATCAGTAGGCAACTTACAAGATAAAGACGAAGCAATCATAAGAAATTTTTGGGTATAACTTGCTTTGTTGCTCTGTCTGCAGTAATAACTGTAATTTTTGGCATAGATACATATATTCATATGCATCTTATACATAAATGTATGTAGATATAAATAACATTTGCCTTTGGTTGCAGTTACCATTGCATTGCTCATGTCTCTAATATTTTATATGGCATATTTTATTATATGCCTCATGATTCATATACAGACGTGTATACGACTCTTCTTTCATCTTCTCTTACACTCTCACTCTCATTCTATGTATAAGTATTGTATCTCTGGTCTTTCTTTTTCTTTCATTTGTATCTGTGTGTATACTACATCTATCTATCTGTGTGACATGCCTGTTTCCTTGTATTTGTCTCATTGTGCATACAGAGAGTATCTGCTGCGTTTGGTATGCCACATTAAATATAAATAATATTTATGTTTAAATAAATTTTTGTATTGGATTTTTAATGGAAGGAAATGAAGATACTCGTATGTCTCTTGTTTCTTGTATTCGTAGCATCTTTATGAGTTTCTGCCTTAAATTATGTATAAGAAAGACAACACAAATGGTAAATTATACATCTTCAACGCTGATTTTAAGCAATCTATCATAAAAATATATTCATTGCTGCCAAAATTCACTCACCTTCACGAGAATCGATTAACAAGGAATGGTGATATATTGTAGTTTGCCATCTATCGTCAAAGCTGGAATTCTGTTAATCGAGTCTTGTAAAGTTGTATGGGCAGTAGGAAAATCCTGTTATACACTAGGCTATTCAGGTATTTTCAGTAGGAAAAGCAAATAACAAAACCTTTAAATCATTATAAATTATTATAAAATGCAATAATTCATTGCAGTTAAATACAATATTTAGAAATCTGCATAGATAATACAATATTATAATTAAAATGAAATATGTAAATATTTTATAACGAAAATAAGCAAACATTAATTCACCTTCATCATTTAATAGATAAACAAGAAAAAATAATAGGGAAACTCTAGCATAGTTTAGAGAATGTTGCTGTGCCATGACCAATTGCTAGAATAATTTCATAGAAACTGATTGAAGAAGCTTTTACAATCAATAGTAAATTCATATATCTCAGGGATTGAAAAAGTGTAGAACTCCAAGCATAGGGACTTACATGTATAAAATATTGTAATGCGGTAGAGTAGTGAAATCAATCAATGAGAGTAAAAATATTGATTGATTAAAGAAATAAAATATATAGTACATATTAATATTGAATGGTTTGTCTTACGAACTCAATCTCACGATGCACTTAATTAGTGAATTGAAAATCGCCTCGTAAATGAGAGATTGGATTTGGGAGAAACAAAAGCTACTAATAGTGAAATGCACACTTTGCTGTGAATATTATTATTTATTTATTCTTTATCAAATTCAAGTGACAAATTGAAAAACCAATTAAACATCAAAAGCTACAAAAAAAAAAAAAAAAATGGGCCAAGTGCGAGTCAGACTCGTACACGGAGGGTTCTTTACTAGATTGGGGTTGGATTTGACTAATTCCAAAAAATATATTGCGCCTATATATATAGAAACATATAGTATCTAAATTTCAGTTCAATAGTCCAAACAAAAAAGTTTCTCTATAAGAACCTGAATTTTAATGGTGGGTTTGTATGGGAGGTACCCCTCTTAGGTGGCCGATTTTGTTGACTCCAAAAGATGTACCGCGCATTTATCTAAAAAACTAATAATTTCTAAATTTCATTTCTATAAAACAAAAAACAAAAAAGTTTTTCTAATAAGAATCAGAATTTTATTGGGGGTTTGTATGGGAGGTTCCCTCCCTAGCAATTTGATCAAACTGAAATTTCGGCAATATAAGTTTCTGATGTATAGCTATCAACCTTCTAAATTTCAAAATCGTGAGATTACTGGATCGTATAGCTGCCATGCAAACCAAAATATTTTTTGTATGGGGACCCCTTTATGTCTTTGAAAATATTTTAGTTTAGTATTTGCATCAGCAGCCCGGATAAAACTGCACCTTCTGTAAAAATTTCAACTCTCTAGCTATTGCGGTTTATGAGACCCAAGGACGGACGGACGGACGAACAACGAAGTCTCTGCAATGGGGTTTCTTTTGGTACCCTTTGGGTCCGGAACCCTTAAAAACTACCCATTCTTTATAATTGGTATGAAATTCTTTAAAAGGAAATGTAAAAATATGCTTCTTATTGGCAACAATCCTAACAGATTCTGACTTAGAATATGAATGAATTCCATTGAAAAACAACCTTTCTTCAACGCTTTAAAGAAATAATTTCAAAAAAAAAAAAAAAAAGGATAAAAATACAAAATTATGTTTAAATCAAATAGAAGAATATCTCTTATAGTACGCAGAACCCTGAGATAAATCTCAATATATGTATGAAGTAGTATGTAGTATAAGCATTTTGTGAAACTTGCAAACAAAAAAAAAAAAAATAAAAATTTGGGTATAAAATGATACAAAACGATTTTTGCCAAAATCAGGTTTTCGTGCATTTTCTGTATTTTGCTTTGGTAAAAGGTTCACTAAAATAAAAAGAAAGTATAAAAATAGAATTAAAATCAAAAATAAAGAAAAAGTGAGAAAAGAAAAAACTGGAAAAAATCATAAATAAATAAATCGAATACAAAAGCATTTTTATAAGCTCAGTCAGAAATATGAAAAATTCTTTTCGAAAAAAAAAGAAAATGAAAAAAACCATTACAAATTTAAAAAACACAAAAAGAATAAAAATTTCAATTTCGCCCACTTTTCCCATGTATAAACATCTTTATAGCAAACAAACGTTTATGTTTAAAAATGTCCATTCAAATTTGAATATTATTATTTAACATAATTAAATCTAATAATTACTAAAATTTGGAATAACAACGTGGACTTATGGCACAAAACTATGGGTTACAACTTTAAACATAAACGCCAAAATCACAAAACATTCAGTCCAATCTCTTAAGGAGACTTGTTAACTAAGAATGGATTGTCCACAACTCAGTCTTTCACAGATCCCTACAGGTGCCAACGGGGACTGAGGAAAACGTAAACTGAAGTGACAAGCACATCATTAGCTGTCAGTTTAAGGCTGTACAGGTTAAGGCGTTATCACACCCTGGATCTGCCTTTCAGATCACTAGAGGACTTAACGAAGGATACCAACCAATAATATAAAAGCTATTCACTTGTATATCAACTCCATGACAATTTCAATACAAGAAATTCGCTGATTCTCTGTATATCATAGAGTTCCTGAAGAAACATTATAAAAGAAAAAAATGCCAATTAATATCCGATCACAAATTATAAATATTTATTAAACGTATTTCACAGATCATTGATGGATCAAATGTACATTTACCTAAATTTTGAATATTGGAAAGCCCAGAAAAAAGAAAAAAAAATAATAATTAAAAAATAATATGGGTTAATCAAAACATTGATGACCTCTTTTAAAATGTACATATCCTGAAATATCATTAGAAACTTCGCTGACATAAATACATTTAGAAAAATACACCACCATGCCAAAATTCAAATCAAAATTAGAAAAATTCTTACAAATTAGTATTTTGTTAGTTAGCCCATCGCCTTCAGTTAGATGAGACGGTTCTTCATTTATATGATTTATTTATTTGTCTTTGTGGGCCGCTGCAATTTTTGTAATCTCTGCGTTGAAAGATTTTACTCCAAGATCCCGTTCTTTGTCAGCACTTTAGCGATACTATGGTGCATTAAAAATACCCCCAACTATTGTACTATGTTTTGATATTGTTGGATTGTGTTTTGATTGGCAATCTGTTAACTATCTCATGATTTTTGTTTTAATATCAAGTTCATCTCTCTTTCCTTCCACCAAAGTTTGAAATTGAGTGTCATACCTAAATATTTGGCCGGATTTTAGTATGGAATTTGCACACCACCTATGCTATGTTTTCTTATACGTGAAATCGAAATCTAGTTTTGTTGCTCGTCCAATAGAAAACTTTATTAAATGCTGACTGAAGTTTTTGTGCTGAGTCGATTTCGGTATTTTGGTATCACCATCATTAAAAAATAAACAAAAAAAATTCTAATAAAATCTCCGATTTATGTAAAACACTGAAGATGTTAATACATCATACTATTTGCGATACTTGACAATCGCTCAGCTATATTATTTTTTCACATGCTTCTACCATTAACTGAGTTTTCCATGGCATAAGTGCACGACATAAAAATTGATTATAATCTCATTTGCGTTGCCATTGCTATGATTTAATTTAAAAATATATGTGTGTAAGTGTGTGTAATAGTAGCAGTAGAAATATATTACTTAATTAGTGCTATAGATTTGATGACTTCATTTAAAGTAAACAAAAATAAAAGTGCACTCAATGAAAGTCAAGTATTTGAAGATTGAGAGATTGGTAAAGATATCCAATACAATTGGAAGTTAAGGTTTGAGCTAATAAATGAAAATTCTAAAAGCATTTTCACTTCTAAGCTTCAGTTCTTAAGTTTCAATGCAATGTTTCAAAGGAAAATGAAATGTCAAGTGAAACTCTTTGAGTGCTGTAGCAAAAAACAAAAAAAATATAGAAACAAATGGTAGAAATACTATTGACATCAGTAAGGAAAAAATCAAAAAACCTAGAACATGTGCATGTGAGTTCAACTTGATACTTGACAAACAAAAGCCGATCAGATCATAATGCTGATGATGTCAGTGATGATGAAGTAAAACACAAGAACGAAATGAAATGGGAATGTGAAGGTAATGTGATGTGAGGAATGTGGCTTAATGCGTGTAAGTAAGCATCTTAAAAAGTAGGACGATGTGAATGCATGCGAATTCCTTTTGTTGCATAAATAATACAAAATAGCAAAGAAGACGAAACGATTGGTGGTGGCATTACAAAGCAAATCAAGATGGTAAGAGCACCAAACAACTGTGTCGCTTGTAACATGAAGGAAAGTACTGCAGAAAGAACCTGCCAAAGATGTCTCAGGCGTTAGTATGCAGAGCATGTTATGCAGACACATTTGCTTAAGAATCTTCTTTTACTGTTGACTGTTGACTGGTGAAACGAATGAAAGTAAGAACAAAAAACAAGGTACATAGCATCATCGCCATCATCATCATCAAATGCTTCGCTATTAAGTATTACTACTTACATGTATGCAGTTTATAGATAGAATCGACATTGAAGGTAGGAAGAATTTTGTGATCTTAGTTCTCCTTTCAACTCACTCTTTGAACTTTGTGTTGTTGAGCATAGAGAAAGTAACACAAGGATGACAACAAACATCAGTGTGATATTGTAAGGTATGTCTTACCACCGACTGTGTGTGTGTGTGTGTGTGTGTGTGTGTGTGTGTAGTGGCGGTAGTAAAGCGCGTTGTTATCGTCAATGTTGTCGTTGTCGTCGTTGATGCTGATGTCGAGACAAGGACATCTTTGGCAAAGTGCTTAAGGGCTGCATAAAAGCATTTATTATTAGATTTTATTCAATTTTCTATTCACTTACGTTATGAAAATGTATTTTACTTTGTTTATAATACACATACATATACTTACACATGCATAAACACATCGATACATAGAATGTGGTAGGAGACTGAAAGAAAAGAAAGAAAGAAAAAAAATGATGTATGATAATAAAAGAAAATTTTTCATCTTTTGCTTTTAGATGTTCGTTCTACTTTAGTTTGTGCCTTTTATTGCTGCTGCTGTTGTTGCTATTGTTATTGTTGTTGTTGTTGTTGCGGTGCTCTATAATTACATTTGCATAAAGTCAATTGAGCTTTTTTTTTTTTTTTTTTTTACTTTTTTTGTGTTATCTCCACAAATTATTTTCATTTTTATCATTTTTTCTATGGTTTTTCTGAATTTTCTAGTTTATAATTTTTATTGTTTGTTGTTCTCTTGTTGTTATTATTGTGGGAAATGAAATGCCCTCTTTGTATAAATTATTACTCATACGACGCTATGTCATTTTGTTATTGTTGTTTAGTTGTTATTGTTTAGATGTTGGTTTCCAAAAGCACCAAATATTGTTTCAAAACAGTTTCTATTGTCCAATGCAAGGACCAACATTTCTCACACCTCCCTTCTCAATCGTTCGCATACTTAATTCTCATATCTTCTCACACACACATACATACATACATACATACATATGGTACATATATGTACGCGTAGTGCACATGTGTGTATCTACATATGAGTATTTGTTTGTGTTCACTCATGTATTCCAAAAACTGCAAGTCCGCCCACCAAACTCACAAAAAAAGCCAAAGGCGACATCCATAAACTGTAATCAAAAGCCATTATCTCAACGTCCTCGTTTCGTCTTTTTTTTTTTTTTTTTGGCTTCTTCTTTTCCTCTTCACCCCTTTTGTGGGATGTAACGTACACTTTGCAAAAATTTGTTGGCAACATTTTCGAGTTACGAGTTTATTGCCAAAAAAAAAAAAAAAAAAAAGAAAGAGGGAAAAAATGACAAAAATGAAAGCAAAAAAGAATGAAGAAGAAAAGGCTCAGTCACTTCCAGTGCTATTTTATATTTGGCTCGCCATTTAATGACTTCGAGCTCAGCTCACCAGAAGATAATAATAATTCGAATGTCGTCGTTTGTTATGCAATCGAAACGGAACCAAGAACCAGAATATAATGGCGACGCCAAAATGCTTAAAGCAAAAGGAAATATACTTTAAGCTCAAACATCGTTTTACACAATAATAAGGCAAAAATGATCAACACAGTGATGATGCTAAAGAGGGAAACAGCAGCAAGGCAGAACATAGCAAAACTTTCTGATCATCAAAAAGAATGATGATGATCAGTGATCAGAACAAAATATGATGAAAAATAAATAAATAATTAAAGCAAAAGGTGCCCTTTATATTATTTTCTATATGCATTTTCAATTTCGTTGTGAGTAGAATTGATTTTTAAGTAAATTGACTTAATATTTAGCCTTTGGAATTCCGATTTTCATGTTAATATTTGAATGCTGAAAAAAATTTCACTAAGTTTAAGTCCTTTGATGTTCCACCATTGAAAATATTATCAAAGAGTCTCCTTTCAATTCCTTATGTGTGCCATATATGCTTAATTCCAACACACTATGAATGAGTTCTGTAAATTGAACTGATCGTTGAAGGTAATGTCATTAAAGCTAGGCTGATCCAAGAGCTTTTTCTTGAACTCTACTTCATTGCTCTATGCACTCTATGCAAATAACCCCCCCGTAGGCTTCCAACAGATTAAAGAACCGAATGTTCCTTAAACATTGCCGAACTCCCCGCAGGAGATTGCTAGATTATGCATTCGAAAATACTCACCAAATGCTGAAATTCAACACGAGCACGACAAATTCTTGAACTTCTACTTGTACTTGATCTGATGACCATTGAAGTTATCGACTGATCACGGCGGGGTCACCAAATGTTGAGTGCAAGAGAGAAAAATATATGATAAGCAATGAGATAGCGAATAACCAAACAATACTGTTTAAACCTTTTTTTTTTTTTTGAAAGATATAATTTAGAGGTTTAAAAACCTCATGACGCACCTGTACTATTTTATCTCATCATGTCCTTTGGAAATGTTACATACAATTAACCATTTTTAGGCTCAGGAATAATAGGTAGGCAGTGACCTACATAGCATAGCATTGAACATCGAATGCTACTTTCTTATTTCCCTAATTCAGAGTTAACTGCATGTGAAAAGAACATTGACAATATTGGACGAATACCAACAAGATTGTCTTACTGAAAAATTGATTCTTGATACGATTACATGCGACTAAGATGATCATCTATTTGGCCTTGTTCTCACAGCAAGCGCTGCTAGCTCCTACCTTACTGATCCTTTTTCAAAATATTTTCTGACTTATCTACAATACAAAATCTAATATCTTCAAGAAAGATGTTTTAGCATAATGCAATCAGTTTGAACAAACATTGTTTCTGTGAAATTTTTTATGAGGAAACCTTCAAAACGTAGTAAATTTAAAGCTTCAGATTTGTTAACTAATTTTTAATCTAAAATGATTTGAAGTACAATAAAACATATTCATACAAATTGATCTTTCATATGGAGAAATTCATTTTATTTTGTATTTATTGAGTTAGGATTGGATAGAATACGCAGAAGTTCCCCCTGAAGTCTGATGGCCTATTTTGATATCACAAAGGGAAGAGATTTATGGTATAAATCGTTAATCAATAAATTATTCAGTGTGTTAGTATTACACAAACACTAAGAAATGATTTAAGATTCAATCAAACCACTATGATTCTGATGCATCACATTAATGATTAGATGTCTTCGAAAATGGGTTGATTTCAGTAGAAATTATGACATATTCTACTGTATCCCATCTCCTTTGATTGTTACTGAATCGGACTATTGTTGTCTCCATCATCATTCTTCCCATTCCATATGAAATGTGATATAAAGTATCTCAATTGCCTTCAGTGTACACAATGCAATGCATTAACTTAACAAGCGCAAAACAAAGAAAACAGAAAAAAAAAAAAAAAAACATAATAATAATAAAAATGAGAACAATACAAGTACTTAATGCACGCATACATAGACAGTTGCATGATGATGTAAGTAACATCAGTTATATGTCATAAATGCTATTGTTGCAACACACCATTATATGTACAATAGAATGTGTTTGTGTGTGTGTGTGTGTGTGTGTGTGTGTGTGTGTGTACCGCTATCATATTACATGCTGCCAGGTAGTTGTTGCAAGTAGACTAATGATATCATAATTGCTTTTGTTTTGTTCAACGCTTACAATGGGCTGCCGCTTTTACTATTGTTGTTCCTGCTGCTGTTGCCGTACATCATTTTGATATGCATCAAATGCAGACTTTTTAATTTAGTCGACGTTGGACAGTCATATTATTTCCACTTACCTTATCACTATACTCTCTCTCTCTCTCTCTCTCACTTTGTGTTTTGCACTCTGCTATAAAGCATTTTTGTTGGCAGCAATTATCATTTTATGCATGCCACAATGAGATGTAACTCAAAATGAATAGTCCAACTAAATAACCCAGCAACCATAGATGTAACCAACTATCCAACGAATGAACGAACTCAACTGGAAATAACTAGAAATGACTTGAAACTAGTATCCTTTGATTGTAAACAAAACTAGGAAAAACAGAGAAAGGCAGAGGAGGTCAAAGGGATAGAAATACAAGCGGTAAAGACAGCAAAAAAATTCATCACTTGATATGCACATCAGTCATACGCCCTGTTAGTTTGTGTTTGATAATTAAAAATGTCAAAAATCATAGTAAAAATTGCACTCAACAAAAAAAAAAAAAAAATAAATAAAACTGCATCCCATTTCATAAAAAAATTAAGGGAAAAAAACCCCAAAATGAAAACAGAATAAGAATAACAAAAAATGAGTTAGTCAGTCAGTTACAAAATATGTAGTAATCTCAAATACACCTAGTCGTCACAGCAGGATGACTGGAATTATAAGCTCGATAAATGCACACTTCACAACCAATGGCGCAATGTGGCTGCTGTCGCCAATGGCGGCAATCAAAATATCACAGACTCCTGCTGCCCTGCTGCCCTGCTGCATCAGATTCAATGGCAAAATGGACACCAATCCAACGAACGATCCAAACAAACTAACGAATGAGCAATGGAAGACAGAACAAGTAAATCGAGGCAAAACATGGTTAGATGAAGTGATGATAAAGCGCTTGCAGGATGGAAAAAGCAATGGGTGTTGGATTTGAATTGAGTTTAACATGAATTGTGGGTTTGAGTGCTTTGGGTTGGACAGAATGCGCTGGGATGGAATGGGGTGTTATGGAATGGGGTGAGTGATCTGAAATATCGCTTGCTGTGCGCATGTAAAACTCATTGAAAAAGTGTTGCAAAAGCATAAAATGGACTTGAAGTCCGTGAAATTAAATGCCAGCATGACTTTGAAAACTATCCGCGTTGTATATTTCAAATTTTGTTTTTTTTTTTTTTTGTTTTTGTCGGCTTCTGTTTTCCCTTTACCATTTTTTTTAGACGGTTTTCTATATTCCTATTTATATTATTTTTTTTTTTTTTGTGCAGGATTTTCTCTCTCTGGACATTGAGTATTTGGTTCAAAATTCACGCACAATTATTTTGCAGGAAGCTTAAAGTCATTTGTTGTGTGCATCTTGTTACCAGGAAGTTGCACATAACTTAACTTCCGAACTCGATCTTATGCTCTTCTCTCCTCTTCTCTTCTATATTCATGTCTTGTTCTACAATACATCGTTGTTGTTGTTTCTGTTTATAGACTATGCGGCGTATGAGTGAGGCGCTTTAACCTGATTTCGAGAGCATTCACTTAATGCGCTTTTTCGCCATTTATTTTTATCAAAATGAAACGAAAAATACGAGTATAAAAGAAAATTTGTCAACCATAAGCCTTGCATGCTGTGCCATTTTCTCTTTTTTATTTTACAACACGTTCGAGGTCGTTGCATGCCACAAAATATAAAAAATAAACATAAAAAATTGGCCACTTATAAATGTCGCATGTCGTCGACATCATAAATATTCATGAAGATTTTCGGCATTTATTTTTTCTTCTCACTTTTCCTTTTGTTTTTTGTCTTTTGCCTTTTGCACTGCTTACTGTCGTCATCACCGAAGTCGTTACTTGCGACCACTAACAATGCAAATGTGAAAATCCAAGGGATAAAATCTTTTTTTTTTTAACACACAAATTGTATTTATAAGTGTGTAACTGTGTGACTGTGTGAGTGTGGGAGTTATGTGATTTTTGAAGAAATTAAAATTTGTCTGTACAATTTTGTGACCATTGTCCATTCGCATGTACCGCAATGAATATGCTCAAGTGATCTGATGGAAGAGATGAGGGACAGTCGGTTGGTTAGTCCACTTATGAATCTGCATACAAATGCATTGCAATATAACCAAAAATTGAATTGCACTGAAATTGCGCATATAAAACAGATGGCAACCATTTTAGTTAACCACCATTTTACCATTTTTTTACCGAAATATTCAAAGTGAAGTCATCTTTGGTCAGTGAATAGTGACCAATTTGCATTATTATTATTTTTCTTTTTTTTTTTTTTTTATTTGTTTGTTTGTTGAGGCCCGAATCTATTGTACGGCCAAAGCATTCAGTAATTTATCTACTCGCAATAAGTCAACCTTTACCACATCAGTGATTTCATCACAGTAGAGTTTGCAGTCTTCTGTTCATGCGAATAGTGGCTCGTTTGTTACAAAGAAAACAAAAGTTTTTATTTAAGGTTTTCTTAAAAATCAAAGCCACTCATTACTTAAGTATTTTAGATCCGTCACGACAGCTTTGTCGCAATTGAACTGTTCAGAGTTATTGTTGCCTACAACTATGAAACAATTATTAAGCCCATTCAAAAGTTTGGGTTAAATACCAACTCGCGGTACACACATCAGGAGTTCGAACCCAAATACAGATGAATGTAGTCCTTGTTTTTATTTGCTTATTATTGCTTAATATTTATTCAAAAATTCTCTTTGAATTCACCACTTAGCAAAGCAAGACTTCTGAGAAGTTACTAGTGTCATGTAGAGATCTTCGGACCTCGCACTTCTAGGACTACGGTAAGAAAATTTATTAATATCTCAATTACCAATGCATTATATCAACGATTTTTTTTTTTTTTAATTTTTATTTTTTGGTTTTGTTAACAAACAACCGCTTTAATAAATTTAATTATAGAAAAATACAACAAGTTCCCCTATGTTTTTTTTTTTTTAATTAAAATTTATCAAAAGAAGAACGAAGGCAAATTTAAAAAAAAAAAATTAAAAATCCTCTAGAACAAACCTACAAAGTCCACTGCAAGTGTGTGTGTGTGTGTGTGTTCTTTACTTTCCTCTCTTAAGACAAGTGCCGCTAATCCTTGACTTTGCTGCTAATGCACGTCATATGTCAAACACCGAAACAACATTTTATGTATGCCGCACACACAAACAACAACAAGCGAAAAACAATAAAGCAAAGACATTGTAGCATCGTTCTCCCCCTTCCCATTCATCTCTCTCTTTATATATATATATATATATATATATATCTTCACATATCCTTTTGTTCCACTTAAGCTAACTCCGTTTAAGAACCAAAGAACCTTTTCTCTTTTTACTACTCTTTGTCAACCAAATCATGCCAAGCGCACTTTATTATACAAACCTCTTTCAGCCTCCTTCAGCCTCCTTTAGCCTACTGCTACTGTTGCCTCTGCAATCTATCCTATCTGCCCTTCAGCATTTACAACTCAACCTAAGGCCTTGCATCTCCTTATCTCTCCTCTGCCTTGGCTTTCTATGCATTTACTAGCCCGCTTGCCTGTTTGCTTGCATATCCTTCCTTCATCGTTTCTTTTGTCGTTTTATGCCTTGCCTGCGCTTTGTATGCCATGCATTTTTCTGCACTCTTGACTTTTGAGTGTATTTAAGCTGTGCTGTGTGCATCCCCTTTCCGCAATCATTCTCTACTACCCACTCATCAGCTCTCTCACTCACTCAAACAACAGCGTCTATATGAAGCTTGTCAAGAAAATGTTTTTAAAAGTTTGTTTGCCGCTTTCCTTTCTCGAATCTCTTTATCTACAAATGCGTTTTGTTTTCTGTGCTTTGACTTGCGGCGTACATACATCAAAACTTCATGAGTCTATCTATGTACTAAGATAGAATGAAAGAGAGTTTACACAGCTGTTTATATACATACACACACACACACACACATACATACATACTTTGTTTGTATGCTTGTATATCTGTGTATCTATGTATGTGTGTAAGAGTATGCGTATGCGTATGCTTAATGCCAACAGCATTCTCTGATAAGAAGAACAAACAGCATGCATGAGTGCCAAACCGACTCAAGTGTCATTTATACGTTTTAATGCCAGAATTTTATTTCAAAATTAAGTAAATAAATTCGAAAACTTCAAGCTCAAATTCACTTCACACACTTACTTTCCACTTCCACTTCCACTGCTTCCACTTCCACTGCTTCCTCTTTTTTTTTTTTTTTGATATTACTTTATTCAAGATTTTTTTCCTCATATTATGTTTCATTTAACGAAGAAAAAGATAAACTGAAAAATAGGTTAAAATGAATTCAAAAGGACAAACAGCAAAATAGATGAGAGTGGATGCAATGCGATGCGATAGAATAAAGTGTCATTGTAGGCATTCATAAGTTTATCAGGATCATGTTTGTGGTTGAAAGGCAAAATTCTTTTTCTTCATACATCCTTTCTTCCAATTGAATTTTCATTTTTATTTTCTTACAATTTTTAAGTCTTGACTATCTGACTTTACTCCAATACATGATTCAATGTCCTTCTTTCTTTATGTTTCTTGTTGACTGCTTGACTCTTTGGCAGGGGATTTGTTATTCTTTGTTGTCTTGTTAGCGCTAACCATTCTCGTCTTTACCTCTTTCGCCTTTACCAGCAATCCTGGAGTGAAATGTCTTGCTTGGAATGATTGTCCTTCTTAAAGCTATTGTTGTTGTTGTAGTTGTTACATTCTACTTATATTTACCGCTAACAAGCTAAGTAATTTATTCAAGACGTCACTTGAGCCTTACAAACCAAAGTGCAGCAAATAACATCAGCAACAGCAGTAGCAACACCAAGTTATGTCCAACACTCACTCATCCTCAAAGGTATATATTTCTCCCCATTTCTTGTTTTTTTTTTTTTTTTCAAATTAAATAGCCACAGGCGACATTTTATGAGTGTGTAAATGTTTTTCTGTTCAATCTTCAGCCTGCAAAATACAAAACTTCGGATTTCCTTTCCATACTCGTACTCTTCTTCCATTCTATTGTGTTTCCATTTTTCAAATGAAAAGACAAAAATTATTGTACATGTTCATAAAAAAAAAGGCATCATCAGCCATTTAAGCCAAAAGCTTAAATATAGTTAAAATCGCAAAAGTTAAGCGCTATAAATTTAATGTTTATATAGACACACATATATGAATATGAAGGAGAAAGCATGTAGCTGTGTGTGTGTGTGTGTGTGTATGTCTGTAGATATAAAGTAATTTTCCCAAAATTTTTTCTTTCCATTATTTTTTGGTTCAACTAAAAGCTTGAATTGCAATAAAATTGATTGAAACATAATTACAAATTGATACAATATAACAACAAAAGATATACTATATATATATATAAACACACGCACATAGATGAAACACATATTCATACATATAAGTACATAGATGTACAAACACATTCATATAAAATATTATAGAGAGTGAAAAAGTAGAAGACGCAATGGCTGATGGAGCTCCGCCATTGGATATGAAATGAAATCGTAACCAATACGTTTAACGAAACTAAACAGGAAATATAAATGGGAATATAAAAACACACACACACACAGTTACACACACATACAGATGTACACAAACTCATACTCATATGCCAACAACAATAATATCAAATACAACAATAAAAAGCAATCTATGAAAGAAAATTACTTCAAAGCATTATTATTTGCAGTTTGTGTGAACGAAGCAAAAGTGGCAAAGTGTGAAGATTATTGAAGGGAATCAAGAATAAAACGAAGCCACGTGGTATAAACTTTTATCTCTATGAATGCTGCTTTATATCGTGGTGTCTGTATGTCTGTGTGATAGACAATTTTGTGGATAAAAGCTTCACATTTATAACCAAAAATCGAAATCAAATCATTTTTATATTGTAACAAAACGAACACCAAAAGTCAACAAAAAAAAATATATATACATAAAAATTAATTTCATAAATCCAATTTCATATGAAAGAAGCTTTAACTTTGTCTTACTTCCAACTTTAAACACGAAATGGATTTCATTTTAATTCAAAACATAATTATTTGATATTATTGATGACAAATATAATAGTGATGATGATGATGATGAAATTCTTTGCCTTACAGTCATCCAAAGAAAATTAGAAATACGGAAAAAAGATTGTAAAATTTAACAATGCCAAAAGAGAAATCATGAATAGCCATTTTAATATCCACTTTAACACTTCCGGCTTTTGCTTTGAGTCAAGTTTGAGTCAATTTCCTGAGGCCCCATCATAAATTGCTTTTCAAAACTCCAACGAACTCGAAATCATTTTGAACTAATAAATGAAACCTTTTTTGATATAAAAATTTGAACTTCACTCACTGCGTTATTTATTAATTGCTCGAGGCCTCAGTATCTAATACCAAATGAATGCCGTTGGACGTAAAATTGACTTTGTGTTTTGTTTATTGCAGCTCAAAGTAATTTTTCATCATTTTCACAAAGCAAGTTGCAAGAGATGCTAATACAAAAGAAAATACTTCTGCTGATACCAAAAGGAGGATGGTGGATGCGTGTCAGAGTTGTGAGTTTCATTTCTGGCTCACTTTCATTTATCATAAATAATTTATTAATTTGAAAACTTTTTCTCCCAGCGCAACGAAGTTTTCTCATTTTGTTTTGTTTTGTTGTTCTTACAAATAAATACGAAATATGAACAATTTTCTCAACTTGAGTAAATTGCAACAAGAAGATCTCAAAGTGTTGTCTTTTCCATCTTCTTTAAGAAACTTGTATTTCTCTGGCATAATTCTCATTGACAAAAATTTTTCATGCAGAAATAATAAACTTTAATTTGCAAAAAGAGACAACACGCACAACATTTTATGTAAATAGAGAAACGAGAGACTTAGAAATTCTAAGATTCAACTCAATTCTTAACTAGAAGTCGAGTCGCAATAACTCTGCAGTGTTAATGTGCTCATAATCTTTTGCTTTTACTAACTCTATATATATATATATATCCTCAGCTAGGTCCCTCACCGCCTTTACTATCGCAGAGAACATCGTAGAAAAGCACTTACACGACATAGCAAAGATGACGCCTGAGCGTATGCTAATGTTTTTGGGTTGGCACGCGTTCGTAATATACAAACGCTGTAGGAGCCGCACAATGGTAAGTGGATACCCCACGCTATTCCACTACTTATGTACTAAATATCTGATGTGTGCGTATGTGTGTTGTTTGTGGGTGCTTAAGTTTATGTTTGACTGCAACTTGAGACGACAATTCCGACACTTGATGCAGCTGTTCCATACACTGGCTGCCACTTAAATTGTCACAATAAATTGAACACTCACATTAGAGTCTCATGCCATGCCATACCATACCATGTATGTGTACCATGTGCCTCATGCAAGCAAGCAACCAACCAAAGCAATCAAATCAACCCATCACAGATATCCAGATCAAAATCCAAAAAGACAGTAGACAGTAGACAATAGACAATACACATTTGACAGCAGTTTAACATAGAAACAAATTTCACAATGTCTTGATATGTAAATGAAGTGTGTTTTGTCTTTAATTTTCATATTCATGCTCAAGCAGATCTTGGGCCATGGAACCAGCTTAACTAAGCTTTCTAAGATTTCCTCCTCTTTGAAAATTTCCAACTGAACGAAGAAGATTCATACATGTACACACGAGTATTTGGCCAGCATCCATCCATATTAGATAAACAATTGGAATGACAGACGTTGCGCACTTTACCAACCGACTTATTTAATTATTAATAAGGTAAAGTTCACATGCATGTCTAGCTAAGCAGGTCATATGCATTGAAGACGTAATGGGCTTTAAAGTCCATCTTATGAACATATAATCACTCCTTCATAAGCAGATTACAAATTATTAGGTAAACGATGAAATTTTAATGATAATTTGTACAAAGACGATATGAGTGTCCATTGTGGACACAGACATCACTGCTCCATGATCTATGCATGAACAAAACTACACCCATGGCATGTGCATAAGAGAAGCTGAAACAAAAGTCAGTTGAAAATTCTTTTGTGTCCATTAATATTCACTAACTAGATTAACTAACTTTCATTTTGAGAGCCTTCAGTGTTTTCAGTTCATTTACAATATAAGCATATGTGTTTTCATGTATGTGTGTTTGTGTGTGTGTGTGTTACTAATTGAATATCAGAACTTGTGTCTCACTAGTCTAGCAAGAGAATCTAACAAAGTAAATTTAAAGATTATGACTACTGTAGCATGCTTTTAGGCGACAGACAAAAAGACACTGATTGACTATGATAAATTTTATTTAATAAATACTAGTAAAATCTAAATGAAATGCAATGCGGAGATATTAAGAAGTAGTCCTATGTTAGAAACTCCGTTTGAGAGCCATAAGCCAAGCTTAACTAAATAACAAACTCAATTCTTAAGCCCTTTGATAATAACTTAAATTGAGTTGCGCTTAGTAAAACTTATTGTAATAAAAGCCTTTTTTAGATGAATTAAAATTGGCTATGCTAATTAATGGAAAAGGCGATAGTAGCCAAGGAACCAAGCAACCAGTGAACTTAGATTAAGATTCATCAACCATCAAAATAAGTTGAAATCAAAACTAATTTTGGCTCCTTCAGTCATTCACAGTTAAGCCGCAACAATTTTGCTCGGCTGCACGCACAAACTCTACAAAAATTTGTCATTTGCCCCATCATACTTGAAGATGGTGAAAATGAATTTGTACAAGATGATGGTGATGGTGATGATGATGATGATTATGATGATGATGAGGATGAGAACGAGCAGATAAGTGAAATGTGTGAATGAAGGGTGGCATTTAATATGCTTTGCTAATTTGTAAGTTTCTTAATTTTAATGATATCCTACAAGTGATAAACATCTAGTGTTAGCTTAAAGCATCATTTAGGATGAGAGAGACCCAAACCAAGGATATATCCTTACAAGTACATAAAAGACACATAAAAGAAGGCTTATAACTTAGCCGTATGCGTAGTGTTCAGCAAAGAGAACGCGTCTTTTCAAATTACTGATAATGTCGACTCATTTATATATGCAAATATACTCGTACATACATAATTATATAAAAGTATATGAAAATGTGGCAAGCATTGAGCAAAAATTTGTTTGTTTGTTTGTGTTTTGGTTTATAAAAAGGGTTAAGTATGCATTAAATAGGCTATCAAATATATATGGTACAACACATGGGTGGATGTGTGTATCTGCTAATGCCAATTGAATGTTTAACAAATTTATGCTTCATTTTTTATGTTTTTTTATTTTTCTCCTTTTCCTTTTCCACTATTCATTTTAATCTTTGAGTTTAAGCTTCATTGAAATGCTTTGCACGATGTTGTCATTGACGTTCGTTTGGAAATACAATAAAAAAAAAAAAAAACAAAAATAAAAACATCATAAAGGTAAATTCCAGACGAATTACAGTTAAAGCTCCTGTTTTCCACACACACACACACTCACTGACATCCAATCTGCCAGTCAGTGAGTAAGTTATTTGTTCATTCATTCAATTTGTCATTCGCTTATGCCTTTTAATCATACCAAATCGACATAAAGTGTAGCTCAACATAATCGATCCCATAAAAATTGCTTACAAAATGATGGCGGCATTTTATTGTATGTCACGTACAGCAACAAACATTTATGTATAAATAAAATATATAAATGATTACAATATATCTTCATTCATGCAGTCAGTAAAATACTCTCAGTTAGTTAGTTACTCGCTCATTTATTCAATAAGTCAACAAGTCTATCAAACGCAAAGGCCATTCAAATCATTTCTTGACAATTTATTCAAATTTTCTTTCATAAAAGAAGATGTTTTTGATGTTAAAGATTTATAAATAAATACTTAAATTAGAAATTAAGATATTTCAAATTTCAATTTAAATAAAAAACATAAATATTGTATTAAAGACCTGCGCATATCTGAAATGAGAAGAAACAGTCGGGGAGGATATCTGATGGTGGAAGACTAAAGAGAAAAATAATATGGCAGTTAATTAAAAGTAAAGTGAATATTTGGAAAAAGAAGGATTACTGTAACAATATTTCCTCTGTATGCTTTTTTTACTTATCATTTACAATGTATTTTAAAATAACTTCCAATAAAAAGCCGCCTCTGGTCTTCTTTAATTATAGATTCTTTAGGATCTTATTTCAATTAATGTATGTATACATTATCACCAATTCCTTTAAATTTATTTTGTATGTAATTGTTTTCCTTTGATTTGCCGTAATCCAAAAAAAATAAAAAAAAATCTATGGGTATGTTTAGGAAATTTGTGCCTAGAATTGAAGTTTCGCGGCTGTTGAATCATAGAGAGTATTAATGCCCTATTTATCATGGACGTTGGATATTAATGACTTCACATGCGCAAAGAAAGACTACAATTGGCTTGTTTAAATGAATTTTCTTTGATTTTCTTACTAAGTAATCTAGCAAATTGGGCGCCGATATTCAGAAATAAATATATCAATTTTTTAACTTGACCACCTTATGAATTGGATGTTGTGGGACATTGTTATCATGGAAAAACTCCACTTCTCCTCATAAACTTCTAACATTGCAATTCTTTGGCATTTCAAGAAACTTTCTACTTGTCCAATTGACATTATTATTTACAATTTTTTTTTTTGGTTATAGAATTTTGGCTAGTGCTAATAAAACTACATACATGTATTGACCATTTAATTACTCCATTAAGTAATAGATTATCATGCTTCCGTTGTTTGTTAGTTAAAGGCAGCACCACTATTTTTATTGTCAAAGAAATGATATCAAATGATTCTGTCCAAACAACACACCAAATTGTTAATTGAAGGGGATTTTCAATAGAAGTTGATTGATTTTCTTCCCTACAAATGCAACAATTTATTTTATTTACAAATCCATGCAATGAAAAACGTGGCTCATCAGTGTTTGCAATTTGCACAATGAGTTGTGTGAATAGATTGTATTATTGTATTTTTGTAAATCAATTTTATTTATTTATGAGCAATAGCTACTACAGAAGCTTCAGCTCAGGGGAAGCAGGAAGGAAACCAGACTTGCCTTGAGCGGGAAACCGAACCCACGACGACTCTTGAGATGTCAGCCAGCGCACTAACCTCTGAGCCAATGAGCCAGTCATAGTATATCAATTTAAAATGTAAAAAAATATAGCAAAATGTCAAAATTTAATTCTTTTCGAACAAAGAAAGAATTTGGTTAAACCATTTTTTTCGAAGTTTGAACATTCGTACCTCTAAAATTATTTTCGTTAAAAGTGGGAAACTTAAATATTTATATTTTTTTTCGCAATTCATTTTAGCATTAATAATTATTACTTAAAACATTTTTATATCAAATAATAATAACATGAAAAATGCTTTAAATCTGAAATATTATAATAATAAATGGATATTTCTTTTATTTAGGTTTTTACATCTAATAAATCCTTCTTTTCTTTGAAATTGCTTTACCAATGATCAAGGATATACAAGGATTTTTTTTTGAATATTATTTTTCCATTCATTAAAATTCAATTAACAGTGCATTGCATTGGAAAATCTTAAATCGTAATAAATTATAAATGAAAAAAGAAAAAAATTACAATGGTGATTGTTAACAATTATCAGGGGCCGATGAAGAGAAGCCAATCAAGTTGAATTTCTTCAATTCTCCACAACATAACTGTGTGTGTGTGTGTGTGTGTAAGTATTTTTATTTATGTACAGGTTTTATTCCATTGCAATTGAATTGAAATATGTAGAAATTAATTTTATTTTGCACACACAAACACGCAACTCGAATGCAGCACACCAATTTCATTTCCATTTCAATGAAAGGAAAATTAATGTTTAATAACAGCAAGCAAGTAATCATAATTATCATTATAGTATTTTGTATTTAAACATGTGAATGCATACAATATATAGATATGTATATAATTGTGTGTATGTGTGTAAAAGAGAAAATATTAAAAAATATTTTTCTGTTGTGGTTCTTAAAATGAAAATTTATTTTAAGTTGAGTTGTGTTTGTATGAGTTTTTGCATTTGTTTACTATATGCTGAGCCTGTGGCTATACTTTAATAAATAGATATATGTATATTGTATTATTTTTTACTCGTCCTGTTGCATTGCAGTGAGTGCATTGCGTATGTACATTTGTTTAAATAAATAGTTTTGTGCATTTTATTTAATTACGACTACTTTGTCGCATAACTTTAATTAATCTTTGAGTTTATATTTTTATTATTATTATTATTATTATTATTATTGTTGATGTTGTTGTTGTCTGTCATTCTAAGGGATGCGGATGGAGATGATGATGATGATGGTGATTGTGTTTGTGATGGTGATGTTTGGTTTTTAAATAATGACCAATGCACAATTGACGTGGTTAGCCAAATTATTAATCTTGCTCGGGAATATTAAAATGAAATTTATTTTTTGTATATAAAAAAGATATAAAAGAATTAACTTGACATTAAATAAACCATAAAATGAGCTGATAAATGCTTATGAAAAGTTATTCCTACATTAAACACAGTTTGCCTTATCTTAAACTGTATGGTTTTTTGGAATTTTGCTTCTTGAGACTCTCGACAAACTTATGATGATGAACTTTACTCAAACCAAAAAAAAAGAAAAGAAAAAAAACTAAAAACTGAAACTCAACAATAACAAAAAGTAAATAAAGAATGAAATGCCAACTTTAAATAAGTAGAAAAAAGGTCAAAATAACTGGCGAAGTACAAATTTTATTTCTTTTATTATATTCTCCCCCCAAAGCAATGTTATAGAATGAAAATATCTACGAATTAATGCTGAAATAGAAATATGAAAAAAAGAAAAAAATAAGAAAAATAAAGATAAACGTAGAAATATACCAAACTTACACAAAACGCTTCGTTCCGCCATTTTTGAAGGATGTGTTAAGTCGGAAAATATGCAAATGTGCCAAAATAGTATAAGAGAAGGAGATGACAGAACAGAGAAAGAGTGAGATGAAGAGAGTAACTAAAATATGAAGTGTGAGAAAGAATGGGTAAGGAGGAGTAAGCGCGTGCGAAAGATAACACATAAAACTACTAGCAATGGCAGCAGCAACGGAAGTCCTCAAAATGTTAAAGGCAACGAAGTTGTAATGAAAGGATGTGAATCAAACGAATATATTGGAAAGAGGAAGTATGCTAGTGTTATATATGTGCGAATGTGTGTAGATGGAATCGTGTAATGCATACGAAAGTAGTTGAAAATATCATCAATGGAAAAATATGAATATCTAAAAAGGATAACGAAAATGGGCACCAAATAAAAAAAAAGAAAAATGTAAAACATGCAGAGAAAAAAAAAAAAAGAAAATAACCTAAAAAGTCAAAGTGGAAAACCTAAAATGGCATATGTATCTATCTATCTGCATAGATATTTCTGTGTGCGTATATCTCAGTATCTGTGTGAAGGACTATGAAATATCATTGTTGGCATTTTTCAGGTTAGTTTATTTGACATTTGACTTTCAACTGAGCTGTTGACTCAGTACATCATAGTCGAAGGTCATCATTGTGTTATCCTTTTTTTTTTTTTTTTTGTTTTGCTGCTCATTCCTTTGGTCAATACAAAAAATATTTAAATACTATTTAAATAGAATATATTTTTTTCTTTTTCACAATTTTCTTGCATAAATTTATTTGTCAAATTTTGTAAATAACAGAAAAAGGACGACACAACAGCATAAATCTTTGAACAACAAAAAGAATATACTTTTGTTATGTGTCCTGCTTTTCTTAAAGTAAATTTTGTTGTTCTTATTGTAGTTTATTGTTGGTTTGTTTTGGTGTTGTAGTGGAACAGGCAAACAGAAAATCTCGAGTTAAGTCATAAATGAAATCAATTCGAGGCAAGTTGCATGCAAAACTCAATTGCTCTTTACAAATACAAAGTAAATGAGCTTCAAGTATCTGGTCAATACCAATACCAACAACAACAATAAAAATACAAATAAAATGCATGAAAAGCAATAAATTAATGTAAAGTAATTGCTTAATAACAGATTTATTGTATTTGATTCTTGGTTTGCCATTGCATTGCATTGCATTGCATTTTCCCATTGATTTTCTTTTTTTTTAACGATAAAAATGAATCTACTAAGCAAATAAATTTTAAATAAACTCAATTATTTATCAGATACTATAATAAGAGAGAATGAATCCCTTTCCTCTGAACTAAACCAGAATCTTCTGTTTTGTTTAGATTACAATAAATAGTATTATTTTTATATAAATTTAAGCATATCAAAGAAATTGATTAAAATATTTTGTATTTTGTATTTGTCTTTTCATTAAGATGAACATTTATTGTCCTTAAGTCAATTCTCAATACAACAAGGCACAATTAACACTTGACAAGGCACATTTTGATTTCCCTTTGGGTTAACTCAACTCAAAGCCAATGAATCTGCATCTGCATTTAACATCATCCGACAATAAATCCAATTGCATTTATCTAATTTTTACTCTGATCTACAACATTCAAATTTAGATATACATGAAACATTGACACAACTTACAATTGACATTTAAATTTCGACAACTTGGTTGACAATATTTACAATACAAAGACCCAAACAAGTGTATTTAATTTCCCAAAAGTATTCTAAACAAATCAAATCTCATGTAAGTCTAAATTATTTGATATGAAAATTGTAAATCATTAATTGAGTCACTTAGTTAGGAAACAAAGAAACAATAAAATTATTATAATTAGAGGACACATAGAGAAATACAAAACAATGTGTCTGATTGAGTGTTTTATTCCAGTGACTGAACAAAAAAAAAAAGATTGAGAAGAAAAACACTCACTCAGTCTTATTAAAAATTAAATTATTTATAGGTAAATATAATCATTTGTGTCTGCTTGTCACCTTCAAGTTAAACTTTCACTTTCTTTTATAAACTTTTCCATAAATAATTAAGAGTCTTGTGAACTATGAACTTCATTTGGAAGTCAACTGTCACAAATTTTAGAAAATTTATTTGTAAAAACTACCAAGAATATTTGTTTATTACAAAATTGTAATCCTTTTCTTTTATTATTAATATTGTACATATGGCAATTTTCAATCCAATTAATGCGAAATACACAATATGACAAAACTGCTTGCTAATTAAATTTTAATTCAATTTCTTTTATATTTTCGGTTTTTTTTTTTTTTTTTAATTGATAAAATGAAATCTATATTTTTTCCATTTTATTGAAATTTACACTGTTTCATAAAAACAATTTGTGCTTTTCTATGGACGTGTTCACTATTTTCTGGTCGGACATGTTCATTTGGTCAATAGTTGGTTAGTTGAACCATTTGTATGTGTGCGGTTAAAGGAACAAGGACACCAAAAGCTCTAGAAAAAAAAAAAAAAAAGAACAGGATTCTGTAATTGCCAAATGATTACAGATAGACACAGACATTACCAATGAGGCGCCATACTTGGCCAATGGCCAATAAAGTCCTGATAATGCGACTGAAGTTGATAGCAAAACGATTCACTTAAACTGGGTTGTTTTCCATTTATCGAATTCGAATTTTATACCATTGAAGATTTGTAATAGTATTGTAGTTGTTGTATTAGTAGATAGAAAACTGTATACCAAAGATGTGTTGTTGTTTATCATGATTTGCTTTGGCTGCTGTGCTTATAAGTTTCTGTTGACTAAATTACGCATACGTCATGTTGGCATGAACTATTTAAAGCTTGAATTGATTACTTTCTTAAACAAACATAAATCCTCCAGTGACTTTTTCTACTTTCCTACTACTTTAACTATTCATCCTGCACTTCACCTACATTTTGCTTTTCTGTTAGAAAGAAGGGGAAAAATCAGTGAATACTAAAATGTTTACATTTAGAAATCCGGATTCACTCATTTACCAAGCAACATCAATAGGGAACGAAAGACGTTTCGTCTCACGGTAATGGGGTTTGGTGGCAGGGAAAGCAAGTGAGTCAGCTCGGCGCGCTCACAAAATGGCAAACTGGGAAACTGGTTACATAACATAAGTATGTTTTCGAACTCAAAACGAGCGAAAGTGCTTCATGGAGTAGCAAACTTTCCATCGATGGGGCTACAAAAAAACAAGAAAAAAACAAAAAAAATACACAAATAACTAAATAAACAAGCAAACAAGCAAACAAAATAAAATATGTACACAACACAAAACAAGAAAATGTGGATAGACATGGAAATGTAAGGGGGGGAAACATTGAAAAGAAATGAAAATATAAATGTTAAACAACTTGAGGGCAGCATTTCAATTCAGAGAAAGGAAAAGAAAGAAAAACTTAAGTTTGCTTTGCTTATTTTAAATTTCGTTTATTATTAAATTCGCGGGACATAGATAAATCAACAATCATTTGATAAACAAAATACCATAAGTAGGTACTAAGACTATATTCATTTAACCCCCCTTACACCCCTTACACCCACTTAAAGTGTACAGTGAGTTGTTTTGTTCTTTTTCTAGCCAAAGGCAAGAACATCTTTGTCAACCGCTCATTATGCAAAATGGAAGTAAAGGAACACGCTTCAAACTAATTTGTCAATGTCCACAGTTGTCAGTCATTCGTTCGCTCTATCACAACCATATAGTGAGAGATACGAGAAATGGGTAACAATGCTCTATGACCGTTGGCAGTTTACTCTGCATGTTGTAGTACTAAGTATTATGTCCCGTGTCATGGCCTATTCTGCTTGGAACTGACTTACTCTGCTGTTTCATTGGTCTATTTGTCTGTCAGTCGGTTTGTCTGCCTTAAGTTCAGCTCTATCACTTTCATTTCTGGTCATAAATTAGCAACGCACAACAAAAATACACGGACAAACAAACACTTGAACACACACAGACACACACACACTGTGATAAGCATACATCGACCACCTACACTGAAATATTCGCTAAGGTGACCATGCATTTAGCGTAAGGACCTCGAAAGCAGTGCTTCAGGACGTTTCGTATTTCGTATTTTGTGAGCAAGTGTATCTATCGGTGTACTGTATCTATGTGTGTGATGTGATGGTGGCAACTTTGCGAAATAAAGTTGTTGTATTGCCTTGTGTTGTGCTACATTCTGTTGTGCGATGACTGAATTTGTGATAATGATGATGACTACAGTGATGACAAAGATGATCCTGAGGCACAACAGCAACATCAGAGGAGGCATTGTCCAAATACCTTCGAATATCCTGTTCACATTTTATGACAGGTTGTACAACTACTCGTCATAATCATTGCAACCAAAAGCTTGATTCTCGCATTCTGTCCTTGCAAAACTGTATACAAAACTATTCTACTATTTCTCGTACTTTCCATCTTCATTCAGCTTCTAATGATATAATGTCTTGTTCTACATATTCTCTTCTATCTTCTTATATTCTATCTACTTATGTATACGAACGAATATGTACCAGTAATGCTACTTATTCTGCTATTGCTGCTGCTATTGCTCTTGTTGCTTTTGCCATTCATTTGGGTTAGCGCCTTTGGGAAGGCTAAGTATCCTAACAAAGGCAAAGATTGTTGCAACTTGAATAAGATCAGAGAAGCTTAGCATAAAGAGGGTGTCCTTATGAATGACAACAACAGCATACCATCAAAGCAAGAGTGCAATGAATGAAAATTGTCATAGTAAGAGGAGACCTTTTGGAAATATAGTGGCGCCTCATCGTATTAACAAAAAACGTCCTTGACCCCATGAATTTCTTTGTTCTTTGAGAATATTGTCACATATTTCTATAAAAGTTTGTGTTTGTTTTCTTAACAAATACAAAAAATACAATATTATATTCCTCTATGAAAAACTAACAACAAAACTCAATGCATTTAGTAATTTTGTTTGGTTTTTTTTTTTTTTAAATGAAAAATTCAGCTTTTAACTCAATTATTGTAAACCAACACCAACATTTATGTACTTATATCTTTATTTTTTCTACTTATCCCTTTTGACTTCTTTACAATGTTTTTTTTTTTTTATTTTTTTCTTCATTTCTTTTTATGTTTACACATTCTCTAGTCTCTTTTACAAAAGATAATTATCACACAATAAAAACAATGATGCCCTTCAACACTAGAAAAGAAATAAAAGTGGAAAGTGGAAAGTGCAAAGTGAAAAGTGAAGACTAAGAAACATAGACTAAAGAGAAGTACAATAACAATTGTTAAGGTACCCTTAAGTTTTATCTCTCATTTTTTACAATTTTTTCTTCTTCTGTTTGTTAAAAAAAAAAAAAAAACAAAAGAGGGACAAGAATAACAATTGAAAGAATGCATTTAAAGGACGCGAGATAAGAACAATTTATCTGTCTGCGGGTATTGACAACAGAACTTTGTATTATCCATAAAAAAAAAAAGAAGAAAAAGCGGGCGGCTATGTCAAGTTCTGCTGGCTGAGAATGAGAATTCAAAAGAAAAGTGTAAAATTGAAAATGGAAAATTTAAAGATAATTTTCATTTTCAAAAGTCAATTTAAAGAGTTTGTTGTTCTTATTATCATTCAGTTAAGTTAAGTTGTTCGTTTTGTATACTTAAAATTCCATTGAAGTTTATTCAAACATTTGGGAATAATAATAATTTATTACTAAGAACATAAGTGTATCTTGGTCTTGGCTTGTTATTTTGACTGCTGCTTTTGCTGCTGCCACTATAATTGCCTAATAAAATATTTACGCCAACAGAATTTAAAATGGGAAACTAAATGAAGAGAAGGAAGCTACCAGAAACAGAGTTCGATGGTGTTAATCATTTGGGAATATACTGAGTTAATTACGCAAACTAAATGCAAGGACTTGTCTATTAACCAAACTTTAAGTCTTGTGAGTCCAAGTTCAACTAACCTAAGCCATGCTAAGCTAAGCTGAAGCATTAAGGTGGCCTGTTTTTTTACGTATATCTCTTGGGTTTTAGGCATACGCACTTGGTTTTTAGCATCTCAATCAAAGGCCTATTTTGTTCTTCTTTTAGGATTCTTTAAGATTTTGGTATAAGGATGAATGAAAATTATTTGAATTGCTTTCTTTTTGCTTTGAGTGCAAAATGACGTCAATCAAGCAACGAAGCGAATGCACAAAGTCAAAAATGACAAAGGACTTTTGATAAGTGAAGCATGACTTTCGCTTTTCTCTCACTCGAGTTCTCTCAAAGTCAACATTAAATGGTGTGGAAAAGGAAAAGTTGAAATAATAAATTGAGTAATAGAGAATAAAAGAAACACAAAAAAGAAAGCACTTAAACCACAATTTAATGTGTTTTTCTTGCCCTTTTCCTTTATATTTTGAATATTGAACTTTGAATTCGGGCAGTAATTCTTTGATGTAAAAACAACACACACACACACACAATCACAGATGTATGTAAAAGTGAAATTATTAACATAATATTATACATTAATGTATCAACATATGTGAAAGAATATGTTTTTAATGTCATTCAATCTCCTTTAGGCTTTCACTCCTGTTGATTCTGAGTAAAACATGCGCCTACCCTTCAACAGCAAACATTCATAATTCTTAACATTACAATTCATCTTTTTTCCTTATCGATTTGACGCACAGTTTCCCTGCCATTTCTACTATATGCCATCATCATCATCATCATTATTATCATCATCATCATCATTATCTTGATTTGCTTCGCTTGCATGCACTTCACTAATGGTTTTATTTCCTCTCACTCACAGGAGTTTGTTTCTTGTTCCTTTCATCATCAACAAACATAAATACAAGAAAGAGAAATGATATATGACTTCTTTCATTTCCTTAATGAAATTAACTTTTTCCGCGTTACCTTGAAATAAACTAACTTCTTCGAGTATCTCAATCTATTGACTCACTCAAACTACAAGAGTCATCTACATAACAAAGTACGTTACCTACAATCATTAAAGGTAGTTGCTTACCTTGTCTTGTTCCGAAGGCTTTAATTTGTACAAAGTGTCACAAAAGGGATTAATTTTTAATTTTATATGAAAATAAAATATGAAGGACATATTACAAGGACTAAAGCGGACAATAATTTTAACTTAGCACAATGCAGACGACAGCAGGAATTTCATAGATTACAGGATTATAACTAACAAAACGAAATAAAAATTGCACCGGACTCGATGCTATTCTATGGAAGACAACCTGGGATTACAAGGACACACTTTCTGATTCACATTTAACTGTTGGACATGAGAAGAATTGGCTTCGGTAAAACTTTGCACAATTATTAACACGTAGGAATCGTCGACAACGATGGCGATGACGATGAGGATGAGGATGAAGACAACACTTTGTGCTTAAGCGTGCATTGTCCTGACTGGAATCCTTGGAAAGTTTTTATGCCATTTTTATTAATAGCGTTAAAAACTGTTTCAAAGCTTTAAGAATAAAATTAAATAAAAAAAAAAATGTGTCTCTGCATATTATGATTATACACTACAAGTGCATGTTGTATGTGTGTGAATGTGTGTATCTGTGTGTATATGTGATATTGTATTGTACTATTACCATCCAACATGATGCTATCAAAGTAAGCTTTTCTATATAGATTCTTTCGTTCATTTCGTTTCGTTTAGTACAAAAATATATATAATGTCTCGAAAAAAGCAATTTATTTAATTGAAAATTGTCTCTGCTACTGCCAGTGACAGCAAACTGAACTGGAATTGTAGCAGGAGCAGATTCACCAGTAGCCAAAGTCAAAGCAACATAGAATGCCGAAGCAAGTGTCCCGTCTTGCTCTATGAAAACTATGTAAGTTTTACTTCATTCATCCTTACTGCATTTACTCGTATTTTGCTGTTCTTATTTTCTTTTCTATCTATACATGTATCCCTCTTCTGTCTCTTTCTTTTTCCCCGTTCTCCTGCTCTGCATCTTCGTTTATCCCATTTCCTTTCTCCTTTATCAAAGCTTGTCTTTTTACATTTCTTTTTGTTTTTATTTTTTTTTTTGTGTGTGTGTGTGTGTGTGTGCAATTTTTCAAAGCAAAACTTGAATGCAATTGGATTCTTTTTCCTTGTAGTATCCACCAATCTTTCTTCTTAATATTTTTTATTGTTATTCTGTTGTTGTTATTATTATTGTTCTTGTAAATGTCCTGACAGCATTGGTATGCAAGATGATTTATTAAAGTGTAGTCAATGCAACTAACACTAAATACCGATTTTGTTCACATTGTCCGCCCTCATATCCATTCAATAATAATATTGTTCGCCCACACACATACACACTCATAGATACGAACATACACTCTATTCCAGATGCCTTGAAGTATACTTTATATTATTATTTTTTATTTTTAAATTTACTTTAAATTTAGAAACAGAATTTTTGATATAAAAATTTGAGATACTTTTTAAATTTCTTCTTCAATTATTAATAATGAACATTGAAATAAACCAAAGCACGTGCACTGATTTCACATTATATAACTTGCTCATTATATTTGCAACATTCGCCTAATTAGTTAAATATTCCTTATACAATTTTCCACAGAAGTTTCATTAAGGCAATTCTTATAGGCACGTACGTACCAAGTTTCAAAATCACACATACTCGTAGATACTATATACATTTACTCATACACATATATGCAGTTTAATATAAAGTTTATTGAAGTCTTATATGAGCATAATTGCAAAATGCATTCAAACGAGAGTAGAGTAAAAAAATATTCAAGTAGAGAAAAGAAAATCTTATGTTTCAAATTCTTTTCATTTCATTTCTCAAGCGTAGACAAAAATAAATGAATAAATATCATCTGTTTTTCCAAAGATTTCTTTGGGTTTACAAATGGAAAATATTAGTATTAAAACTAGCAAATATGTTGGATGAATAAACTATTTTTAGTGAAATTTCATTTCAATTTGATTGTTGAAATAAACTAAGTACTTGCATAGCCACTTTTATAGTCTTTAATAAAAAATAATCCATATAAATTATACTGCAAGTATTCAAGAATCTGTGGTGATACATGGGTACATAGTAATGAATCCAGGAACTCTTTACTTTACCCTCGTCTATATTCTTGTGTATAAGTTGATAATTGTCTCAAAAAATTAAAAATTTTATAACACAATTGAAACGTGCATTTCAAAGTTCCAAAGAAAAGAACTATTGCATGTTTTATGAAAAGAAGTGTTTTCTTTCTTCTGAAATATCCTTAAAAAAAAAGAATAGAAAATAAATAGAAGAAAATATTTATAAGAAAATCAATAAAGTACAGAAAATAGTTTCATTGTTTTCTGTTCAATGTTATAATTATAAATTATATATATATGAATAAAAAGAATTTCTTAAAATATTTTAATAAAATCAGTTTAATTTATATTGAAGTGTAAGAAATTATAACTAAAAACAGAAAAGAACTATACCATGTATTTAGTTTATGGAAAGTATTTCATGCAAATTTTATGCCCACAAAGTAGCATAAAGTGGCATTGAAGACAAACAAAAAGTTGCGACAGTAAAACTTTCCTTGCGATAACTTTTCATAAACTTACTGAACTTGGCTAGAACTTTGTTAGTAACAATAAGCTTAGGGACAAGAAAAAAAAGGGCCATCAGCACAAGTACTGTGATGTCAGTCAACTTTTTTGACGTTAGACAAACGACGTTCAGTCATCTGGTTAATTCTTAAGACTTTTCATTGGAAAAAATTATTATTATTTAAAAGTTTTCTTTTGTTAATTATAAATCCAAATTGCAATCATTTGTTAAGATGACTTGGAATCAAAATTTGGTTTGGTTTTCTCGTTTAGCAATGGTAAGTTACAACATAATATTGTATAGCAAAAATGTGATGAAATGAAATAATAGAAATAGTATAAGATCGATAAAAATATGTAATGATGCTTTTTTATTTCTAATATCTTTATAACATTTCAAAGGACATAAAAATTATAAAAATGAGACAAGATCTTAGGCATCGATTAGACGCTACTTTCTCAAATTTCCACTTGAAAAGTATGTACTTGTGAAAGCAACATTCATATGATCAGATGTGTTTGACTATCAACTTACTCTATGAATACTGAAAAGATTGGACATTCCTTTATTTATTTATTTATTATATTATTTTTTTTTTTTTGTTATATTGATAGTATTTATGGAATCTCCTATATAAATAAATAGGACTAACAATAAGGTTATAATTCTGAAAATACTAATACACGTGTGTCCCTCCTACAATGAAGAGAAAGAAGCTCACTTAGCACTACGAGCCTCAAAAGGGCAGCACGATCGTTACGGATCAGTCGAGATGAGTTCCTTGTATGGACAAGGACTCTGGCTAGAGGATTAACATGTCGAACTTTAGTAGTAGTAGTTTATCCATGTAAATAGCTTTACGCTTGGAACATTCTTCTTTTATACGTGGTACTTCCAGATCTTTGTGAATGTCTTCATTCCTGATATACCATGGAGCTCCCGTGATTGTTCTAAGCATCTTGGATTGTGCACTTTGTATAACTTCAATGTTACTCGCGCTCGCGGTACCCCACAATTCAAAACCATAAGTCCAAATTGGAAATTGAATTGATTAGCCAGTGAAGACTTTGAGCTCTTAGTCTTATATACATCTTTTTAGCTTCTATATGCTTCCGCCAGGTGAGCCATCTGTCCGGATGAATGCCAAGATAAGTTATTACTTGAGTTTGAGGAATTGTAACACCATTTAACGTTACTGGTGAACAAGTCCGTCGGTTCAATGTAAATGAAATGTGCTTGCATTTCGCCTCATTGACTTTAATTTTCCAGTTGGATAACGACTCCTAAAGGCTTTTAAGATGAGCTTCCAAGCCTGCAGAAGCTTTAACTGGGCAAAGGGAGCGACTGATTATGGCAGTGTCATCAGCAATTTGACTACTTGTTGGTCCCAAGACATTACTGCTTTTATCTTAAATTCATTTGTAACGAAAATTTTCTGCCTTACTACAAACACTCGATTTGTTATCTAAGATTACTGGACTCAATGCGTATTTTTGGGTAGCAAACATTTAATTTTTTAAATCAAGCCCTCATGCTATACTCGATCAAATGCTTGTGCTATAGCAGGGAATACTGCTGAGCAATATTCTCGCAGTTCAAAAGCAGTTTTTATTTCCGAATTAACTCCGTTGACTTGATCAATCGTTCCATGTTTTGCTCGAAAACCAAATTGATGATCTGGGATTGAACTATTTGCTTGTAAATGATGATTGAATTTGGCTTTAAGAACCTTCTCAAATAACTTAGGAAGACATGGAAGCAGGTCATATGAAGAAGGACATGTCCTATCCTTCCCGAGCTTTGAAAATATTATGATAACCGATTTCTTCCATTGCTTTGGAAAGTATCCAATTGGAAGAAGCACAAATTTGTTAGTAGATAGATTAGGTTGAAACACGTGCTCTTCATCAGACCGAGCCCAACTTCCGCTTCTGTCTCTAAAAGGTGAATCCAGCTCCATAGGATTTTTTAGCGATTTTTGCACTTTCCAAACTGAAAATCTAGTGTTTGTTTGTATTTGGTAGGTTGTAGATATAGCGCCTTTGTGCCTCGAGCTGGTCGCTGAAAAGTGCTTTGTTTAGTTTTTTTGTTGATTTTTTTAGCCTTTGCTTAGCAGTAGGAGATCTGTGCTGTTGCCATTATCTTCCATTGACCTCTTTTATTTGGATGATGTAGGACATTGTTATCATAGCAAGTGCTTCTTTACAAAAGTAGTATAATAAATATTGCAGAAGACTCTACAAAGTATATGACCAATATAAAGAGAGTAGTCTATATACATATTGTAGTTGTTTTATTTAAGATTGTTTTAACACATCTTATTCCCCCTAGAGCATCTAGAAAGAATTCTTCTCATTAATTAATATATAGCATTTTTCCTTTTCAAGTTATTATTATAATCTGTAAATCTGTTATCTTCTAATTTGATTTGGCAAAAACACAAGATAGTTCAATTAAATATTTATGTTAAAATGGAAAAATAAATTTTTTCTTCTAGTTTCTTAACTCCAAATTAAATATACAATTGTTTCGAATTCATTGGGGATACTCTGTTCCGTTGGTGTGTATTTTTTATAAAAGAAATTGTTACAATATGAAAACGATGAATCCTGCCGTCTTTCCACACTTGGCAACTGTGCTACTTAACAATGAAATATTCATTATCGCTTGGTTGTTTCTTTTTGCAGTTTCCCGAAACAAAAACTCTAAAGAGAAAACTGTCTTCAAGGAGTTGCTTATTATATAGTTCATGTGCCTGACTCTTTCTAGGCTTCGGCATCTTGTTACTACTGCTTACAGTCGCAATTTATGTGTAGAAGAAGAGACTTAGATTATGTATGGAGGAAATTTTGTATTGATTTTTTGGAATGAAATAAATAAATTTAATTGTAATTGTTCTATATGAAAGCTGAAAATTTTACATTTAATTTAATTAATTAATTTAATTAAATAAATCAGTTATTCTATCAATTATTGGTTACATTCTTTTATTCTTAGAATACAATATCATTGGTTTTATATGAATGTTAGTAAGAAATAGTTGAGCCTTATTGAGCCTGTAAGTCGAGTTGATCATTTTTAATTTTTAAAAGATTTCTAATTCACATTTTTGACATGAAAATTTTTCCATTGGCATTAAAAAAAACTCCTACCATCTATTCTCATCCTTGGGACAAGCAGCATCTCTGCTTGGATCACATGGCTTAGCCTCTGATGGTGTTAAGAAGAAAACCAAGGAAAAGTAAATGAAAAATATCATAGAAAGTAGAATATCAACTTACCAGCCAAGGATTGATAGACTCCAAAAGTTGCTATTAAGGCAAGAGTGGATAACAAGAATAAACTTAAATTCATTTTTCTTTTAGCAAGAAATTACCTTAATTAACTGAATTCCTAAAAAAATAAAAAATGATCATCTTTATATAGTAAGTACATAGTTTGAAATTAGTTTTGCTTGACTTCCCTTATTATAAGCAAATAATTTCAATTATTGTTTCTATTTAAGCGAGTAACAAGATTTTCCAGTTTATTTTAAATTATTTAATATGTCATTTTTCTTTTTTTCTTTTTTTTTTTCTTAATTTGCTTTTTATTTACTCATATGGAATGATGCTTCTAATAAATTTGCCAACAACTAAAGCATAAACACAAAATCCAAATATTAGATAATTTCACTAATCCATTTCTCATTTCATTTCTCTCTGTTGTTATTTGTTATTTTGCAAAAACCATCAAAAAACAATAAGTTTTTACCATAAATGAAAACATTTGAAAATATTTTTGAAAATTATCATCATCATCATCATCATCATCATCATTCTTACCAAAACACAAAACAAAAAGATCACAATTAAAATTGTTGGGTGCATTCATTTAGTGAGTGAGTGAGTGAGTGAGTTTATATTTTGTGGTGAAAATGAATGAATATTTTGAATATGAAAATTACAAAACATATAAAGAAAGAAAAAAAAAAAGCACAAACAGGAAAATTAAACAAAAACATACAACATAAAAGCAAAACAAAATGCACCACAAAATAGCGAAATGCAAACAATTTGGGAAATTGTTGTGAAATGAAATCATGATGATTTTATCATCAAAGAGAGGACTCAGCTGCGGCATTTAAAATTTTTCCGCTTAAAATGCAATAAACTTTTGCATTGAAAAATTAGTGGAAACAGTTTTTGTTACAAAAATAAAAAAAATCACTTTTCAATTGAAAAGTTAAAAATTTGTTAAAAATGAAAGCATATCTCAGTCCGCCTCCCCAATCCCTGCTAACTGTCTTTGATGTCCTGCCTTCATGTTCGCTTACAACTTAATTTTTATCAATATTTTTACAGATGTTTAGACTTCTGTTCTTTGTTGGAATATAATTTTTCTTTTCTGATTTTTTTTTTTTGTTTAGATCTTTTATTATATTTTTTGGCAACTCGTATTAAATGAGTTGAGTTAAGTTGAATGGCTTTCAAAATTTATAGCCAACTGAGAGGTTGCCAAAAAATATTGTAATAAAATAGTCAAAGATAGTAGTAGTAGTTCGTTCTTCTTTTTGTAATTCATTCACTTTATTGAACACTTCACGCAACTTAAATGGTTTTGCTTGTATTTTATATACTTGTTTTTATTTTTCTTATACACTACAGATAGATCTATTAAATGTTTGCTATATCAGCTTTTGATTTTAGTATATATCTAGGACTACCATTGCTGCTTCTGATAAGCGGGACTTAGGGTTCGATTACAGAAATGGAACTTAAGGAATACCTACCATGTCTTAGGCAGCCAACTTCAATCCACCTTGTCATCAAAAGTAGAATCTTAATTAGGATGGGGTGCAAATAACATAAAGGATCCAATGAAATCTTCAGCTCAGTTCTTAGGTGGAACCCTCAAAATGCGATAAACTGTGATATATTAAAAACCTACAACTATTTCATTATTATTCAGATATTCAAAGATATAACAATTGTAGTATGTAAACATCATTCACGGACATTTGATTCAATCAAATCAAAAAGTGCCATAAATTAAACCACATTATATTTAGTTTTATTTATTCCATTTCATAAAAATATAAAGGATTCAAAGAGAAAATTCATACAAAACATATACCATAATCATTTTTACCGAGCAACCATATGTAGGTTTGCTACATTTCAATAAATGACAACCAACAAGAAACCACAAGTAAATTAAATTTTCATAAAATTATAAAAAAGAATTTCCTTTATGGTTTTCAATCTTTTGTCTTTTCTTTCTGTTTTTGAGGTTTCTTTGCTTACTTTTTTTTCACATTTTTTGGCTCTTGCGTTTTGCACAGACGAGTTAACATATTTCATTGCTAATTTCTTTTCAATTTTGCTTAGATAGAAGGCAAAATTAATGCTTCGAAAAAAAGTAGCCACAACTTCAGTGAGATATAGAACATTTTATGGCAACACATGCTCCTCATAAAACTAACTAAACGAATACTAAATGCTGCCACTTCTTCCATTTAAGAGTCTCTTCTTGCTTTCCAAAGGATCAAAGGTTGGCCTACGTACAATATTTCTTGCCCACCCCTTCGGAAAAAAAGTACTTAAATAAACATCTCGTTTGCAAAATTCTTGATTATTTTGTTTAGGATTTTTTTTTTTTTTTTTTTTTCATTTTGTTTCATTCTCTTTTGTTTTTCTTTTATTTTTTTCCTTCTCCATGAAAAGGTTAAGGTTTCAAAACAATATAACAGCTGCTAAATGACGCGTAAAGTACTCAATTCAACTAAAAACAACATTTGTTTTTCTCTTACTTCTTTCGTTTCTGTTTCTTCTGTTCATTCCATTGGTCTTCTCCTTTCTCATATTTTACTTCTTGGAAGCAAGTAATTTTCCAATTGCTTTACATTTATTTTTTCTCTTATCGACTTTGTTTATTTCTTTAGCATGTCATTGACAACTCATTTCTTTTATGTTTAATGTAAACCGCAAAGAGATTCATTCTAAGCACTACAATAATTTCGCTAATAATTTTGATTATATAAAATTCAATAAAATTTAACAAAATCTTTGGACATTTCAAATAAAATTCACTTGGTTGACTGCATTTAACTCTGATTACCCGAGTTACAATTTCAACAGATATTTGTTAAAAGATGCATAGAATAGAATCGATACAAATTTTATAAATGATATACATTTTTACTTAGTTTAGGGTAATTCAAATGGAAAAGAAAGTAATGAACCTATTGCAATTTAACTTTTTCATCACTTGGGAATGAACTGCACATAGAAAGAAACTTTTACATCAAAGCATAAACATTTTATCATTTTTGACTTTCACACACTATTTTAATATCATTCGTTTTCCTTTTATGTCTCACACATTCTTTCTGTGTACTTTGTCGCTTTGTCTGTGCCACATCCGTTTCCGTTTTTATGGTTGCTGCAAGGTAACTTTATTTGTACTCCCGACATGCACGGCCAATCAACGTTTGTGCAACATTGGTGCCATCATCTATAAATGAGTCACGCAGCATGACTTATTTTCTCTATTCGTTTCACTAAATAAGGAAGTTTTGTGTGTGTGACCTTATTGAGGAAAGTATGAAATTATTAAATGATAGCAACAGGTTAAAAAAAATTTTTCTACTTCCTTATCACATTGAACTATTAATGAGATTTAAGTATATAGGTTTTCTTATCAGTTATCGATACATTTTTGAAGATGAACAAATACGAACTAAAAAATTAACAATTCTTTAATGCCTTCTTACCCTTGCTGTGTAATTTACACACAAACTAGTTAAAGTTTTTGGAATTTTAAAATCAATACTTAGAAAACTTAACTGATCAAATTACAGAAACCAAAATTAAACTCACAGGTATCAAGCCGAAACAGTAAATGGGCAAAGATGACGTGTGAAACTTAGTATGACTAAGCTTGATGAAAGTTCTGCTCCCGATACACACTAGATGCATATAATCATTTCATTCATTTAAAGATATTTCCACAAAAAGTAATTTACATAGAAATTCACATAATCATTAACAAAATGAAACATTAAAAACTTCCATTTTATAAATCCCTTTCATCGATGCCTATTCTAATCTCTAATCGATTAATGCCTAAAAACGAAAGTAATGACATTCGTAGAACAATGTAAAATGTAAAATGAAGGAAAAACAGGGTGATTTCAGAAAACTCCAACTAATCAGCATCAGCAAAATGTCATTGCCTAATCCATGATGATGTTGAGGAACAAAAACTGAGTGAAACTGACAACTTTCATGACCAAAGACATTATTAAATCTGAGCAAAATG
Organism: Amiota minor; assembly: GCA_037043295.1. Classification (NCBI taxonomy): domain Eukaryota; kingdom Metazoa; phylum Arthropoda; class Insecta; order Diptera; family Drosophilidae; genus Amiota; species Amiota minor. The sequence continues at coordinate 1,719,188 of JBAMAW010000483.1, forward strand.
GGTAAAACTGAAAAAAAAGCTGAATGAATGAAATAAAATAACAAAAGATGAAAATAAATTTAGAAAAAAGGGGCGAAAAATGTAAAAATATTCTAAACCCGGAAGTAAAGAAAAGAATAAAGGTGTGCACATAAAAAGAAAATACACCCAATTGTATCCGACTAGATTATTTCGGTTGCTCCCAGTTGAGCAATAAAGTTAACAGTAGCCAAAGAAGGATTCAGAAGACAAAATGCCAACAACAGCAAAAAGGCGCAAAACAAATACTACAAACGAACGAACAAATGTCAGTCGTTGCGTTCAAATTTTATATCTGGTCTTAGAGTCAGTCGGTCAGTTTGTCGGTCAGTCAGCATTCCATGATAAAGGACAACAACGCGTCTTACGACAATGTCATCAATGTTGACAATGCCCTCATTGTCATCAGTGTCCCGTTTCCATTCCATTTTAGTCAATGTTTGGTCTGTCAAAGGTATTTTGAACATTATGAGCATGGATTTTCCCATTTTCTCCCTAAATTTTCTTATTTTTACCAACTTACTTCAAATAACCAAAGAAAAAAAATATCATAGTGAAAACCCGAAAACAGCATAGAGAATCAGCTTAAGATTTGCCAAAAGACAATTGAACAAAGACATAACTGCCGGCTACGCCTCACACTGGCGATTCCATCATAGCACAGGTGTGGACTCCACTCACTCAGTCCCCCTAGCTCGTTTGCAGATGATCATAAGCACAGAGTTTCCTTTATTGTAATCTGCATTTAAGTGGCTTTTCGTTTTTAGCTTTCTCTTCTCGTACTCATTCTTTGCTCTTTTTTTCTATTTTTATTTTTATTTTTTTTTTTCTTCTTCATTTCAGCTGTCTTCACTTCAAAGTTACCACCTACTACATATACATTTTCTTTCATTTTTTGTTTTGGATAGGGAAAATTGCATTCGAATTTCGGTTCGTTTCGTTTCTTTTGAAATGGTAATATTCACCTTTGACTTGTGTGAAATCTAAGGAAATTGCTAGACAATTTTATTTTCATCTGCTGTTTGTGAGCATTTTATTGCATTTTCATTTTTATTCCTTTTTTCTAAAGCTACCGGTTAAGATAAGAATGGAACATTTCTTCTTCTTCCCCATTCACACAACATTTCTCCTTTAAACTTAAAGAAAAAATAAATAAATCTTGTAAATATGAAGCTTTAATACTTAAAAGAAAGCTGACCCTCAAGCAGAACTCAAGGCACAAACAGTAAAACAAACAAATGCAATTCAAGTACCGGAAATAATTTGCTCAAAGTAACAAGTACCGTAAGGTACAGTAGTAATAAAAAAAATGAAATGGTGGCTATGGCGACAACATTAAAATTAACAGCAAACAAAAGCTTAAGAAAATTTCTATGGAGAAAATAACACAAGTAAATGAATGAGTTGGGTGGATCAAAGGAAATACTTAGTTGGAATGGGTGGATGTGGATTGGGTGACTGAGTAATTCTTGGAGTCATTTGTGTTGATGCACTTAATGCACAAGCGCGTGCACAATTCGAAAATATTTCACACAAAATGAAAACAACAAAGCGCGCACTAAAAGTTAATTATAATTTTATGAACTTTAATAAACAACAACATTAACCGAAGCACTTAGCGTCGTTTAAGTATTACTGCCCTCCATTTTCCTTGTTCTTCTTCTCGTCCTTGTTGTTTCCCTCTTTGTTGTTCTTCTTGTTCTTAATGCATTGTCAGATACCCTCAAGTGTGTGTGCGTAGTATAAGTAAGTGAGTGAATGGAAGTGTTTACTATTCTTTCCTTATTCCCTCAACCATGCAAGCCAATGAAGTAAATACATAAATGCAAGATACATAAAATATATACAAGAACATACGCTTGCTTATACAATTTATCATGATTCAAGCTATGCACATAAGTGATTTCAATAAGAAGAATTTTTTTAATTTTTTATGTAATTTATATCAAAATTTTGACATAAATATTCTCTGATATGAACAATATATAATATTTCTAATGTACATCAAGTCATTTAATTAGAAAAAATGCATATAATATAATTTGAAGACACATGATTTCAACTAAAATGATGCTACTAAATATCAAACAAAGTACAATACAATAACTTTTGAGGTTTGCATATGCAGCCAGAGATAGATACATTTTGTATGGTTGGGGGAGAGATAGAAATTTGCATGATGCCATGATGTTGCGAATGCAAATGTTGGCTAAGCAAGCAAAAAAATCACTGAAGCATACAACTAACATGGCTGACAGTGAAACGACCGTCGACCGACATTCATTCGTTGACTAAAACTGCAAGAGCGCAATGAAAATGACATGGAAAATGCCAACATTTTTCCGCACTGAACGACTGACTTCATAAATTTTACAGCGGAAGCGTATACGGCGTGGCACATCAGTCAACAGGACAACACAGACATACAGACAGTCAGTCAGTCAGACAGATAGACAGATAGACACCCAGACAGATGCATAGAAGGACATATTTAGCATGCACAAGAACAACTACAAACGAAAGAGAGTGATGCACGGCAGCATCAACATCAGCAGCATCAGTAGTTCGGAAGTCACTGAGGTCGGAAAATTAAAAGGCAAATTTGTTAATGAAATTAAAGCTAAACATGAAATGAAAACTCACTCATTCAATTGAATTCATGAGTTGATGTGAAACAGTGAAAAAAAAAAAAAAAATAGCGTGCTAACAACAAAATGCCGAAATTTCCTGAGCAAAAATGCGCCCACGGCAAAATTTAATCATTCGCTGCATATTTTCTTATAGGAATTTTTGAACATGCAATGCAAGGAAATTAAAAAAGTTCCATCAAACCCTAGAAGTAAAAATACTTTTGAATTCAGTACACATAAAAGAAGGAGAGAAGGAAAATAAGGTGCCAAAGTGAAAAATTTCATTAAAAAAAACAATAACAAAATAAAATAAATAAATAAACAACAAACTTCAAGGCAATAAAATAACAACAAAAACAACAATAGAAACAAATTGAAAGTTGAAAAAGTAATAAAAATAAAAACTTTGTTAAAATTGCCTCGCAATGTTAAAATTTCAAATATCAGCATTTTTTTCATTTGCTTTTGTTTTTTGCTTTGAGTTTCAATATTAAGACAGCAAAGAAACTCTATCAGTCTACTAAATCATATAACTTTATTTGATTCCAACATCAACACAATTAAGTTTTTGTCATGATTTTAATAATTAAGTTTATCAAAAGTTTGGAAAAACCCACAATATAAAAAATTGAAAGACACAATTTGTCAAAATATTGTATTTTATTACTTTGATATGCTAAAATACCGAAACTTTGTTTTTAGTTATGAATATTTTAAATACGATTACATGTATAAAATAGAGAATACTATAAAATTTTTCCTATGTATCACAAAAAAAAAAAAAAATTTAAAGAACTTTAAGATTGACATGAAAATATGTAAATAAATAAATGAATTATGAAATCTGTGTATGCCAGACAAGTACAATAACATCAGCGTCAGCTTCAGCGTAAAGCAATTCACTCTCAATAAGCAAATTACTATGAGAAAATTGCAGTAAAAGAAGCCACAAACCGGAAGCGGAAGCAATTGCCGCCATTTATTATTTTGCACACAGTGCAGACAACCAAGGCAAAAGCAAAGGCATCAGCAACAGCAACAGCAACAGTAAAATCAAAAGGAAACCCAAATAAGTGTGGGTAGCTGAAAAAAGAAAAGGAAGACGAGCCAGGCAAAGGATGCATGGAAATACTCACATATATAACAGCGCAAGTGATAATGACTTGCCAATAAGCAAAAGAGCAAGACGCAAAAGGAAGAAGTCTGTCTATCAGTCTTTCTGTTTATCAGTCTGGCTGTGTCAGTCAGTCAGTCAGTGAAATAGTAAGGAAAATCACAGTAGCCTCGATAAAAGCCATATCGCGGTGCTGTGGCTTTGTGGTTTTCTTTCAACCAGATTGAGTGAGTGCAGAGTGGCGGGTTGATGGAAAATCATTTAAGAATTGTGTTGGCATTTTTAGCTCAACTTCAGACAGCCAACTTAAACTAAACTAAATGTCAAAACAGCAACAAAAACAACAACAACAACAACAACAATTCAAATAAATCAAATATAAAATGCCACAAAATTTATTTTTATTTTTTGTATGTTTTTGTTTTTCATTCTCCCCCAAAAAATATTGTACTAGAAAACATTCTTCGTATTTGACAAGTTATTTCAATTATACACACAATATTTGCTTATGAAATTTTATTCAAATGCTCAACAAAATGAGTTTTAATTAAGTGAACGAACTTGTTGTTGCAGACAGATTAATTTAAATCTTCCACAAATAAATGAAAGTATTACAAAGAATGCAAAGAGAATGCATCAAAATCATGTTTTATTAAAAACAAAATTCTATGTAGCATTTTAATTTTGAATCAACTCAAGTGAACATAACCATGTAAATAAATAAAAAAGAATATAAATACTCGTACAAGATTACACAAAACATTAGGTATGCAAAAACATAGGGCCACCCAAAAATATGAGTAGTAAATAAGAAGAAAATGGGAACTGAGTACTTCAAGCCCAATTCGATCAAAACTAGTAATTTTTACTAAAGTTAATGAAGTAACAAATTTAGATTTATAAACGAAAACTAAGTATATATGCATTTTTCAATATATAAATAGCACCTCCGTAACCATTTGTTCTGATCTATCTTTTGACATACAAAACAGGATAATAAAATTTATACAAAAACTAATAAGAACGTTCTCTTCGACTACGCCGAAGATGAAATATTCTTCACGGGATTTGTATGGGAGGTACTTTCCTAATGGTCCGGAGGTACTTTCCTAATGGTCCGGAGCAAAAAACAAAAGAGTTCTTCTAAAAAGAACATGAATTCAAACAGTTGATTTCTATGGGAGGTAATAAGTATACTTTATGTGGTTTTTTTTTTTTTTCTTCTTCTGCCTGTTACAAACTTTATGACAAACTTATAATACTATTCACTCCCGTGAAGAGTATAAAAAATTTAAGTAGTGTGCCTCACCCTCATAAGCACAATATGGAAGTGAAACTTCTTTAGCTAAAGGAAGTAAATCCAAAAATTAGAAAATGAAATGTAACGAAAATCAAAATACGATGATTTTCCAGAGACGTAGTGGGGAGACGCACAAAACAATGAGCATTGTCTTGTGCTAACTCGTCTGCAGCATAGAGAATGAATGCTTATGCATTAGTAAGAGAGAGATACAAAATGCTTTGCTGATTGTGTTTGCTTTACGAAAGAACGTAACGAACAAGCGGACGAATGACCGAAAAATAAAATAACTCTTTTGTATTAAAACAATATAACATTACAATATTCTGTATTATTGCATGATCATCTACCTTTGAAGTTTCACTTCCATATGGTATTTGCTTAAATAGCTCCAACATAATGATAACATCGTCAAATTTTGATTTTCGTTGCATTTCATTTTCTCTTTTTTTGGACTTACTTCCCTTCGCTAAAGAAGTTTCACTTCAAAAATCTCTAAGAAGACATATTTTAAAAGTTAGTTAAGACTGTTTGTAATGTACCAAACAAACTACACTCTTATGGTAAAGTCTTATTGTATTGTAAGCTTAACGAAATTCAATCCATTTGCGTTGAAAAAATCGACTGAGTTAACGATACATCGATAATAAAATAGAATCACCGATTTATACGCAATTTTTGTTTGGAAGTTTTTTCAATAAGAAGTGTCTTTTGTCCGCCTTCAAAAGACGCTTTCTACAATAAGTCAATGCATTGTCTCTATCTTTTTGGAATGCATTTTGTTCTAAAAACACAACGAAAAACTTGGACTAAGACATTTATCTACCCACATGAAATGCCCGCCTGTTGGAAGTGTCAGCAGCTAGAGATTTCACTGAATATGCATATTAAAAATATACTTATATTGTAGTTTAGAAAACACAACAATGAATAAGGATTGAATGTTTGTGCTATACGACAGATTTGGCAATAAATTTCAGTCAAGTTGCAACAATTCTAACAAAATTATCAAGCTTATGTGTGGTCTCTCATTGCATTTGTGAAGTATGACATCCCTGTGTTTCATACCTAAAGTATTACAACTAAGTATAAATTATCTCATATTTTTTTTTTATTAAAATTTCTTTGATTTAAGTACAAAAATTAAGTAATACAATAAAACACATAAAAACTAAAATCAGATCACAATGAAATTGTTACAGCAAAGCAAATGCGAATGACAAATGAAATCCTTTAATATATAAAAGTTCCTAATACTAAATTATGGCAAAAGTCTTACACACTTAATTTAACCAAATATACGATCATTCATCGAAGAGCACAGCTTACGGCGACGTTGATGTTCATTTTCTTTGCTACGCATAAATACCTGATAGTCAATTAAACGCTTTGAATCCAAAGGACCCCAATCTGCATATGGTTTCAGGGCATTGCATAGACGAGATTTTAATGAACCCTTTTGCTGTTTGCAAACAGCATGCAAGGCCCAGTAGATAAGTTGACCCGTTATAAAGACGGTCACACAGACACCAAAAATGTGATAGGCATAGGGAAACTCTTGGCCATTATAAGTCAAAGGCTTCATGGTCACAAGCATATAGACTAAAATGACAATCATAACAAATGGTGTAACTAGTGACCAACAAATACGATAATAAATTGAAGTCTTAATATCCAACATGTATTCAGCATCTTGACAGAGACGTTTAACGCCATAAACCCAACCAACAGCAATAAGTTCCACAATAGCAGCGATAAGAGATACAAATGTTACACCATAGAAATCCAAAAGTGTGATGATATATTGACCACCAGGTGTTATGTACACCAAGCCAATGAGGTAGCCAATTATCGAAATAGTGATAACAATTCCCCAACGTTTAAGGTTGACAAAACGATCTTTGAGTACACTCATGATGCAACTTATCATGCCCACATTGCTGCCAATGCCGAGTATAAAAAGCATAACAAAAAAGAGCACGGAGAAAATCTAAGAAAAGAAAAGAACATTGAATGATATTTCTTGTTTTTTTTTATTGTTAATGTTACTTACTTGAGGCATAAACTTGAACTTGGCAATTGCATCTGGATACGAGATAAAGGCCAAACCTGGACCACCTTTCACTACACTAGCAATATCTTTGGTGCCGGATTCATAGGCAAGATTACCCAAAATGCCAAAGATGATAACTCCCGAAATCATTGATGTGAATGTATCCAAAGTTGTTACAATATTCGCATCCCGGTAGATATTGTGCTCGAAACGATTGTACGAGGCATACATGATGATGACGCCAAAGCAAATAGCCAGCGAGAAGAAAACTTGTGTGACAGCATTATACCAGACTTGTGGCTGAAGCAACTTATCCCATTGGGGTGTTAGGAAATACTTGACACCATCAACGGCTCCTGGCAAAGTCAAGGCACGCACAAGCAAAATCAACATAACAATGTATGGAAACAAAGCGAGTACATACGAAGCCTTTCCTGAGCTCTGCACCCCCTTGATAATGATTAAGGTGACGGTTACCCAAGAAAGTGCTAACATTATGGCCAAATTCATGTCTGGATAACCAATACCATGCGCTAAAGTATTCGTCTCATTTATGACAATCTTCTCGAAGTAAAGTTGAGAAGAAGAAACAGCAGAGGCACCAGCAATTGTTACATTTTTGATTGGCACAACTTCATCAATAATTGTGGCACTTATGCAATTCGGGCCCCATTCGGCGCGGCAATAGCTCCAAGGTAGAACAGTTTTGAAGGAGTCAAAGAAATAACGCAAAGTCAATGCCATGACCGAGGCATAATAGGTCGCGAGTACACCCAGAGCCAAGATTTGAGCATAACCAACACCTGAAATATCAGTGATTTAAAGTCAATTTCATTTGTTATTAAATCAATCAATTACCTCTCATTAATGGCGCAAAGTCATAGACTTGAACCATGCCACGACTTGAGAACTGACCCAGCAACATCTCCATGTAGTATATTGGTTTACCAACCAAGAACAAAACAATCAAATAGGGTATAAGAAACGCACCCCCACCATTCTCCAATGCAGTAAAAGGGAAACGCCAAACATTACCCAAGCCAACAGAAAGCGCAATGCAGGACATGAGAAACTCAAGTGAGTTGCCCCAATTAGCTCGTGGTTTCAAAAGATCAGCATCGTCAGAAGCTGCCTCCTGCTGCTCCTGCTGTTGTTGCTCTGGTTCCTTTGAAGGCAACAATTCAGGCACTTCATTGGTCTATTGTCATTTTATTACAAAATTTTGATTGATGACTAATAATGAAAGCACAAAAAATATCAAGAAATTCAGCTTTAACCTACCGCATCCGGTTCATGCAGTGGACACAATGGACTGCATGCCTCAGCATCTAAGTGTGGCGCCATCGGCGAAAAAGTCACGTCACTCTCATTGGTCAGCATAATAAAGCGACGCGGCTACTAAATTTTTTGAAATCGAAAAACACAATTAAATTTTATTTCTTTATTTAAAAGAACAATCTCAATTCCTGAAATTAGCAGACATATAAAAACACATTCGATGATTAGAATACCAAGAATTGCCAACGATAGCAACATAAAAAAATGCCTGTATCAGCAGTATGAGCCTCGTAGTGACATCGCGCGTCCGATTCAGTTTAAGCTGGTTCCAATTTCGGGGTCTGTGACTGTTATTCGATCACTCGATTAAGGGCACAACGAAGACGACGTTCGATTGTCTGCAATTGCATGCAACTTGAGGCGCCGCCAGTCTGGGCTGATGCAATATTCATAATGGATTTCTACAGTTACAAATGACCAATGAGCAACATTTGTATATGATTTCAGCACGTTTTATCCAACTTTAAATAGACATTTTATGCTTTCGCACGCGACATTTGTGACATTCACGACATTTCTATGCCATGGCGCACATTGCCATGACAAATGTGCCACGGCATTGATAAAAACAACTAAATTAATGTTTTTTTAAAAATTAAACAAACCTTTTTTTGTTCTTAAGTGAAAGAAGATTTTTACTTATAGATGCTTAAGTCAGTCCGTAGCATTGACACCAAATTTTATGGATTTTTATTAATAAAAAATTAAAAAAAATCTAAAATCTTTACTTAAAAAAACACTTTAAAATCAAAATTCACTTTTACACACACTTGAGCAAAAGAATATAAAGATCACAACAAAATTAACTATAAAACTGTAATGTTTCTTTCACTTCTTGGAATTACAATCTTTTAACACTGCATCTATTGACCTTAGAACCGTTTATTTTAGAAACTCAGAAACGTTTGACAAACGCCAACAGAGTCGAGCTCGCTTTTATACCCCGCAAAGATGTGACTCAAAATGAAATACAATATACTCAGAGAGACACCTTAATGGAGAGCACTAAGCGCAAATTCTTTTCAGAGGCGTCAATAAAATATGATGACTGGATAAAAAAAAAAAAACAAAAACATATTTATTATAGAAAAATTATAAGCAATCTTAATTTGAAATTGCTCCATTGAAACTTAATACTTACAAAAGGAGTAAATGTTTTTGTAAGACCCCCTTACTACCTACGCCATTGTTTGAAGAGCACTTAAAGAAAGCGATCTTATGCTCAACTGCAGCAGATTCCTTTCGCTTTTGTTTCATGATCAATTAAAACAGTTTATTAAATAACTTTCCGCTGATAAGAACAACAATCAAATCAATCAATCGAACGCCCTTTTTTGAAGTTTTATGATCAAGTATATAAAATATTCTGTAAAAAAATTCTATTTTTCTATAAAAAATAATATGTATTACTATTTTACTTTTATCTACAGCATATGCATATGGCACGTGCCACAAAATGCTAGCTAAACAGAAGTCCGTTCCTCGAATAATTGTAAATGAAATATGAGCAACATCTGGTCTGGGGTAAGCTGGGAGCTGGGTGCTGTTCATTTGTTTGTCTGTACGGGGCATGTAGCAAAACGATAACGATTGTTTAGAAACTAATGTGTTTGAGTAATGTTATTAAACATTTGGACTCAGCGCCCAATGCACTATGGGGCTTATGATTATGCACTTTGTTTGGCATAAATTAATAACTCAAAGATAAAGCAAGAGTTTTGCAAATAGACAATGTTTTGGGGAAAAGTATACAAGTATTCACATAATTAAAGTCAAGTTATAAGCTTGCTGAAAGCATAGGTTACATGTAATAAAAAAGAGCTTGAGTTCATTTTCAAGTTTAAATTTTTATAGATATCCATATACGCGTATATTTTCCAACTCAACGAAGCTTCGATTAACCTCTGGAAAGTCTTCTGTGTTATTTATTATTAATTTCACATGGTATCAACTTTCCTACTTCTGATAGAAGAAACAGGCGTTTTTGTTTTCGTATGCACCTGCACAGATTTAATGATGAAATTACTGGATCTGATGTATATATGGGTCGATGGAACACATCTGTAAAAAGGTTTTGGAGGTTGACATTTACTTTTGATTCAGAAATATGGTTAACCTCGTGTCAGCAATGATTCTTCCTTTTAGCCACTTCTTTATAGATCGGGTACATTTTGTTTCAGCACAAAATTGTTCTTTTGCAAAACCTTCGTCTGTAGGGAAGCGATTCGTTCAATGGGTTGTGATATTATTTTGCAGATAATTTTCGCCTTTTGTGGACAAGTTTTTGTTTATTTTTTTTTTTTTTTAATATTTAAGTTAGTTTTTCCTCTAAGCCAGGGAGTTTTGAAATTCTTTTTTAATAGGTTCACCCTTAAAAAAGAAATTGCGCGAAAAGTGCACATTGTGCTAAAATGCAACGAAATCAGAATTGATGCCCCTACTTATTAAAAAAAAAAAAAGTGGCATAGCAATAAAATATTTCATGGCGCTTTACAAAGATGAGTTTCATTTACACAGCTGCTTTTCTAAGATGATTTATCACACATTTTAAAAAAATTACTTTAATTTTGTACAGTTCAAGAATATCAACATATATTATGAACTAAATAAATTTTAATTCAATAGAACCAAACTAAACAAAAAAAAGTTTTTGTAATAAGAACCTCAATTTAAATGGGTGGATGCCGATTCGGATGCCTGTTACAAACTTCATGAAAATCATATAATACTATTCACTGCGTGTAGGGTATACAAAAAAGTAGTGAAATTCCCCTTATGGAAATGACATTAATCTTATTTTTTGGTCTATGTTTGAAAGCTAACCTTGCAACATAAAGCAAACTATTGTCATAGCATACATTATTCAACACATTTTAAAAAGTTTTGTATACTTTTAGGCGTTATGGAAAATATAAGAGTAAAAAGTTCAAATGATCAAAGCTCCAAATTGCAAGCAGTCTGGCAACAATGAGAAGATAAAAATCGACTCGCTCAGCTGATTGACGACATACATATGTTTATTGTTTATGCCGCCGCTTCTTATCAAATAGCCGGTTGAGAGAGCAATAAAAAAAATAAACAATTTAAAGATGATGAGCTTTTAAATAAAATATGACAATCATAAATCAAAGAAAGTTTAGAGAAAATATTGGGCACTATTCACTTTAAACTCCCCCAGTTAACTTAATACCAGAAGCTTCTAAAAATAAGACGGTTTACTTAGGGAATGACTTGTCTGTACGTAAGTAAATACGTACGTAAGTTTTGATAAATTCATTTTATGGTCTAGCTTATCGAAGTCAAGATCAACCATGATTTAATTAATAATCTTGATCATATTTACAAAATTGTCTAAAATTGAAAACAATTCTATATGCAATATTATAAATGATTAGGGGAATCCCCACATATGAAATAAAATAAATATTATTTATTTAAACAAATTATTTAAAGATTTTTACTTAGAATTTCTTTTTTTTTAAAATCAAGATATCGTTTATAGTTTTTGTGTTTCACACTCTACGTTTTAGGCATACCAAATAAGAGTTATGATCACATTGAAGTAGTTCAATGCCTTATTAAGTACATACATACATACTTGATTATTGAACGGTCAATTGAACAAAATGCTAATAAATAGTTTTCACAAATACCGACAATATTAGCACAATACATATAACACTACGATGATAATTTTAACAAATGGCTAAGTAAACATTTTTATCGTTTGTATCTCAGCAGTAGCAATATCAACATCATTATCATTATCAGTATCTCACAGCAAGCGAGAAAAATTGTGTATCACCACAAAACTCTATTGCTGAGCTAAATACAAATCATGATATTTGCATTCTAATGAGCAAAACAAACGGTTGACGATTCTTGCAAAGAATAAAATAAAATGGAAATTTTCCTTTCTTTTTTTTCTATATTTCTTGTTACTAACAAGTTTATTCTTTGAAATCCATAATCACTTTTTATTTTATTACTCATAACATACACTTAGTAGTATCTTATTGTCTGCCTGTCTGTCTGCCTGTCTGTCTAATTGTCTGTCTGTATGGCCACTGTCTTTTAAACAGATTTGCAAATAAAATATTTGACTGAAAGTAAACATTGAAAAGAAGAGTTGTGTATTTTTTATGCATCACTTTTTTCGTGTTGTTTTATTAACTTCGATATATGGATCATCAACAAGTTTACGTGTCTTGCTTAAAGAATTATGCCAAGGCAAGTGTATTTTGGTAATAAGAAACAAAAAAAAATGACATATACAAATATTAGAATAAAAAAGTTGATCTTCTTTAAATTTGCCTATTTAACAAATACATATTTATTGTTAAATAAATATTTATGTCCTTTTGCAAATTATTATGTTAATTATTATATCATAATATTGAATAAGATATGTGTATATTTTTAGTTTGAACAAACTATATCACTCACCTTCAAATTAATAAACACATTTTGTAGACTGAAGAAGTCTTTGCTTGGAAAAAGTATTGTATTGAATTTAATCAAATTACTCTTTATGTTTTTATAGAAGATTTATCAAGTTTCATTTATTACGCGTATAATCTATTCATATGTTAGGAGATACAATCTCTAATTAAATTTATTGCAATGGTTTAATGTTTCTTTTACTTGCAGTCTAGACTATCTATATTGAATAATTTTGATTTAAATTTACTTTGTCATTATTTAATTATAAAATGATATCAACAAATCATATACACTTACTTAAAATAGAAAATACCCAAAGATAATGACAAGTTTCCGTTTATTATAATATTTACAATATAAAGATTATCTTAAATAGATTAAAAATCACTTGACTTTACTTCATTCAAACCACTGTGCAGATAGATACTCACTCGTATAGTACTTAAACAATATTTCTTTGCAACAAAGCGTTGCAACATTTGCTCAGAGTCAGCTGCTATTTCCTTTTTATATGTTTTTCGTTTTTGTTTTTTGTTTAGTTAGAAAACCTGTCATCAGTGAAAACTTGTTTAGGTCTTTGTGTCTTTACTGCTACTGCTAAGTTGAACCTGTAAAAAGGCAACATTAAACTAAACTTCACCGCCTTACCTTGGCTCTCCTTCATATCAAAAAAAAAAGTATCTTTGTTATATACTAACTAAGTAAACGTAGTTAAATTATTAACAAACATAAAATGAATTTAATGAAATTCTTTGTTTAATTAACATTAATAGAAATAAAAACTAGACACTAACGATAAATCCTCAGTGCTACCTTAAAGTCAAGATTCAATGGTGAGAATCTAGAAAGATATCAAGAAATACATATGTATTTATTAGTTAAGGTCTGAGCTAATAAGTTGTACTTATTGCATAGTTTTATCTTGACATATGCTAATTCACAGGTTGTCTTGCCCCTTGCCCCTTGACGCAAGTACAATAATTATCTCAGTCTATTTAGTACTATGTTTCCTGTCATGAAAAAGAATATGATTTCTGCTTATCAGCATGTAACGACAATGTCTTATCCAATTCTATTTTATACAATAAAATACAAAGAAATGTCAACTCGAAATCATTTTGTAATGAAACAAATAAACAAACAGCTGATATTTACTATGCAAAAGATATCAAACACCAGAAGGCATCAGTCTAAGCGTTGTCCGATCTATAAAAGTCCGTCCTACCTCCGTCCTCCGACTGACTTAATGTATAATGCATATGTATATACAAGTACTTATACTGCTGTATATATTCTCATGATAAACACACACACACACAATACTACAGTAAATGTAATATATATATTATAAGTCTAACTAATACTTTCACAATGATAGGGAGCGTTGCAAGAGCGTTGCTCATATGAACGATCGTCAGAGTATATAAAACTTCTGCGCACACTTGACGTAAATCAGTTCAGTCGTGGACACAGCCGAGCAAAGAATTGTGTAGCCTCACTATAGATAGTATCATAAAAGAAGAAACTGTGAAAAAAGTATCTGGGGTGATCATCATCAGCATCAACATTTGTGAAACACTCTTCGAGCAGAAGAATCGTTCAATCGACGCAAGCAAAAAAAAAAAAACCAAAAATAGAACAAAGTCAAACAAATAAACCAAAATAGTCTTTTTCCAAAAGAAAACAACTGCGTCACGCGTTTGTGTGAAAATTATAAAAAATAAATCATAATAAAACAAAAATTTTCTTTGTCACATTAAATACTTGTGTTTTTTTTTACTCAAATTGTCAAAGGAAAAGAAACCTAAAAACAGAAAATTCATGTCTTGCCAAAGAAACTCATTGAAAATACATAAAATTGGAAAATTGTGGCTAACATAAAGTAGTAGAAATAATTGAAAATAAATAAATAATATTATCAATTTATCAAAAACTAAATAATTAAAAACTGAAAAAGAAAATAATTAATAATAATTTTCTGTAAACAAAAAATTTGGCAAAATCACGTCAAGTAGTGTGTTTTCGTTAGAAATTATTGCTGCTGCATGGGTAAAGTTATGAGAGTGAATTCGTTGCCGCCGCCCGCCCACAAGTGCCACGCCTGCCACAATCAACAACAACAACAACAAACGTTTGCCCAACATCAATTAAAACTCAAAAAACTTGAAATTTATTTTCTATTTAATAATTTATGCAAAAGAAAAACTTTAACTGAACATAATTTATTGACAATAAAATCTATTAAAACTTTGGCCAAGTGAAGTGTCTATTCGAAGTGTATACAATACAATATTCATATGTATGTAGTACAGTGTAAAACTAACATAAACAAACTCATCTAAATTTCTAGTAAAAACTCTCAATTAAATAGAGAAGTGTCAAAAGAAACCGCACTTGGAAAGGTCAGTTATCTATACAGTTATGATAAATTTTAATGTGTACGTGTGAAAATTTCAGCAAGCAGCAGAAACAATAAAATTAAGGTCAATGTCCTTTAGAATATAATGCTATATTGATAGAACTGTACTATTTTAAACATATGTAGGATATTTGTATTGTAGAGAAATGACTTAAGCAAAGGCAATTGACATAACAGAATAATGATCATTTCAAATTGAAAACCGAGATTCATATAAAAGTGAGGATTGTATTGGATTGGATTGCATAGAATTGCAATTAATTGAATAAGTTTGTATAGTGATTGCATAGGATAGGATTGGAGAGTATTGGATAGGATAGCATAGGTTAGTTTTGCGATGAATTGGATTGGTTTCATTGGATTGGATTGAATTGAATTGGACTAGATTGGCAAAGAATTGAAAAGTTTTTTTTTATAGGAAAAGATAGAATTTGTTAGGATCGGGTACGATTGGATTGGATGGGATTGGATAGGTTTGCATAATATTGAATAGAATTGGATTGGATTTGATAGACAGGCCATCCATCTATCCATCAGACAGACAATTCTACCCAAAATCCTTATGGCCTTACTTAGATTGCTCTTAGCTTTAGGGTTTCTTTACTGACATCGGACACCCTACCAAAGATTCCTATATACAATAAATACGAATAGAAATTCTAAAATTTATGTTCATTTTATAACTCTTGCGAACAAGTAATCTTCATTACATATAATAATTTACTTACAAATGTATCTTTACTTAAAATCAGTATGCAAATTTGTATGTAGTACGAGTATCTTTTTGAAATAGCTTATAACTTTATTGACTTTGCTTTTGTCGTTTGTTTATGAATTTATGCAAATTTATGCTCATGGGAATATCAACAACAACAACAATACAATAGCAACAACAAATTATATTTTTTGTTTTTAACACAAATAAATACATTTTCATTCACAGTGAAGTTAGAAAATTTATAATTAAAAAAACAAAAACAAAAATTAATTTCCTTTAATAAAAACAAAAAAAAAAAAATTAAGACCATTAAAAATTAACATTGTTTCGCATCAAACAATTGTATAGAAATAGAACATTAATTGCAAATTATCAACTATTGAATAAATTGAAAAAGTCATCAGTAACCAAAAGTTAAATTATCATATAAATTAAGTACAAAGGATTCGTGGTTTTAATTGCTCATCATTGTCTTTATGGAATAAACATTTCGTAAATCTAGCGTGACTTGAACACATCATATAAATATTGTTAATAAAAATAAGAGAAATTTATTATTATATGAAAATGTGTGGAAAATAACTGAACAATAAATGATTATGATAAAAATCACTAATTTACATAGAATTGCCACTCTAAGATAATGTTCCTTGGACATGACATGCGACACAACAATTTATATAACATAAATTTAAGATAAATACGGGTAAATAAAAATTAGAACCACTCTTTCTTTTGACCTCGATGAAACTCCTCGAAAACTCGCATTGTATGTGATCTGAGTAGTCAGTGAGTGAGTGAATCATAAATCGAATCGAAGCATCTTCTGGAAAGACAAGACACACAAAAAAAAAAAACAGCACAAGTCATGCTTCTGATAATCCGAATTCCGATGAGGCTTGACAGATGGAATATTAAAACCAGTTTTTTTCTTATTTTTCTTTTTTTTTTTTGTTTTTATTATCATAGCATTGGCTTCCTCAAAAATTTAGATTTGCAATAAAAACAAAAAAAACAACAAGAAATTGTTATCAAATTATTTTGGAGGAGTCTAAACGAATTCTCATTTCACGTTTTCATTGTAAATTTCAGAAAAACTAGATCAATTTTCTGTCTTATTATACAATATGTTCTCTTTATAAATTAGATAGATCGTAGATAGATATCTTTACCAATTGCAATGATTTTAAATGATTGTTAAAATTTCTTTATATTTTAAATAAAAGTTTACAGAATTTTTTGCTTGTAGGGCAAAACTAGTTTGCTATTGCCAAAGCATAAATTCATTGACCTAGTAAAAATTAAATTTTATACATATTCAAAAATATTTGGAGCACTTTAAAATAAACAAAAATCAAAAAACAAATAGTCATGAAATTAAATGGGTAATTATTATTGATATTCAAAGATTTAGAGAGACATTTATATATGCATGTACGAGTATGTATGTGCGTGTATAAGAGGACAAGACTTGAATGATTATCAAATATAATTTTGATACATTGTGACTGAACAATATCATTTCTTTATTTCTGGATAAAAGTTAAGAATCCAAATGACCTGCGGCTTCATTCAATTGAATAACAAAAGGGGCTAAGCTAAAGATAACAACAACAATGATAAGATTATTATTATTATTATTAAATTAAAGGGAACACGAACTACAAAAGCCCCAGTCCAGTCTGAGTTTAGCTTGGGAGTAGTAGATGTCATCTACATAAATGTAATAACAAACGCATGCCGTCCGTCCTTCTATCTGTCAGATTGACCGTTCATTCATTTGGTATTTATGGTTGACAAATTAAGTTTTTGTATTTTAAATTAAATATTGCTTATTGTTGTTGTTGTTGTTGTTGAATTTATTTGCAAAAAGATTTTTGTCTGTCAATGACTCGATTCACATTTAGTTTCAGTTTCAATTTAGACGCCTCATGTTTCGGTTCGGTTTGCTTCGGTTTAGATTGGATTTGATTAAATTACTCGATAATTAATTCGATACCATTATCAGTGACTGCAATTACTTGTATTAAAAAAAAAAAAATATTGTATTAATATTTGAGAAACTAAAATGAATAACTAATTCAATTAATTTTAAAAGTTATTTTAATAAACCAATTAACCAATTGATTGATCAAAGTTCAAAGTAAAATCTCATTTGAAAATGTATCTCATTGTGAAGTTTAAAAAAAAGTGAAAAGAAAAAAGATCAGCAAGAATTTTAGAACAGGAAGTGATAAGTTAAACATAATAAATACACATACTCGTGCAAACAAGAAACCTTTAAAAATTAGTTATACTTGTAGAACTTAAGAACTGGAAGTGACAACTGTCTCAACTTTATGCTCATTGATTGTTTTTTGTTTCTCTTGCATGCTACAAAGGTAATTTTAAATGAAAAAATATAAAAATTGGAATAAAATAAAATGTTTAAATAAAAGTTCTTGAACACAGTTTTATGCTTAAATTTTAGACAACTTTGAAATTGGAGAAACATAATCATAAATTTTGGTTAACGCATGTTAGTGATGCAATGAGAGAAGCTGATAAATTTGAAGATGAGAGAGAATTCAAAGATCTCCGTCTAAAATATATTAAATGTGTTTTTTGGGAATTGGCATAAAGATATTAATTTATGTATTTATTTATTTATTTATGCACTGTAGGCTTATAGTTTTAAACTTAAGCTATAGAGAAGGACAGTCATAGATTTTGGCAGACTATAAATACTTGTGGGATGTTTCATTCTTATGTGTCTTTATTGATATTAGTTTTAGTTTTGATTTTACATTATATGTGTTTACGTATCTTGCAAAAGTGAAATTTGAAGCTTAGATGTATGCAATAAAGATAATTTTCAATTAGAGTTTAAAGTTACCATTTATGCCTGCCTACTACCTAATTCTATGTTAAATATCCTTTCAATTATATTAAATCATAGATATACAAATTTAAATGCTGATAACGAACTAATAGGAAATTTATTTACAATATTTGCTTCTTATAATTATTGTATTTATGCGAAATATTTATTGTACAATCAGAAATTTCTGTATTCTTCCCGTTTACAAAGCAAGATTCTTTGAGCTGAATTTATTGTTGTATATATTTTATTTATAGAGAGATTAATAAATAATAATCACAATAATAAGTAGTTCAATGGTTTCTTTTTGTTGTTTGCTTTGGTTATTTGTTTTTGCATTTCATAGATAATTTTTATTCCTTTTATTTGCGCGCACTCCATCATATTCTTTTGTTTGTAAACAGAACAGCGAGCGACACAAAAAAGAAACTCAAAGAATTTGTTTGATTCAAATTCGATAGCAATTTTTAATTTGTCAATTTATCTTTGTTGACTTTCTTCATACAATAATTTTATTGTATATTTATTTCGCATTTTTTACTTTCTATTTTTGTCTTTTATTTCAATTTTTAT
Organism: Amiota minor; assembly: GCA_037043295.1. Lineage (NCBI taxonomy): Eukaryota > Metazoa > Arthropoda > Insecta > Diptera > Drosophilidae > Amiota > Amiota minor. The sequence goes on from JBAMAW010000483.1 coordinate 1,738,654, forward strand.
TTATTTTTTTTTTTTTTTTTACAATCTCGACTTGACACAAATTGAAGCAAACCTCATCAATTCAATTGAATTTTTCAAACATTTCAATTATTTATTCGCTCACAATTTATTGTACAATTTTTGCTATAAAGTTATGTGAGAAGATCGAATCGAAATGGGCCGGAATTCATACTTTAGTAGCGGCAGATTGTCACATCTGCCGTATTTTTTAGATGCAAATGCCAGTGTAACCAATTAATTATTTATACTCGTATACTGATGAATATTGACGTTAAGTTATGTTGACGATGACGATGACGATGGCGATGTCTATGCCGATAATGATGATGATGATGATGACGCGGAAGATGATAACATCTAGCGGCTCGCAATTAATTCAGTTCAATGTCTTCGTTGTTGTCATTGTGTATAGTTTTTATTATATTTTTCACGGCATGCGTATCCAAAAGATTCGATAAAAAATGTATCGAAGAGCACAACGAGAGTCTTGAAAAATGAAAATTATTGTACCATATAATAAGAAACAGACGAACTCAAAAACCACACAAATCTTGCATAAAAGTCTTTTGTGGTTTTTAATTGCAAAAATATGTTTGACTTTATGAAGTCTTAGAAATAAACAAAATACATATTGTATTTAACTTAAATCTAAGAAAAAAAAATAAGTATCATAATATTGTATGTTTTAATGGATTTTTTTTTTTTTTTTTTTTGTTAATTTCTTACTTCCAACAGTACATCGAACGACGACGTTCGTAACGACTTACTTTGCACCCTCGCGAATCTCTACCTTCTCATATTGACATCATTAAAATGGTTGGTGTTACACATTCATCGGGCGCCGATGAGTTATCATCGGAGAAGAATCCCATGATTAAGTTTATGCTTAAGACTCGTGAGAATCATGCACGCATGCAAAAGCATGATTACTCGCATATTTTCCGGAAGAAGTCACGTTTCGAATTGTTCCGTTTGGCCGCCATAGCTATGGCGATTGAGTTTGCCTATGCTGCAGAGACTTCATTTGTTTCACCGATTTTACTTCAGATTGGCATCGATCACAAGCTCATGACCATGGCTTGGGGCTTGTCGCCACTAATTGGCTTCTTTGTGTCGCCGTTGCTGGGTTCTCTGAGTGATCGGTGCAAACTGAATTGGGGCAGACGCCGCCCTGTCATATCATTGCTCTCGTTGGGCATCTTCTTGGGTCTGATACTTGTGCCTTGGGGAAAGGATTTGGGAATGTTGCTCGGTGATGTTGGTTATAATTATACAGAACTTGTGCACACGAATTATTCGCATGATTCAAATGGTGGAACCGTGGCAGCCTTATTGTCGTCAGAAGACCCGGGTCCATCACCATCAAATTTCAAATTTGCTGCTATTTTAACTATCTTAGGAATGGTTCTATTGGATTTCGATGCAGATACATGTCAGACACCAGCACGTACATATCTCTTGGATATGTGTACGCCAGAAGATCAACCGAGGGCATTGACAATGTTTACACTCTTTGCTGGTGTCGGTGGTACTATTGGATATGCCATCGGTGGCATCGACTGGGAAACAACGCAAATTGGTCAGTAGTCAAAGAATAATATGAAGAAGACATTTTTCCTAATATGAATTTATTAAAATATTCTGTATAGGAACTTTTTTGGGTGGCAATGTCCCGACAGTATTTGGTTTCGTAACCATAATTTTTGTGGTTTGTTATATCATAACAATTACAACATTCCGTGAGATACCATTGAAACTCATTGAAAAGGATGAACTTTTGCGTCCGCTTTCTGAGAAAGCAATTAAGCGTGAGCTGAAGAAGAATAATAATGCCATATACTACATTAAGGAGGTAAGTCTTGAATTATTGTGTCTTCAACCAGAAATAATATTATTTTCCTCCATTTAGACAAACAGTTTGGAGTCGCAAATGGCTGAAGATATCAATCGTGATGCTACAGTGCCTGCCACCATCAATGAAAGCTATCAGAATGGTTATTCACCATGTTTACCAGTACAAATTGAACCCAAACTAAGTCCAACCAAAGGAATCGAACTGGAATCTCAACATATCGAAGATGATGATGATGGCCCGGTTTCATTGTCACAATATCTGAAGAGTATCTTTGTCATGCCACACTCAATGCGTATGCTTGCCTTGACAAATCTCTTCTGCTGGATGGGTCACGTCACCTATTGCCTTTACTTTACGGACTTTGTTGGTGAGGCTGTATTTCATGGTGATCCCACGGCTTCTCCTAACTCGGAGGCGGGTATATTGTATGAGGAAGGTGTTCGCTTCGGCTGCTGGGGCATGTCCATTTATGCATTCTCTTGCTCAGTTTACTCAATGTCAGTCACGAAACTTATGAAATGGTTTGGCACCAAGGTTGTCTACATTAGCGGCATGGTCTATTATGGTATTGGCATGCTCATTCTTGGTCTATGGCCCACGAAATGGGGTGTTTTAGTGTTCAGCACATCGGCTGGCATACTCTATGGAACACTTTTTACAATGCCTTATATATTAGTGGCCAGTTATCATGCCAAGAATTGCGTAAGTAAAATGTTTTCTTAAATTCCATTCCAAGAAAGAAGAATTTCCAAGAATTTTTCTTATACAATATTATCTTACAGTTCAGAGTACATAATGGAGAGACGGTACCCCTGAAGCAACCACGTGGTCTTGGAACTGATGTTTCTATTATCAGCAGCATGGTTTTTATTGCTCAGTTGATTGTCTCACTCAGTATGGGTCCATTAGTTTCTTGGATGGAAACAACTTGCGCCATTTTGTATGCTTCAACATTTTTGGCATTCATTTCTGCCTTTTCAGCCATGTTTGTTTTATATGTCTAAAAGACTAATTCATTTTAATTGCCATTTTTTTCTTCTTTGAAATTATTATTTTATGAATTCTACGTTAAGCTTTTATACATCTTAATCGCAACAAAAATAACAAAATAAATATAAATAATGTCATATTATAAATTGTCTTTGTTTTATGTTTGAGTAATGAGTGATAATGTATTTGGTGAGCAATGCTTCTCAAACTGGTAACTCCCAAACTGTTCAAATCAGAAAGATACATCAAGATCACTTTTACTATTAATAATTGTTATCAAACTGTATTTGTTGACAGTTTGAGTATCATTCTCATCTTCTCAACCATATTACTCAAACTGTAATCAGATATGTCGTTTTACCTTTTTCACAGTTTTGTGTCAGTGTCAACATTTGAGTAGCACTGGTAATGCTACCCAATCTAAACTGGCAGTTAACATTTGAGTAGCTCAGAATACAACAACTGTCAATGCTCACAATACTATTTATGTACAAAAGGGCGTCTCTTCGCCACAGCGTACGGACCAGTATAATTTTTTTAACTTTATGTTCCTTTTATTATTTGTTGTTATAGCCGCATAACAATATACAATAAAAATACACTTACTGTGAAAATTTGAACTGTCTTTCTATTACGGTTAATGAGATACAATTCGAGGACAGACGGACGGACAGAGGAGCCTTTTTAAAACGGTTCCGTTTAGTACCCTTTACGTACGGAACCCTAAAAAGCGTGTCCCAGAAGAATTTCACAAATATTGTATATAAGCATTATTTTTTCGCATCTTCAAAACATTTACTGTTCGCTCTGGCTCTCTTTTCTGCATTGTTGTTTGCGATTTCTGTTTGTTTGGCGTTTTTTTCTTTTTTTTTTTTTTATTGTGGACTTTAACTAAGACAATTTTCTAAATAAAGATCTTTATTGGGCTTTGTATCCAGTCGTGTCATATGAGCCACAATGACATTAGACACATTTCACACCATAAAACCACTTCACACTTTCTTTGCTCTATTCTCTTCATTGTTGTCTTTGTTTGTTTATCTTGTGACTTTTCCACCTATACTTGCTTGCAACATATATTGATATATGGGCACGTGGGCATAGGCCCTGAAGGAGAATATTTAGATGAGAGAAAAAAAAAAAAAACAGTTGAAAAACTGTCTCTTTGACGTAACATTTCCTGTGGAAAAAAGAAGCGCCGCTCTTTCGATGGCATGACAAAGTGATTGTTACCATAAAAACAAATTATGATTCTCATGTTCTACAACATCGTATGAAGCGTTGAGTCTATAATGCTACCAATAACTACAAAATTCGTGTGCTTAACACAAAGTGGAATTGGTCACTGGACACTAACTAATGATTTTTATGCTTCTATGGTGAACATTTGGAATATACATGCTTACACAAGAATTTTACAAATGAACAAACACCAACACCCAGGGAGATCAGAGCATGCAAAAGGAGGAAATGCTTAATATTGATTTGTTATTCGAAAACATTGTAGCATCTGCCACAGCTTTGTACACAAATCTGAGAAATGTACAATAATAAAGACTATTTCATGAATATCACAATATAATATGAGTTTAGATTTGTTGACTCTTTATTCTTTTTATGCATTTTTTACCTTTTTTTTCGAAATATTGCGATTTACTGAAAATTTAAAATTTTGTAAATATCCTAAGAAATTAATCTTACAATTGTTAAATAAAACCAAAAATATAAAAACCTCCTGTGGATACCAGCAAGAAATCAGTAAAGAAGTATTTTTCTCATTTCTTTTAATAATTTCCGCTTTGTAAGAAATATTATTCTTTTTCACACCTTTCTTAATTTCCTTTCTATTTCAATTTCCATTTTGTACTTTTCTGCATTATAAATTTTGTAAAAATGCACTTGTTAGAGTGAAGTTTCCGTTGAACGTGATAACAAGGAATTGATTCAAATTCACTTTTTGATCCACTAAGCTTGGAACCTTAACAACTTGTTTTTCGTGAAATCAAGAAAGCCTTGAACCTTAACACGGATCATTTTGTGTTACTTACAAAAGTTTCCCTAGACAATTCATGATAAGGCATAGTACAAAAACTTTAACAAACAATAAGGTATATAACCAGATTAAATCACTTTAACAGCATTAAATTCTCGTCATCAGCGGGGGTTATATGCTCAGTTATGATGCCAAAACTGTAAGTTTTTAGGCTGAGAATCATCAGCAAAAAACAAAAAAGATTAAATAAACAATCATATTTCTGTCATTTTTGAAGGAAATATGTAAATAAGACGACCGACCACAAAGCAGAAAACAAAAGACAATAGAAAGCATAAAAAGAAGCGAATCAAGAAAAAAAAAAGATAAACAAACTGAAATGACAGAAAATAAAGTAGCAGAAAGGAAAAGGCAAAAAAAATAATACTTAATATGTAAATGATGCAAATGATTACAAAAAACAGCAGGAAGAATCAAGAAAATGCACAGAAGGAAAGGACAATTGTCTTTTACACGCTCATCCACACATACTCACACACAAATTGATAGCAAAGGAGAAAAGGCGAAAGGCGGCACAAAGCAGCAAATGATTTTTTTTTTTCTTTATTCCTTCATTCATTTCAGTAAGAAAGATAATAATAAGAAACAACAATAACAACAAATCAAAGGCACAAAAATAACAACTGATGAAAATGAGTTTTTCGTCATCTTCTGCACAAAAACAAACTAACAAAAGAATAAATAAAAAGAAAAACAAAAAATCATACGAAAATTATAACAAAATAAAACAAATGTACGAGAAAACTTTCTTGGTTTGAAGAAGGCTTGAGAAAAATCTTAAGTTTGGTTACATTTTCTTAAAGGAAATACTTTTCTGGGTGAGTGAAATAATATATTTTTTGGTAAGTGTAAACATATTTATGAAGTAGTCTCACTTCCAGTCAAACAAACTCAAACGTATGCAAAGTCATTTACTTATTTTCCTTTTTCTTTTTTGTTTTTTTTTGTTTTTGTCACTATCATATTATTTTGTTTCCTATTTCATCCTCTCATTCTCCATCATTCAAATGCCAAGACAAAACCTTCTAACTGCTTATGCCAAGTAGAACTATCCGCCATTCATATACAAGGACTCTTACTCACACAGACACACACGCATATATAAATAATTTAAATCTTATGACAGCAAAAGTAACAATAACAAGAACTAAAACGCTAAAAAAATCGTCCATCTCAATGCAATGCATTCTTTGCCTGCAGGAAATGAAGATATTGTGCAACGTGACGTATGAGTGATATATTGCATGCTATTTCCTAGGCAAGTCTGAAAGTGTTTGTATTTGTGTTTATCTGGGTATATGTGTATATGTGTGTGTGCGTGTGAGAGGGAGTGTGTACTCGTATGTGTGAGAAGGAAATGACATTTTGAAAACTACAATATTTCTTAGAGAAAAATATTAAAATATAAAACTTACCAAAAAAAAACTCAAAAAGAAGCATCACAACAATTCAAAGCATTCTATATCCACCCTTAATATTGTCACACTTAATCTATATCAATCTGTAAATCATTATTTCTTGTGGAAGCATTTTGAGTAAATTAAAATACAATACATATGAAATGACAACAAGTCGAGTTTACTGTTGGTCATTTGATTTTATTTTATTGTCGCTATGTGGCATTTAAAAGAGGCTTTCATCAGATTACCCCTAGAAAATAGACGTGAAACGAGAAGCAAGACAAGAATAATATGAATGAAATATCAAAATTATGTTTCTCATATGGAATTATGACCTCTATAAAGGATCGCCATATAATTTAAAAGAGTTTTATGTATTATCTATATATATTTATTTATTAAAGAAATAGGTAGCAAGGGACCGCTCGGGTCTTAGCTTACGTGCAGGTGTAGAGAGCAAAGGATCAGCGATCTTAGCTCTTGTTTGAGTTCTTAATTGATGCCAACGACCATGTAGGTTTAGCCTTTCAATCAAGACTGATTTAATGATGCAATTATGCCCCTTTTTATAATATTCTTAACCTATGGTACTAAGGTTACTTAGTGTACTTTACAGCATTCATAACGGTTGATTATGAATGTAATGTTGTAAACAAATAACAATGTAAAAGAAATGATAAGAATGATCTTAATTTACGTAACTTACTTAATGCAATAACAATTGATGCATATGAATTAGGATAAAAAGCAGGTGACATAAAACAATTGCTGTATTTATATACCCTACTAACTTTGCATTGTTTTGTGGTATATTAGTTATGCTAACTTGCATACTACACCTCAACAAAATCAAAGCCAAAAAATAGTAATAAATATTAAATAAAACATTCATTATTCTGAGATGCATTTCTTTTTTCTTTTCTTTTTTAAGTTTAAACAACAACTAATTACTGATTGAACTAATTAACCCTAAGATAAACTCCCGAGAAATTTTAAATTTATGAAAAAACATCTGTGTTTATTATACCAAAAATAAGTGAGCCTTTAAGTAGTTTAATAAAACTTCTTCATTATTTCTTTTTCTACACTCCAAAATCACAAAAAAAAAAAAAGAAAGGAAACAAGAAATAAGCATGTCAAACATTGAATCAACCTATAACTTAATTTAAATGTAAATTATTTTGTAGTATTTCATCTCATAATTCTTTTTTCTTCCAACACATTTTTCTCGTTTTTTATCTCATTTCCGAGAAACGAAACTCAAACTTAACTCTTTCAAAATATGCATGCCGCAAGCGAATTGAAAGCGTTCCAGCAAAAAATGTATGTTACTTTTTTTTTTAAATATATTTTTGAGTGCTAAGCAAAAAATGTAAGGATGTGTGTGTGTAAGTGTGTGTATGTGTAAAGGAAGTCATGTGCAATAGAAGATGAAATAATATGCAAATCCAATTATAAAGAGCTCAAGTAAACAAATAAGCATAAAAGCAAAACAAAGCGAAAAATAAAATACAAAGAGTTCAGCTGAAAGGAGTCCTCAGTCTTTTCATCTTTAACATTTTCCTAAAAAAAGAAAGGCGTACATATAATTTAAATAACCAATGAGACATCAAAATGTTTTTTGTTTTTTTTTTTTTTTTTTATTATTTCATTTTCCATTTACTATCCTTTCAGTTCATTTTGTTAACTCGACTGTTCCACGTGCTGCACTTATCTGCTCTTTGACCGCAATTGTCTGCCAAATACAATTTACTGTCAACCAGAGTCACTCAACAAAGTAAGACAAAAATCTTACAAATTATCAGCAAAGAAAAATTGTGATAAAACTACTCCAAAAACAAACACAACAAAAAAAGTATTATACCAAACAAAAAGAAAAATGTAAAAAACCATTCGGTTGACACAAAAAATAAAATAAAATAAAATAGACAAAAAGTAGAAAGAAAAGTTTGCGTTTTGTCTGCGATGATGATAAGAAATAATTTATTTGTGTTGAGTGCCAAAGGTAACTTAGTAAAAATTGTATAAAATTCACTTTAACAACTTTGAACTGAAAATAAATGTGAAAGAAGAAAGAAAGTGAAGTATACACACGTAAGTAATAAGATGATAATTCTTAACAAAGGAAAGGAATTTTATTTGATAAAACATAATAAAAATTGATTTTATGTTGTTAGTTCTTTCAATGAAATGAATGAAGACTTTATATTGTCGCAAATGAAAATAAAATACTTATAAATTAATAAAATGAAATAAAATAAAATAAAAAACTATTTTGTATTCCATTATCGTAGTACGTAATTTGCAGCTTGATGCAATTAACCTAACAACGATATTGATGCAATAAATATTTACAATTGCAACAACTACCACATCTGCAACAACAACAACAACAACAACAACAGTAGCAGCAACTGCCCTAACTGCAACTTACAATGTGAACGTGTTGCCTTCAATTTACTTTTTACGTATGCCAATGATCGCATTGCTATAGAAGTGAGTATCAATAACATATCCACAGATACATTTATACACAGATACACTTACACACTTACTCACTCACTCACTCATGATGAACACATTTACGCATTCACCAGCGGCAGGCAACACTCATCAACAACAAACATCATGAAATCTCAAACGAAATTGACTTTTGGGCGTTTGCACAATTAAAGCGAGTAACTTTTTTAATTGCTTTAAATTTATTTTATTTTATTCATTTATTTATTTAATTTTTTTTAAATATTTTTCTCTTTTATATATATATTTTTTTTTTTTTGTTACCATTAAAGCCAAAAGCGACTTGTGGGATTTTCCGATGTGCAAACATCTTTAAAGATTCACAAACTAAACTTGAAAATAATAGTCTAAGTCATGGTAAAAGTTGTTAGTAGTAAGAGGATATTATCCTGATATAAATAAACAAATAATAATCGTAACAGCAGTTGGGTCTCCCTTTCACTTTCAAGATCACATCAAAAACTATTATAATATAATATGTATGTATGTAGTCACGAATTGTTAGCAAACATAAATATATAAATGATTTCAATTGCTAAAAACGGATGAAGGCTGCAAGAGAATCACAAAAATCACAAAATAATGTGCTAATCATATAATAAGAGAAATATTTTTTTGGAGTTCATTTGAGGGACCAGTAAAACAAATCTAGAATATCTGCATTGGCTTAACACTACTGAATAACAGACATGCGTTCAGATTAAAACTTCTGATAAGTAAGTAGTAGCAGGAAATGCATGGAAAGACATAAGATGGAGACTTTAAAACCATAACCATAAAAACACACATGATTTACTTCAACGTTCAAATGTTTGATATACTATTAGGGAACTCAATTCTCATTCTAACCTAACAAATACATTGTTAAACCATTTTCACATATTTTCACATTTTCACTCATGTATTTTATTATTTATTTAATTCTTTTTTTATTTTGTGACATTTCATTGACCGTGGGCAAAGTTGGAATTGCATTTGTCAACATTTTTTTGTTTTTTCATATTTTTTCTTATTTATTTTTATATGACGAAGTCAGCAAATGAATTGAGTTGCTTAAAAAGTTGACTTATGAATATGTAACTCTGTATTTTCTTTTTACTATTCTATACTATTATTCATTTATCAACTGCTGTGCCTTTGGTTTGTCGCTATCTCTCTTGTCCAACATGTCGTATTAGTAATAAGACACATAGCAAGGATTTGGAGCAAACTTTGACTTGACACACATAACTGAACTGAATTGCATATAAGTAGTATGAATAGTAGACGTAAGTCAAAACATGTTCCATATAACATGTAACCCACAAAATGTAAGTTCACCATTTATGACGACTGAATGTGCATCTGAGACAAATGATAAAAAAAAAAAAACATAAAACACCCACACAACTTTTTAATGCAGCGAAAGTACAAAAATCTAAGTATGCAACTACCTTTTTCCATTTATTTCAGTTTAAATATGAATAAATTTGTTTCTTGAGCATTCATTTTATGTTTTAAGATGTTTGCAAAATCTACTTGTATTTAAAAATCATGTACTTGCATAGAACGATTGATATTGCCCCTACCGAATTACAATGATATGTAGAACACAGAACAAGGAAAATAACTCTCTCATAGTTGTAGTCTCCCCTTGACATGTGTGTGAGTGTTTACAAAAGTTATTCATACGCTACGTTGACAATAGTAGAAAATGCAATTTATGTTGGCAAAACATTGCGTAAGTGCATCTGAGACACATGCATCGAAACAAGGCAAACCAAGCTCAGCCAAGGCAAGGCAAACTGAACCCAAACGAAAGGAAATGAAAACAAATCGAGATGAGTCGGGTGCACTTATACCAACAAAGCTTAGACTAAAGACAGACAGATAGAGATACTTTAAACTACTACTGGTGCTTTTGTTGCTCGTCGGTGGTGATGTTGATGTGCTGCCGTTGGTTGCCTGTTGGCTGCTGGCTGCATTGAAGAAGGCCATAAAGAAGTGAAATTCCAATAAAATTTTCATGATGCAAAGCAACTTGCAGCCGCTCACTCACTCACTCTTACTTAGTCACTATGCAAAAATCTTGAGTCTTCTTCTTTTACACATTCATATACTCATTGCATATTTCTGTTTTTAAGAGTTCCAGATACTCGTACTTCATTTCATTGCTCTTGGTCTTTCTAGTGCAATAACCAACTATGCAATGCAATGCTATGCATCTTGTGTCATACTGCATTCTCCCTCATACAATACACACTTACACCCACGCATACTTTTAAGATAAACAATGCAGCAAGTGCCAAAATCAATTTGCTTTTTTAATGTCAACTACAGATATCTACTACTACTGATAGTATCTATATATTCTCTCACACATATCCAACTATCTGTCGATCTAGTATGTGACAAACACACAGCATATGAATAAGTAAGTGAGTGAGTGAGTGGTGTAGTACTGTACGTATATTTGAGTATCTTAGAAATTATTCCAGAACCAATGCGTAACACCACCATATGATTTCTATATTTCTAGTAACTTTGAAAAATTTAATATTCCTTTTTACTTTACTCGATGGCGAAGACGGTAACGAAGAAGTGTGAAGACTTTTTTTTTGTAAATCCTTTGCCATGTTGTCATGTTTCCTTTTAACACGAAAATTCAACGTGCCGCAAGTGAGTGCTAGCATTAAGATACTTTTCTTGGTGTTGGTGTTGGTGTTACTGTTGATGTTGCTGTTGTATAAATGACATCACGTAAAAGTCACTGGCTTTGCATCAAGTACACAACATAGTCATCATCTACATCATTATGATTATCATCATAAGCGCCATCATCGCCATCATCAGTAATATTATATGCCACACTATTATCCTTATCGTCATCATCACCCACAATGAGAAAGCGAAAACCTGACATGCACCGGCATCTACACGAAGAAACGCAGTGACAGGAAGTAGGACTAACAAGGTTGAAGCTATTTTATTTCCGTCTTCTTAAAAATACTTTCTTTTTTTCTTTTTAGAAATTTTTAAGCAAAGATTTAATATGAGATTTTTTAGATGAGATGCATGCGCTCGCTTCATGAAGGCAACAGGAAGCGGCACGTTTTGAGTAACTTATATCTGTACAACGATGCAACAAAATCACCTCGCACAAGCCATGCTTCCCTTACGGAAAATTATTTTATTGGTAAAATTATTTCATTTAAAATAAATTTTACACACATCAACAAAGTGTAAGTTTAATTTATGCCTTAGTAATAAACACAAACACACATACACACATAGACTGGGTATGGAAGGATCCTTCTTTTGAACATCCTGTGTGATGTTGACCTAACGCCAATGTCGACAAAGTCAGTTTGGCTTATACACACACAGACAGACAGATAGTTGGACATCAAGAATGTTGCATCCAAGTGAAATGCTTTCGCCTTCTCAGTTTTAGACAATTTCTTTTTTTCTTGTTGTTGTTGTTGCTATTGTTGTTGTTGTTGGTTCGTCCTTTCGTTCATTCATTTTGGCTAAAATACCAAATTACGACATAAATAATGCATAGATAACGAAATTTATTACATTTCATGTTGAGTATCTCTGGTTATGTCCGGTAGAAAGCGACGCGTCGTGGCCAAAACCAAGCCAAGCCAAGCCAAGCAAATGCAAGCAATAACTGAATTGATAGATGTATGTGTGTATTTATATGTGTCTGTGTATGTTTAGTCTATTTACGTATGTCTATGCGAGTATGTGTATTGAGCCTTACGCTGCTAATTTATGGCGCGTGTTAGTTTTCAGATTTGGCCAAAAATTTTATCGAAAACTACATAGTAATGTTTGTAAGTAGTAAGTATGGATGTGTATCTTTCTCTTTCTCTCTCTCTCTCTATATGTATGTATATGTTTGTAGTATATTTAGATGGTCTACAGTTATTGTTATTGCTTTCGCTTTTTAATTTTTTAGTTTAGTCCGCAGGACGTTGTCTAAAATGCAGTTTAAAATTGTATATGACTTGTAATAATTTAGCCTAGATACAAACAAAGATACACACACACACCCATACACACCCGTGCAGAAACATTCAAACAAATATGTATAGAAATGTGTATGCAAATCAAGTTAAGTGAAATTAGTCGTAGAGCACGCGTTTGGCATTTAAATTTAACAAAAATTTGCAAAATGTTTCCTTTCAAACTTTAAGAAGCAATTTAAGAGTCTAAAATTCAAATTTGTTTACTAATCAATGAAGATTTTTAGTCAGACAACATAAGATACATATAAGCGTTTCAAGATATTCAATATAAAAAATCACAAAAGTCGGTTGTTTTTTTTTGTAAGTAAATTTTTTGTTTTAAATTACAATAATGTTTTTTTTTTTTTTTTTTTATATCAGTAGGCATATTTTCTACCAACTTGTGAACATGGGTACTGAGAATATTATTTCTTTTATGCTACTCTCTAACTCAAACTACAAACTACATCTTCCATAGTGGGTGAATGACCCTAAAATTACGCTGCGATTGGGAACTGAACTTTGGACCAGACAAGTCCTTTAACAGAATTGCTGACTTTACAGCTAACTGTGGGATTTACGCGCAGTATGTTAGGGGTCACTATTTTAGGATTCGGATTGGGGTCCACAAAGTCGTGTGAAAAATGCGTAGGTGGGCTTATTTTGCTAAGAGATCCTCTACTCCATCTAGGAAAACAACTTTTTATCAGAAAAAGTATCTTCTTTTCTTTTATCTGGCGTTATTTGGCTAGAAACGAATGACTGCAATACGAGTATGATGCGGATACGATGTTGTAGGCTCAAAAAGCTCAAAAGTTTAAAAGATTAAAAAGTCCATAAAGCGAAAAAGCCTAAAGCCCAAAAGGCTCGAAGCCCAACTGGCGCTCAAATTTCCTAAGTGAGGCATATGCTAAGAGCAACCAAAAGTATGCAACATTTATATTACAGAAGTCAATTCAAAAGACTCTGCTAAATAAACGACAAAACATGGAGCTCAATAAAATACATGAAAATAAGCTTTGGGTTCTTTCCATCAAAATCTAAGCTCTTAAAGCTTTTTTCCATATCTTTTGTAGCTTATGAAGTTTTCCAGGAACTTGCATTATATCAAGTTATAGTGAATGAACTAAATCAAAAAAGCTTTTGCTTAGAACATCCTCATAAACACAAGAAGGAGCTTGGTATGTCAGATAAATTTCCTCAAGCCAAAATTTCACTGTTCAGCATCTTTCATCCCACTATTTTAAATACTCTTATTTTACATAGCCACAAGCAAATCTTAAGATTTCTTAAGGGGGTATTCTGGTCTAGAGCCCTAGTTTTTTGTATCCATTTTTTATATAATATTTATTGATTTTTAAAGTATATAAAAAAAATTTAAAAAAGAAAAAAAGTCAAAAATTCATCCAATGACAGGCTGGTGAAGTGGGGGTTGCCATTCAAAGGGTGCTCCCAGGTTGACATGATTCCAACCCTTGTAGTGATCAAACAAGGAAAAAAAAAATTCAATTAGTAAAGATGTCGCTATCGTTTGTGCCTCAGCCAAAAAAAAAAAAAAAAACTCACAAAATGGCGTCCACTTGAAAAAACAATTTTTTTACCCCTGTTTTTCGACCTTTACGAATTTTTTAAAAATACTTGGAATTAAAATTTTTCAAAATCCAAGGGTAAGACGATAAACAAATGTATAAAGAAGATTCTCACAAAATTTCAAAGGAATCGCTGATAGAACTTGAGATATCGTGTCAACCACCTCAAAAAAAGTTTTGAGAAAAACACGTTTGAAGTTTGAGAAAGATTTCCAGTAGAATAACTCAGATGATAATATTGCCTTTTATATGCAAATTTAAAAGTGCACATATATTAAATATATATATATATATATATATATATAGACATAAAGAGCTCGAGTCGGATATAAAAGAATTTCTGGAAAGAATGAATCCTCAAGTCTGCCGTTCATTGTGTGGTCAATCCGCTCAGCCGGCTTAGATGCCACGTCACAAAATCAGCTGTATCTCCCAAAATATTTTGAATTTTGATAAATCCTTTTAAGAGCATATTTTTGAAAGTCTAAGCTTTGAACATATGCAAAAAAAATCGATTTTTTCAATTTTCTAGACCAGAATACCCCCTTAATTACTTTCTTTTCACTCACCTAAGGCCTCATTAAGTTTGAGTGCAAAATGTAATTAAATTGCATACAAAATAAAAATCAATCAATTCATTAAACTAATTGAAATTTTTTCATTTATCATGAAGAAAGAAATGCAACTTGATTTTATACTTGTACATCTCCTACATGACTTCACTTGGCATTACTTTCTTTATGTTCGTTTTATTCATTCATTTGTTAGTTTATTTTATTATTGTGTTTTGTATTCTTTGCATTGATATTTTTATTATTGTAATTTTGTATTTTGTGTGCAATTTCCTGTTTTATACTAAATGGCACATCCTGAGCAGATAAAAAAATAAATAAATGAACAAACTAACAAACGAACGAATCAGCATGTGAAGAAACAAGAAGATATAACACAAAATGGTTTGACTAACAAAACTATCACTTACTGATTCTGATTCTGATTCCAATTCAGGTTCATGTTCATTTTTAGTAGCATTTTGGTTTCATTCTTAATAGTTCAACGATACCCAATCAGCATACAATGTTCAATTGCTAACGAATATTTGAAGAGTGGCAAATCCAGGCACGTGGCAAAGCTTCCATTCAACCATGGCAAATATTGTAGCAACAACCTTGAATCATTCATTGTTTTCATCTATTCCTCGATTTGAATGAATTGTATGACAATTGAAATTTTAATATGTAAAAATTTTCAAATCGATGAAGTTAAAATTTTTCAGTAACCTTTAGATTAGTCAAAAAACTAAGCAGGAAGGGAGCGAAAAAGTGTGGGGAAAATGTTTGTATCTAAATAGAGAATAGTGTTAATAGGAAATTCAAAAAGCAAAAAACTTAAATGAAAAACTAAAAAGGACAAACATCATAAATGATGATAATGTTAACGACGCAATTTTAGAAATACACACATGTCTACACATACACACGCACACACACAAATATATATACACATATACTTACTAAACATTCAAAGGTAAAGGAAAGTCGCCTGTCAACCTATGTCAGTCAATTTTATTTAAAATTAATCCAGTTTCAAAAAACCAGCACACACACGCGCAGCTGTTAGTTGATAAAGTAAAAGTGATGATGATGGTGTTGCATAGACAAAAGTTTTCGAGTTTCCCTTTAATCAGATGATGGTAAGTGAGTGAGTATGTTTGGTATGTAGTTGGTGTATTTGTAAGTGGAAATGTATCTAGGGAACATAAAACGGATACGTGTGGCGCTCGGCGTTCGAAATGCAAAATTCCATTTGGTTGATGTCATACACCAGTTTCCAGTTTACACATTAAAACACAAATGCAAATACTACACAAACTACATATCATACCATATTTGTATTAAGGATACACAAGGCAAGGATAAAAGAAAGACATCATTGAATGATGATGATGTTTACTATATATTGAAGCAGAAGCTGAGTTGATTGTTTCACTCATTTCAAATTCAAGCAAATGCATTTTCTACTAAAACAATTAGAAATACCTTACGCATACCAATGCATTTGGTCATAGCAATTATCCAAAACACACATACAGTACAGTACCTACACACACACACACACACACACACACATACATCATTTGCAAAAATAGAATTGAGATAAAAATTCCTATTTAGTATATTAAATCGTCATCATGTTACCTGTGTTTTTTTGTACCTACGAGTATAACAAACCAAGCAGAAATGAGGGCAACCATGAACGCATTCAACCATCAATCAATCAAAGTAAAAAACGCCATTTTTTCGCATTATCTTTTTTTCCTTTCCTCATTTCCCCATTCTATAATTTCCCAATCTTTTTTAAGCTTCATTCCCCTCATCAGTGAACACAAACAAATTAACTCACTTTTATTAGAGGACATGTGGACAGGCACAGGGACAAGCACAGGCAAGCTTCAACTACGCACCCAGTTTTATAAAATATTTAAAAATTCTTCAAACACAAACTGAGCTCAAACGAAGGTCAATCAGATGATGATGTTGATGATGATAATGGCAGGCAGGCAGGCAGGAAGGCAGGAATTCAGCAGTTGATGTGGTGGTTAAATTGCCTGCCGCTCCTGCTGCTGCCTTCATTCAACACTAATGAATCCTCGCAAAATCAACTTAAAACAATAAAAAAGGGGCAACAGCATCAACAACAACACGAGTAATAAAATCCAGTAGCATCATAATTCAGTTTCCCTTATGCTCATTCTGTTGGTCGGTGTGTTTGATTGTTCTGTTGTTGGGTCTGTCGTTATTTCGCATGCTCGTCTATTTCTAAAATGCACCCAAAGAACCATTCAAATTAAATAAAAAAAAAAATAAAATAAAATAAACTGTTGGGTACATAATCATAATGTGGTATTTTATTTTTGGTAGAACTGGACTAAACTCTTTAATACTCTACAGTTGATGTTTGGTAAAGATATGTTGAGTTTTATAGTAGTTAGGCTCAAATCATTCAATTAGATGCAATTCAAAATGGTAAGTGAAATGTCCCTTTCCTTTATATTTCCTCCATTGAAATTTGTAATGACGAACTAAGGTCATAGGAATAAAGGGCGGCAAAACTAAACCAAATGAGGCCCACAAGATTTGTATTTTCCACAAAGATTCCTTTGATTTCTTCACAAAAATTCATTTTATTTCTTTTGTGTATGCACTCCTCAAGTATTGCTCTTGCATTTGGTCATCGCAATATGAAAAGTATGAAGATAGAAAGAATCTATTCAGAAGCAATTCCTTTTGTTTGCCATACGTGACCTAAATTGGAATGACATTTTCCGTTTTCCATCTTACTCTGAAAGGCTCCTTCTCTTCAGTCATCCATCTTTGGCGCATTGTAAGATAGATAAAATTTTCTTCATTAACTATAGATTTACATGATCTCTTAACTCAGCTGAGCTTTTGTATCCCCAGTCGTTCTAGTAGAAATTTTGTCCTTTAGCCTGGAATAGATACAATAATAAAATATTCCTAGTGCAGGACTCGAACCCAGCGCCCTTTTTAATCTATTACCCAAATAGCTATAATAAACACAAGCTGGTTTTTTGCATGTTGTTGTTGTAAACATTTGAAGGAAGAAAAATCTGACGATTCTATTTTTAACCTCATTTTTTGAAATTCCACTCATGCCACAACGCACATAAAAGAGCTACGCTCTTTAAATAAATTTGCCCTACATGATCATCATCCTTCGCTGGCTTCGCGAATCGGAACACAATGCAGGCTAGATGAACTGGACGTCGCTCATTGGATCACCCGACCGACTGTCGTTTTTCAATCGCAGCAGATTATATTGTATATTGTATCTCTAACCACACATGGCTGTGAATTCGGGCGTAACTAACTAATTTCGCAAGTAAATTTCCCCATCAATAAATTTGTATTATTTGTGTGCTTAATTTTTATATTCTTTTAAGTAGACAACTTGTCATAAGCTACTTTTTCTATATAATTGTTATGCCTTTGTTTCTTCATCGCGACCTTGAGTTTAGAGACTCCTAGAGACTGGAGATTTAAGTCCAAAGTTTTCCTTTCTTTTCAGGGTTCCGTACCCAAAGGGTACCAAACGGAACCATCCGTCTTCGGGTCATATCTCATTAACCGTAATAGCTGGAAAGCTGAAATTTTCACAGAGTGTGTAGTTCTATTTGGACATAAGCAACATGTACTAAAACTAAACTATTTGCAAAAACTTAATGGCGTCCCCATACACGAAACATTTTGCTTTGTATGGCAGCTATACCATCCAGTAATCCCACAATCTTGAAATTTAGAGGGTTGGTGGCTATACATCAAAAACTTATATTCTCAAAATTTCAGTTCGATTTAACTACTAGAGAGAAATTAAGAAACTGTAAGTTTCTGATACATTTGTTCGAATCAGTCAAATCGGACCATTAAAGGGAGTACCTCCCATACACACCCCAATCTGTTAAGAAACCCTCCGTGTATGACTCGCACGTGGCCCATTTTTTTATATTTCCTTTTATTTTTTCCAATTTCCACTTCTTCAAATTTCTTTATCATTCTCCTTATGAATTCATTTTTATCTATTTTAAGTTTCTTTTGTTTTTTTGTTCCCTTCTTCTTTCTGACGTAATCTTTGTTCTATTCTCTCCTCTTTCTAATTAAGTAATATTATGGGTTTATTTACCATCTTTGCCTCATCTGTTGCCTCCAAAACCAAATTAACCCTTCGGTTCATTTTTATTAATTTTTTGTTGTATTTTGTTTGCTTTAAATTTCAATAAGAATTTCATCCTCATTCCATACTTACAACACACACACGCACATGTATACTTACACTCACTTATATAGAATATTATTAACTGTAGGAAGGATAAAAAAGAAACAAAAGAAAAGAAAAACAAAACAAAATGAAACTTCAAATCCCACACTCCCAATGCAGCAATTTAAAAATTCAACACGAAAATGATGGTAACAATGATGATGATGATGATGATGATGATAATAATGATGATGATGAGAATGTTTTACATTACTTTTTTTTCGACATTTTTATTTTGCTTTTCTTTTTTGCACCTTTTCTAACTCACATATACACAAACACACACACACACATAGAAACAGAGTCCTGCCAGTCAACTACATCTGGCAACGCTGTCACCATTAGTTAACAAAACATAGTACAGTCACAGTTGTTGCGCCCGCGACCCAACAAACAACATGATATAGTATCATCATTTGCTCATTTTATATATCAACGCCGAGCTCAAAATCAACGTCAACGGCATCAGTTTCAGTTTCAGCAGTTTTACCATCAACATCAGTAACATCATCAACACTACAACAATAACAACTACAACTACTACTACCACACCTTACTTTATATAGCAATGGCGGTTGCATGCTCTTGCACACGTGTATAAATGGATTTTTTTTTTATACGTGTATGAATGTGGGTGTGTCTATGTGTATGTGTGTGGTATAAATTAATAAAAATTTCATGTGCCAAATAATTACAATTAACATGAGTTCTTAATTAAGCGCACACCACAGCGCAGCTCAGCACAGCACAGCGCAACTCAGCGATAAAGGCACTACTACTGCCACAGCTACCGATGCTGATGCTTATGCTGATGCTAAGGATGCCTTTCGACAGGATACAAAGGATAATCATAGCCTCCCTCACAATATACTCAGGAAACGCTTTATTAATATATGAGGCAAAGGCAAAAGCAAAATCAAGGCAATGGAAATGGCAAAGCATTGTTCTTAATGCTGTGCTACTGTGGATACAATACTTCCTTACTTACTATATAGGCCTCGTTCAATCGTTTAAGTTTAGTTCGCAGTTCATTCGCGGATCCTTCCTCGTCCTCCTTCACCCTCACCCTCACCCTCACCCGCTACCAAAACCTAATATGACGGCATTACACTCGGTTGAGTTCGTTGCGGTTCGTTAATTCAATGCGATTCAAAGTACGATGAGGTGTTAGTTGGTGTAAGTTGATGCTAGTTGGGTTGTTTAGTTGAGGCTGAATATCTGTGGCTAAGTATTTGCGGCAGAGTGGTGTGTGTAACTGTAACAAAGCATCTGAATCTGAGTTGCCTGCGCATAGATGCCACCTTTAATTTTATTTTGTTACGAGTACTAACCTCTTTTCATTTCGCCATTTCGTTTTTGCAAATTAAGTGTCGATATTTTATGTCTTCTTCTCGTTCTTCCACTTCTCTTTAATTAAAAATGTCAAAGGTTAACGTGTGTATCTGTTGTATCTGTTGGCCGTATCAGGTCTATGCCTCTCAAACTCTTAGCCATTATTCGCATGGGAATTGAATGAATTGAATGAGAAACAAAAGTGAATGTTGCACTTTTTTTCCATTTGAAAAATGGCATCTGTTGTTGTTATTTGGTTTTTCTGAATGATTTATTATGTGGGCTGAATGGACTCGACTGGACTGGACTGGACTGGTTTGGACTGAAGTGGACTGAACTGGATCGATGATGTCCATCATTTGGACATTTGGATTGGACATTCACGATGATCAGATGATGGCGGTGGCGGTGGCGGTGGTGGTTGTAGTCATGATGCTGATGTTGTTGATGATAAATATGTGCAAAGGCTGAGTTCTGAGTGTCGAATCCATTATGTTTGTGTAAATGTATATATCCCAATGGAACTTGTTTAGGTCAAAGGTCATGATTTGATTGAAAATTTGTCATCTTGCAATATTACTCAAAAGGTGTGAAGTCAATTATACATAATGTGTATTTATATAAGTAAGAAGATCGATACATACATATGTATATTATAGTATTATATCTATGAGTATCTTATATACTTTAAATGTCAAGCTGAGGCTTCTAAAGTCACTCATACACTCAATCATGCCATAATGCACTATCAATTTATGTACTTGAATAGGGACAGAATGAAAGAGAGACAGAGAGAAAGAGAGAGAGACAAGGAGAGTGAAAATCATCCAACATGTAGACAGGAAATGTATGTAAGGACATTTCTATGCACCATAAAGCAGTCATTCATCTGCACTTGCCATACTCACACATGCAGGACTTTGTCATTAAACTGTACACAATGATCAAGAAGAAGGACAACACAACACAACATCAAATGGACACACTCACATCTACATACATATGTATGAACACATCTGTATATATTTTGCTATGATATAATGCAGGAAACATAAAACGAGTAAAATAGAGAAAAATAGAAGAAAGAAAATGTGCTGGCAGCACCAAGCGTTTTAAATTAAGGATAAACGAAGCTTAGGCGTTGGCATTCAATGTTTATACTCGTATATATATAAAGAATATATGGAATAAAAAGGCATAAAGCCAACTAAAAATGTTGACCAGGAGAGCAGGACACACATTAACATTGCACTGCACTGTCATGCGAATGCTATAAATGAAGATTCCACTGTCATCAACATGAACGCAGCAGTAAGATCCTTGGAAATGCCTGTATGCATTTAGTATGTTGTGAGTATGAAAGTGCATTTGAGTAAGAGTGAATGGCAGACAGGCGTTCAAAGTGGACTTGGATTGAACATGGGAACTGATGAACGAATGAATGGATAGATGTATATAGTATATTTGAATACATATGTAGTTGTTGATGTCAAGCAGGGAATATGGTAGACGAGTCTCCAAGAGTGACTGAATGTGTGTGTGTGTGCCTGGGTGAAGTGAAAGCAATTCAAGAGAAGCTCACACAAAAAGAAAGTAATGTTGTGAAGCTTAAGTAAGCAGGAAAGTGTGGGTGCGACTTAACAAGTGAAATTTGAAAAGTTGTTAAGGAAAATGAAATGAAACGTAACAAAGGAAAGGAACCAATAGACCAACTGACTGATATAAATACAAACATACATACATATGTAAACAAATGTCACAGAAAGGAAGGAAGGAAGGAAGGAAGGATTCTGTAAGGAGTCCAACAACACAAACAAGAATAGATAGCACTCTCGAGTGACCGACATTTCCAATATGCAAACTGAAAATGTTAACAAAAGTTCAAAAGCAAGCGAAAACCTAAAGTAAAGTTAAAATATTGATGATTAATGATGTTGAAATAGTCTCTTTAACTAAATATTCCTTTAACAATGCAGTGGTGATGCACTTTCCACAATAAATTAAATGAAGGAAATTAGTTTAAGCATTGCGTATACGTACTGTGGTTCACACAAGCATCGAAAAGTATGCAACACATTTTAATATTTATACTACAATACAAGTATTTCGTTAAAACAATGGAAAAGAGAATGAATACCACGCAGAGGGAGTAAAGAATGGATGACAAGTGTTCATTGTTTGTGTAACAACAACAACAACAACTGTATAAGCTAAAATAACAGTTAAATCTATGCTGTACAACAACATCATCATCAACAACAACATCACACAATGAAAGGCCGTTTTCATATTTAAACAAGGTGAAAAGTCTTTAGATTTTGTGTTCAATGACGTCATAACTCATGCAGCCCCAAAAAAGTCGAACAGCAACAAAACCAATGAAGAGAAGAGAAGAGAGCACACAGCATCATCAATTGACTCTCTTGCATTTTGTGTGTGTTCTCTTTATCATTTTCTCAATAACAATTGTAAAGCTTCATAGCTTCCTCCAGTAACTAACTCAATGCTGCAAAATATTACCGGCTGCAGACATTGTCAGTAAGGATGATGATGATAATGATAATGATGATGATGATGATGATGATGACTACGAAGACGGCTATCATTTTAGCAAAGTTCGAAATCTGATTATCACAATTGCAAACATAGATATACATAAGCACAGAGTATAAACTGCTAACTCAGAAAGTCGTAAGTTACTTTAGATTTCGCTCAATCTTCGTCCACTTGTTCGTTCCTCGGTTGGTTTGTTAGTTTGTCCATTGGCTTACACACTCAGTCAAATTGCTGGCATCCTTTGACAGTTTCTCATCGTTTTTATGCGTACTTTGTTTACATACACACTCACTTATACTGACTCATATACACAGATACACTCACATAACTTGCTTGTGTACATACATATATCATTTTAGAGGATTTAGCATTTCATTCTGTATGAGTGAAACGTACACTTTTGATTTTTACTTGATTTATTAATAAGAATTTATGGAGCAAGACGCTGTAAGGACTACGAACTAAGCAAAATGAACGGCAAAGGACACTCCCTCTTGTCATATGCCAAGTTTACTTTTAGTTTGCCATGCCAAGTTGCCTTCTTTCTTGTTTTTCTTTTCCCCCAAAATTCATTGATTCCATTTGTAAAAGTTATTCATCCAAAAATGTTAAATGATTTTTGGTTAATTTATTTTTATGGATTTTATGTAATTTTTTGTTTTTTTTTTTGTTTTAATTTAATTAAAATTTACTTTGTTCAAACGAAGCCTTTCTTATCTAAGTCTTTCCTTATTAAATAGATAAAACTACGTAAGGAACTTCAATAACTCAATGATTTAATGGTCAGTAAGTTATTTTAAGAATTCTTATATTCATTCTTCCATTATTTGTTATCTTTGGTTTTCAATCAATAGAGAAATTATCAATCATCAATCAAGAATATTTTTAGACAAACAAAAGCCAAAAGAAAATGAAAACCCATTAAAAGGTCATTGAAGGCACCATAAAGATGACGATGGCAATGATAATGACGACTTCAACTAAATGCCAACGCATTAACGAGATTAACTAAAACCCAAACTAAGTTCCTTTTTCACCAAATAGAAATCAATGTTGGTATAATCATTACTTGATTACATTAACAATTAAGTCAAAGCTGCTGCCCACTGTAACATTAAGAAGACGTAGGCGTATCCTTTGACAGACATCACTAGTTCAGCATCACTTCAGCTCAGCTCACTTTAGTTGAGTGAGTTTACTTTACTATACATTTCCAACTCGACTCAAACTAAAGATTTTCTTTGTTGTAATGAAATCCATTATGCTAATTTGTGCCGCTTTTAACATCAAACACAAATATTTTGTTAAGACGGAAAAACAACAAAAAAAAAAAAAAAAAAACAAAGGAATGAAAGGAATGAAAGCATAAAACATGCGTTATAGGCGAAATGTGGTGAGCGGACAAAACAAAAACAAACTGAAGGACGAGTTCGGAACGCAAATGTACAAAAGTGAAAATTGCTGTGGTCGCCATTAAAACTAAGATGAAAGTGCATGTGGAATAAATTTTGGGTGGAAAAAAAAACAACATAAGAGAAATGGAAATTATATAAAAGCGCGAAATAATAAAAGAAAGCAAAGTAAGGCATAGAAAAGATGTGAAAATAAAAAAGAAAAACAACAATTACTAAAAAGAAGGCAGAAAATGAGAAAGCAGTAAAAATAAAGCAAAGAAAAGGTCACGCACTCAAAGCAAGCAGCATACAAAATGAAAATGCTGAACACATACATACATACATAAACACACAAATATGAGTAACACAGACACAATCAGGAATGAACACAAACGTTTACTTGGCATCATCGTTGGCAGGGATCCGCGCTTGCATGTACATCAAATAAAAATGGCAACCACAATAATAATAACAAATGAACACAAAACAAAACAAAAAAAAAAAAACAAAAGAAAAATAAACACGAATAATAACAACAATGAGCATGTTAACCTCCCACACTACCACTACTACCCTTAACACCCACCTTCTCCCATCATCGCAAACACACACTCAAACACACTCACATACTCAACTCAAACAAATAAAAAAAAAAAAAAAACACATGTATTTAACCTCAGATTAAGCACAAAGCATACGCAATTTTCTTATATGAAAAACAGAAAATGCCAAAGAATTGACAAATGGACCAAGGGGGTAAGGAGTATTGTAGTGTATTGAGCTGCAACAAAAATTAAGTTGAGCGACCAAACTCGTTTAAGGTGTAAGAGCGAAAAATAACAAATACACAAATACACAAACACACTCATAAACTCACACTTATACATCTGTAGGTAGGTTGTACAGATAGATAAATGCCTGTGTATGTGTGCACAACAAAATACATTAAACAATGGCATCCTTAGTGAAACTGAAGCAGCAAACGAAGATGGCGTCAAGTATGAATGATTGAAATCTACAAAGAAAACAGAAGCAAGCTTCGCTTCTCCTTTACTACAATACAATATGCATGAAGAATTAAATTACAAAGAGCGAAGCAGAGTAGAGAGTCAGAGTCAGAGAGTCAGAGTCCTTATTTTATTGTGAAGAAGAGTTAAAGAGAAAAGATGTTCAACCAACATAAAGCAACCAACATACGAATACGAACGAAGGAACACACGCTTAGCATAAACGAACACCAAAGTGCGATGAGACGAGACGACGACGAGTTGGATGGACAATGACGAAAAGTGAACCGAACGAAGTCATAGCATAGTAATAACAAATATAAAACGAATGAGAGCGTCAACCAAGCAGCAACGATAGCAGCTGAAGAGTCAAAATCAAACAGATGCTGTCGCTCTTCGTTCTTGTCGTTGACATCGTCACCATTAGCAGCATCATCAACATCAACATCATCATCATCGCCGCCGTCGACTTCGTCATAGTATTCATCGTCGTCGTCGTCGTCATCGTCGCCGCCGCCGTAGTTACGGTGCAGAAATCAATAACAAACGAAGAAGCCACAGCCTCCGCAGCAGCATCAGCATCAGCATCAGCAGCTGGGTTCAGACGCCACACGTTATACCATTTTACTATGACTTGACTATGATATGCTGCTGCTGTCCTGTGCCGTGCCATGCTGTGCTGTGCTGTCCTGTCCTGTGCTTTGCTGTCGTGTGCTGTGTTGTGTTGTGTTATGCTCTCCTTAGTTATTTTGTTGGAAATTCCCGGGTAAACGCTTGCGCGTTGCTCCAATTCGACTTGTTATAACAACAACAACAACAACAACAAAACCAACATAATCGCTGTGGACTTGACTCCAAAGCAAAACAAAGAAGTGCGTTATGTTCGACGCTTATTGCTCAACGCTTTCTGAAACATTAATAAATGTTTACCACGGGCTAAAACATTTTACTTGGATCTATTGTAGTAGTCTCTCTGCTGATCTGTTCCTTTTGATGTAATTGTTGTTGTTGCAAGCAGTTATTATTACTGTTATCGTTGTTGTTATTTTACCTTCATTGCTAAACTGCGTATGTATTCCATTTTGACTTACAAAATACTTTTCTTTTTCCTTTAGCCATATTTTTATCTTTTTCTTTTACAATACATTTCTTGCTTTAAGCCATTTTCATTTTGGATGATATTTGTAGGTAGTGTATTTCTTGATTGTTGTTATGCTTCTAGTACATAAAAGACCAGCAAAGTAGATCAGATATGGTGATTGTATGGGAAATAGGTTTAACTTTATCCTTCCATAAGATTTTATGCAAATAAATTTATCAGTTTTGAGAGATAATTTATGCAAAAATTATAATGGTCTTAGAATAGACAAAAATTTCAAATGAAAATTTGTGTTATGCAGATTGTAGTATAAGATATTTATAAGATATTCAACCATTACTGAAAAAGAAAGTAGAATTTTTAGCCAAACTTATGATTGATGAAGATGGCTATTTTTATGCAAAAGTTTTACTTTTCTTGAAAAATGCTTGCATATATGTATATACTTATTTGTAAATAGTTAGTTTCGTAAATGGCACTGGCACCACTGAATTTCTCTTTCCGAGCATTAGGGATATTATTAAATTAAAATCCTCGTTTAAAATTAGCAATTTTAATTATTTATATGTTTATATTTAAAAATTGTATTTATATTTATTTATCTATACAAACTCGCGATCTCACTGCAGACCAAATATTTCTGTAATTTCAAATTGTAAAGCCATAAAATTCACTTAGAGTAAAGTTTTAAGGCAGATTGCACATATTAATTATTGATTTGACTTATGTTTAGGGTATAGTCAGTACACATAGAGCATTTCAACTCTGAGACCGAAATATTTGTATGGGAGCTTTACAATCCAATAATCCTAGGGTCTTCAAATCTGCACGGTTGTTGAATATGAATCTGACTCTTGTAGAGATCAAATTTCAATTCGGTAACACAAAAAACAAAAAAGTTTTTCTAATAAAAACTTTAATTTGGGTTTGGGTTTGTATGGGCGCTATACGATCCAGTAACTTTATGGTCTTAAAGTTTTCGCACTTAATGGACGCTGATTAGGAACTTATAGTGTTTAAGTTTCAGTTCGAGATCTCAAAAAATAAAACTGTGTTTTTCATAAAAACATAAATTTTAGTGGGTGTTTGTATGGGATGTACCCAATCTAGTGGTCCGATTCCGGTGGTTCAAATTAGTTTGCATACATACTGATGGTCAGATGGACATGGCTTAATCAATTCGTCTAAACGAGCTGATCAAGAATATATGTACTTTATGTTGTCTCCTTCTGCCTGTAACTTCATGACAAACTTATTATTAAATGGTAAATACATTAAATGAAATAAGAATTTCCTGTCTTTTTTGTTTTATTGTTGTTTTTAATAAGTGCTATAATATATTTCTTTTCCAAATTTCAATTCTAACAACCAGTTTTATTGTATTAAACTAGCTTCTACTAACGGCTTTTCATCACATTTCGTGTGTTTCTTTTAAGTTTTCCAGTCCTTCTTTCTCTTGCTCAACTGATGTTTATTAAATAATTGATATACAGTTCCAGCTAATCCAATTTAAGGAATTAAAATCTATATATTGTATATTTAAAATCATAGAAGACTTTTTTGTGCATCCTAATCTCAAAAACGGTTTAACCAATTTGAATCCACTTTTCAATGGTACAAATCTTCCTCTAACATATAGCGTTTATTTAATCAAAATCGACCAACTAAATGAAAAGATATTAATTATAATTTATTTTTCAACCAAAGACAAATAAAGTACAGAATATTTTTTAGTATGATTTGCCTAAAAAACATTTAGAGAGCAGAATGAAATAGTCCAAGCAGACAAAAGTTAAGGTAAGCGAGTATGTGTGAGTATATGAATTTCGTAGATTTAAAGACTGTTAATTTTAATTGTTGCTTTACTTTTTGTTTGTTGATTATTATCCTCATCATGTAAATTTGTTGATCATTAACTTCAACTTAGAAAACTTAATCATTTCATTGTTTCTTAATTATATTTGTTGTTAGAAAGGCTACAGCAAAGCGTGGCTGGGCAAAGCTAGTTATTATTTTGAAAACATTAAAAAGATATCTTTGGCAAAGACGGTTTGATTGATTTTATAAATAATTTTCTGTATCACACAAAATCCTAATTGTACTGTTCATAATAATCTTCTGTAAGAAATTTTCCAAGTGATGGTGAAAACCGTATTAAAATACATTTGAATAGTTTAGAAGAAGTGAGTAGAGAAAGAAACACGTATAGTGAAGTTTATTAGAAGAGCATGGAACTTAAATTTTCTAAACTTTTAATATTTAAATTCTATTAATTTTTAATTTCATTTAAAATTGATCATTTCAGTCTTTGTGAGAAAAAGATTTTGTAAAATGTATCTTATCTCCGATGAAAGCGAAGACAATATTATTATTATTATTTCTTTTTTTTTTTTTTGTTGTTGTTGTTTTACTTGTGGATGTTTTTCTCTACTTGCATTGCCAGAAATTCGTTGTTTAAAAATTCATGTGGCTTAAAACTACGCTAAAAATGTCGTGCTGAAGTGTCGCATCACACCTATACCCACACACACACACACACATTACAAATTTCTTATGTTCCACACGTTCTGTTATTTTGCTTTATACTATTGTATTACTATGTAGAATATGTACGTATGTGAGTGAGTGAGTGAGTGAGTGTGTATAAATTTCATGCATAAAATTGTTACTTTGTTAATAAATAAAATAGTTTTTATGTCTGTTAATTTCACTACAATGAAATAAAAACTATAATACAAATGAAAAACAGAAATGATTTCACTTCGGAAAATCTTTCCATTATTTCTTAAAATGTAACCTTGCTTAAATAAGATATTTAATTGTTCGAATCTTTCATCATATAGTATATATATAATTCAGTTTCTACTTCAGAATTTTCAAGTTCATGAACATATAATTATGATAAATTATTTATAGCATTCTGTCATAGGAAACTACACATTTCATGTAAGATAAGCAATTGTGACTGGATTATTTACAATTGAAACATAAGCAAAGCCTCGCATAAATGGTAACTGGGAAAGCAGGAAAAATTCTATTAAATTCTCAATTATAAATGTTTTTAAACAATTAAGTTGAATTGGGTTTTGCATAAAGCAAATTATTTTGTTGGCTTTTTAAGTGATTGTGTAGGTTTACTTATTCCATGAGACGATGCAGCTTTTTGTGCTTAAGCCTTATTTTCCCAATTGTTTGGGTCAATAAAACTTCATATACTAACTTAGTCTTTTCATCTAACATTTTGCATATCTCTGTAATCAATCAAACAAGAGCAAACCCATAGTTGAATCCCATAAGTTCATGCAGGTTTAAGTATTTGTTTGTATAGAGTAGTTTTTTATACTAAAGTCCAAAGCGCAGATGACTTGCCTAGGTCAATGAATGTTTCTACATTGTATTGTTAAAGAAACGGATTGATTCTTTCTGAACATTTTTTTTATTGAAATTATAAGATACTTTTCAAAGGAACAGAAATAGAATAACATTATTTAGAAAATTTTTGAAGAATGGAAGTTCCAGTCTACATATTTTTTTATAGAAAATAAACATTGACAATCATTAAAACATCTACCACCAACGGAGATTGACTAAAGTATTTAAGAATGCAAATAATCTTTGACATTTTGTTTTTTTATTTATTCTTTGTTTGTTAAATTTTGCAAATCCATTTGCTATGAATCGTCGTCTTCAGTCAGACTCTCTTACTTTTCTCATATTATTAAATGTTTCGCATGCTTCATATCGCAGTAACTGACGCTAATGGCTCGTCAAGGCACAAGTGACGATGACACTGAACAAGAAACACATTACAAAAACAACAATAACAACAACAACAAACAAAGAGAAACACAACAATCGTTATGTATGAGTATGAGTACAATGAATGAACAATGATGCCGACAGCAAACACATAGATACTCTTAACGAGTAGTAGTAGTAGTAGTAGCGACATAAAGATGTCTTTCTATTGTCGCCTCAAAAATGCGTTGTTACAGCAATTCTTGATGTTGTTTCTTGTTGTCCTCATTGTAATGTATCTGTATCTATATGTGTATTGTGTATGTGTGTGTGTGTGTGTGTGTGTGTGTGTGTGTTTGTTTCTGGATATGTATGCTTGCCCATATTACGTCGCAACGCAATCAAGTTGTCAGACACACGTCGCACCTCATCTGGTGTTGCGACTTCATTTGGTCGTGGCTTGTTTTCAAAATGGATTAAAAATTCAAAATGTAACAACAAAAGAAAAAAAGATATGAGAAACCTAACGACGGCATTCAGTAGCTCAGTCAGTCAGTCAGTCAGTAAGGCTGTGAAATGATACTAACAATAATACACACGAGAAGAAAGAAAGGAGTAGTAAAAAGCAGGCAGCATCTCATGATGAAGAAAGTCCTTTACCTACTCAATGTTTCTGGGTTAGTTAGTGTGTATATTTGAGTGTGTGTGTGTGTGTATGTTTTTGTGTTGTGAGCTTTGGTGAAAAGTGAAAGAAATATTTTCGTTTCCTGTTCTTTTGTGTCCAATGTCCAATGTCCTTTTCTATGATACTTTCGCAACGTTTACTTCTACTTCTGCTACTTCGTCAATTTTATTCCTTTATTCATTTGCCATTTTAGAATGCTCAACGCGTGCAAAGTTCCCTTTTTGTGTTTTTGTTTTTGTCAGTTGATGATGATGATGATTAGGTTGATGATGTTCTTGTTGCTGTTGCTGTTGCTTGTAAAAGGACTCTTTGTTCTTGCTGTTGTGTTCGTATTCGTAGACATCCGTTTTGGATACTATGACTACGAAGGCTGCCGTAGTAGCATTTTTCCAAAGTGCTTTACTTAAATGGATTTTACGCTTCATTCGTCGTCATTTAGAAAAAAAAAAGAAAAGAAAACGAGAAAAAGAATCATGTATAAAATGAAGGAAGAAAAGCGAAAATGTTTTCTATTTTTTCCATTTACAATGTTTTTTCATTTTTCTTGTTCTATGCCATTTTGTTCGGTCAGCCATTGTCGCAACATACATGCAACATTTTATGTAAACGAAACTCGTTTCTCTTCCTTCTGTTCATTCAACCGTTCTTGCTACTTGCTTCCCTGCAATCCTTCACAGATGCTGTTCATTCTTTTCGAATGAATAGAGACCAGGAACAATGGTGGAGTTGGCTGGGTTGGTTGTAGGGCACAGGACACAGGACACAGCACATTAAAACAACACCCATACGAACGTATACATTGCCATATATTCTGGTTCATCTGTTCGACCTCTTCATGCATCGTGCGTCCTTCATCCTGTTTAGTTTGTTTTAGCAAATGGAAATATGTGGCAAAGATTCTTTCTTTCGTTTTTGTTGATTTTACTGTTGCCGTTGCTGTTTCTATTATTGTCTACTATATACAATACATAATACTATATGTTTCTGATGACACTACTGCCCCAGTCTTTATTGTTCTGGCTGCAAGCTTTTGTTTCTCGAACTCGACTCGACTCGATGTTAAATTGCGCCGTAAGCTTAACAATATTTCATGCACCAACAAAAAATACATAAACAACAAAAAAATATATCAGAAAGGTGGCTGGATAGGATGGAAAGGCATAAAGAACTATGCCATGCTTGGGGGCCATAGCATTTTGAGTGCTAAGTGGGTCTAGATTTGAAATTAAAGACATGCATTCAAAACAATGGCTGACTTTAGTCACAGATATTCAGTTAATTCTTTAAAATAATGACAGTGGAAAGGAAAAAAGAAAATCAACAGCCAAAATTGATTTCATCAGCTTTAAAGTTTAATTTTTATAATATTTAAATTCATAAATATTCTTTTTTTTTCACTTTATTTTCCATTCCTTTAAATGTGTTTTTTCTTTAACTTTATTTCTATGCTTTTATTCATAATCATTTCATAATGTTTTTATGATTTATTAAAATTATCAAAACTCAAAAAAAAAAAAAAGGCATTCTCATTTACCGTTTCTCTCATTGTCGCTTTTTGTCTCCTTTTTTTTGTTTTTTTCTTGCTACTGGTTTTTTAAGCGCTGCCATGCGGCGTATGCTCAATCTAATAAATAACGCTTTGCTTCGTTCGCTCAGCATTCGAAATGGCGACGTTGGTTGGTTGATGGTCGCCTTTGTTTTTTTTTTTTCCTCCAAAAACTTTTTTGCTGCTTGATAACTTTTTTATTTCCATGCAATACAATGAAATTCTTTTTTGTTTTGTCTTTAGATTCGCTTAAGGGAGGCGAACAGCCAAAGTAAGTATTTATCTTTTTAGGTCAAATTTTTAATGATACTGTTTGGTGCTCACTTTTACAATAACAACAAATGAGAATAAAAACTTAAAGTTCAAAAAAATATAATAAAACATCAACATATTTGTATGACTTTTATTTGCGTCTCTGGCATTTTTGCACTGGTGACCACTTAATTTGTCCTTGGGCAACAACCAAAAGTACAACAATAACAACTACAATAATGACAACAAGGACAAACCAAAAACAAGAACAAAAACAAAAACAACAAAGAAACGTAATTAATAACCTTGTTTGCATAAGTGACCCACAACGAATAACATGCGATGCTGATTGTCCTGGAGGATGTTCGATTTTCAATATATGAACACGAATGTTGTTCTACATAAGAAGACAAAAGATCTAAAGGAAGATACAGCAAAACAGCAAAAATTGCACAAAAATTTGTCAAATATACAAATGAACAAATAACCAAACAACAACAAAAAATTAAATGACAAATTGAATAGGAAACAACACACAAAAACACAAGTATAAAGGACAATGGCAAAAAAAAAAAAATTAATAATAATAAGAATATATGACAATAATTTCAGATGAAGGAAGAGCTCGCACCTCATGTTTATTTGCCAACGAATAGACGATACTGGATGGGAGTCGATAATACAGATTATGGCAAAAATATGCAAAATCCAAACACCGAAATACTTCTCATTGAGCTTTTCTGTTTCTGTTTTTTTTTTTTTTTTTTCTTATGCGTGATTGTATGTATGTATGTATGTGGTGTCTATGAATCAAGAAATATGGCATAAAATGTTTCGAAAGTGGCAAGACTTTGGTCTGAACTGATCCTTAAAGTTGAGTTGGATTTGTTATGAAGAAAAGACATAAAAGCGGAAGATGTTCAAGAAAATTAATGAAAAGCATGAGTAGAAAAAAGAAAAAAAAATATTAAATCAACTTTGACAACAACGTTTCGCATTCAAATGAGCTAGGCATGTTCTAGAAGATGGCCAAAGACGCGAGGAATCTTAAGGCGTGAAGAAAACACTTTATGTGTGGATTGTATTTACAATGTTTGGGATCTTTGTGCGAGCGTGTGTCTGTTTGTATCATTAAACTGTCGTAAAAGCCAAGAAAAAGGAATTGAACACAGTTACGTTTCTTAAGCAATGAAACATCATCGAAGGATCCGTGCAACAGTGATGACAAACGAACGAAGGAGGCAACAAGGCAAGGCTAGGACTTCTATGACGAATGCTAATGCCAGAAAGTCTTTGAGACTCTAAACCCAAAACCCATAAAGTTGCCTGTTTTCATTGCACACACACACACACACACACACACACTCACATACTCAAATTTACATATAAGCATAGCATACGAATAAGAATAATAGACAAGAAGGCAATTCATGCAGCAGCCTAAATGTATGCTACAAAAATTTTACGCAACGCATATAAAAACGAGCCTCAAATACAAATTGGTGGCATGTAGCAATCTAACTTTTTCTTTACATTTTTTGTTTTCAATACTTTTTTTTTTTTTTCTACTTTTCCATTTTTTACATTTTCACTTTCGTTTGGCTAAAGATTTGCTTTTACTCCCAGAATCCATTATAATAAATCTGCAGAGAATTTCGAAAACGAGATTCTGTTTTGGCTTTAAATATTTTCAAATTAGTCGAAATGACAAATTGCGTTTGCTCTGCATGTGCACCATTAATTTTGCGTTGTTCAAGCAGTTTCCCGCACACGCACTTACACACACAAACAGGCATAATCACACAGATACAAAACATGTATACAAAGGCATATGTGGCAGGCACGCTTGCTTTATGTTTAGAGGAATGGAGACCATTGGACTTGGGTGGGCGAAAGGCTGAATAGCGGTTGCCGCATTTCATTTTCATATTTTTCGCAGACGCGCGACAAATGACAACAACAGACTCAATCAATTCACACACACACACACAAAGATACGCACATGAGGCTATATAAAGCTTTATGTTTCTATATATACGTACATATATTTAAACATTTGTATGTGTATTTGTGTTGTACGTGCGAAAATTTATGTTTATTAAAAAAATCAGCAGTGCGCATCCAGTTGTGTGATTGCCTTGCGTTCTTATTTTGTTCGGGTCACTTCATGTTGGTCACCAGCTAGCGCTAGAGCTCCATCACTATAAACTCATTCATATCCATAATCACATCCCTTTTGCCTTTGCCTTTGCCTTTGTCTCTTCTTTCTATAGAATGTGGTTAAATGCGCTGCCAGAGTTGAGGACATTTATATGTCTTTATCGAGTGTGAGTTATTGTATATGTACATAGTATTATGATGATGATGATGATGATGATGATGATGATGATGATGATATATGATGAGCTGGTGAATGAAGTTAATACAGTTTACCAAAAGATTTGCATACTAAATAAACACACAGAGAGACAAACACACTTTCGAAAGTACATGCAATCATCATAAACGTGTAGAATTTTATCATCATTCTCAATTCTTGAGAATAAAAAGTGATTTACTGCATACCGATTAAATACCAAATAGCCTCCATTATGCTATCGATTACCTAAGGAATATGGAATAGAAAATATCATCTGATTTTCTTTTAAAAAGCTTTTCACTAAATCCATTAGATTTAGGGTTATGAGAATGGATAACATTTTGGCTTAAAGATAAATTCATTGAGGAAATTATCATTTGAATAATGTTGCTTTTATTATAATAAAAATGATACAAAGAAAATAGTGGAAAAGTTCAATTAAGAACTAAAAAAAAGAGCTAAATAACTTCTGATCTCATACAATTTCAATTATTTAATAGTTTAAATGTTGTTTGATATCAACTGTTTTACCCTTTAGTACCCCAAATCGAAATCTTCTACTGTATTCAGAGTTCATTGGTATCCTAATCGTATTAATTGCCTTACCTAAAATCAAAAAATTCTCATAGGATTAACACAAAACTAATCAACATAATACACTCGCAATTCCATTAATTTCAACTACAACAATAATAAAATTCAACTTTGGTAAATTCAAACTTTTTAAATGCAAAACTTCAAGCTACAAAACTTAAGTTACCAAGTATTTTTCCCAAAAAAAAACACAGAAAACATACAGAAACATACACTCATATAGAGTCCCATACTATTTTCTTTTTTTTCTTTCTCTTTTTTTGTTCAGTTTATTTTTTATATACTCTACGCTATGCTATAAAATACGTTCCTAGTCTACTGACTTGGCTGATTTATGTTGATTTGTGTGCGAAACTTTTGCTACAAGGCAAACGCTTACGACTACGCAAAATAAAATAAAGTAAAGTAAAGTGAAGCAAACACACACACACACATGTATGTATATAAATGTATGAGTGTTTTGGTCTTTCATACTAAATATTTAAGCCTGCACCAACAACAAATGCAAAGCTCTAAACATGAATAAAAAAGACTCGAATCGAGCAAATAACTTTGAGCAAGCAGCAAGTTACACGAACTGAACTTAGCTTGTTATGCTTGCTCTGAGTCCTTTCATGGGATCGCGTTCATCCTTTCGTTCGTTCGTTTGTTTGATTGTTACTTCGTTTCTCGTTCATAATTTCATTCGTTTATTTGTTCGTTCATTCGTTCGTTTGCTGGTCGCACCCTGAATTTCGAAATTTCGACTTCGTGATGTAAGTTTTATACCATTCTGGGCCAGTCGGTCTCCGCATATTCGCCTGTTTTCTACCTAAACTTTTTACAAGGCTCCGTTTTCTGCTCGTCGTCGCCGAGTCACATACATTTATTTATAGTTTTTTAGTTGACCAATATTAAAAACAAAAGTAATATAAAAAAAAAACCAAATTACGAAATAAAAAATATTAAATAAAAAATCAAATAAAAAGCAAAAATCATTTTCAAATAAAAAGTAAATACGCGAGAAATCATATTCATTGTGCAAACAAGGCGTAGCAGGGATAATGCAAAAGCAAAGCAAAGCAAAGCGAAACGAGAAGAAACAAAAAAAAAAAAAAAAATATATATATATAAATTTTTCATGCATATTTTGTAGTATAGAGAGAACGTTGCTAAATTTATTTATACACTTATGAGTATGTGTGAATGTATATGTATATGTGTGAGTGTGAGTGTGAGTGTGAAAAAACAGCAATAAGAAAAGAAAGCAAAAAGAAAAAACAGTTAAAAAGCCAACAACAAAAAATAAAGCACCAAAAGTTTAAATGACCGAAAAAAAAGGAAAGAATTTGAATTCTCTAAGCAACAAAAAGGACAATAATTAAAGGAAAGAGTACTAAAATAGGGAAAAGAACCTCTTAAGCTTTAGGGTTCCTTTAAATAAAGGAAGAAATCCTTTTCTTTTATCATTTTGAACAGAAAATTTTAC
Organism: Amiota minor; assembly: GCA_037043295.1. NCBI lineage: Eukaryota > Metazoa > Arthropoda > Insecta > Diptera > Drosophilidae > Amiota > Amiota minor. The sequence goes on from JBAMAW010000483.1 coordinate 1,775,922, forward strand.
TCAAATAATCTTTTTCTTCATCTTTTTTGAAGAAATACTATAGCAAAAAATGCCACAGTTTCCTACTCACTCACTCACTTACAATCTCACTTTATATCTCTCTCTCTCTCTCTCTCTCTCTCTCTCTCTCTGTCTTTCTCTTTCTCTTTATCTCTCCTTTTCTTTCTTTTAGTCTCCCCTTTGTCCTTCCCTCCTTTACTCGCTCTCACTCTTGATACTACAAAAGCGCCTTACTTTAGATTCATTCAAGCACAAGCAAGAAATGCGTGTCTCGTGCCTTTGTGCCTTTAGAAATATGTTGGTTATCATTCTGTGTGTACCATTGTATCTGTGTATGTATGTGTGTGTGTGTGTGTATGTTTGAGTCAAGTAGTCAAGTGTATTGCCATGCCAAGTCAGTCAGTAGTTCGTCGTAGTCTTCATCGCAGCAGCCATTTTCATTTCAACCTGCTTCAACTTCTTCTCTATCACATTCTTTTATTCTCTCACTCTCTCACACACACACTCTTTATTCTTTACTGCTTCATCTTCTTCTCTAGATTCACATTCATGTTTGTTTCTTTTAATCTACTTCTCCTGTTTTGTACGCCCTTTCTTTGTTTAATTTCTGTGCAAATTGTCAGGGCGTCGTTGATTAGCTTGGCGTTGGCCCGCATATGCTTTTAATTGCCAAAAAGGCAGACAGGCAGGCAGGAGGTGCCAACCATCATCAGCCAGGATAACATGCACACTTACTAATGCCCCATAATGAATGAAGGTTGCTTTTCTACTCTTTATAAATATGTGACAGTTGTCGCCGCCTCAAGATATCGCATTTTATTGTATTTCTTTTGATCACTTTGATTTCCATCGGCGGCTGTTGCTCTGCTAAGCATTAACTTGTTGTCTTTTTCTTACACTTTATTCTTCTTCTTGTTTTAAGTAGTTTTGCATTGCATATTTTAAGAGGTTTGATCAGGCGAAAGCTTAACATATTTCCTCAGATCTTAATAATAAAACTGGGCAAAACATTCATTCATTTATTCTTTGTGAACCATTAAAATTCCATTGCCATTTTCAGAATGACAAATTCTTTCTTTCATATTTCTTCTACTTGCATTGGAAAAAATTAAAATTGCATTCCTTTATGGTCTTTGAAATATTTGAATTAGGATCAAACTACAATCGAAATAGAAATGCTTGAAAAGGACCAAAGCACACACAAAAAAAAAAGAAATATATAGAAAAAGCGGCAACAAAAACAATCCACTTGAACTACTAAAACAAAAACAATGAAAAGCACTAAAAACATTCTTGCCAATTAAGAAGCTTCTATGCATTCATGTATGTGTATGTATTTGCCTATGTGTAAGTGTGCATATTTGTTTGTTGTGTGTTTGTGAAAAAAATATTTAGGCTACAAAAAATATTCATAATAAAAAGTCATCAAATACAATCACAACAAGACTGAAATAAAAGCAAAGTTAAGGCTTCAAAAGTAAGCTCACAGCAAATACACGACCGAAAAAGGACAACAAGGAGCAACGTGACAAGAACAGATTGGTGAAGGGAAAGGGAGAGAAAGATAAGGATAAGGATAAAGAGTAAGAGAGCGAGTGAGTGCAAACGTTTTTGCTAAACAGAGTGTAACTGCCGGGGTTGCCATTGCAGCTCAACAAAAAAGATAAAGGACATGACAGAAAACTCACACAGTCACAATCAACGATAACATAGAACAAGTAGCAAGGAAACAAGCGTGCAATGTTTCTTTGCTTTCATCTTCTTTTATGTTAACCGTTATTGTGTTTTCTTTGCTTTTGTGTTTTGACCGAAAACCAACAAAAACGAAAAACAAGAAAAGAAATTTAAGCAAAGCCGAAATGTATGCAGCAAAGGTGTACAATAGAATATCCTGAGAGTAAAGAAACATAAAGAGAAAGCCAGAGAGAGAGAGAGAGAGAGTGAAAGCTTTTGCCATAGCATACTCACAGGCGCTCGCTCGTATGAACAGAGCCAACCAAGCTAAGTTATTTTTGGGTTTCCGAGAGAGCACACATTTTGCAGACTCAACCCAACTCAATTCAATATGACTAGGACACGTAGGACTTGTAGTCTTTCATAGTGAATACTTGCCTCGCACAACGTTAAGGTACGCGCAACTGAGAAAATGTGATGTTTTAACGAAACGGACAAAATACCAAAGCAAAATTTCCGATTAACTTGCTTTGCTTTACTTGGGTCATAAACAGATATTATAAGCAGTACCAGCACCAGCAGCAGCAGCAGCAGCTGGAAATGTGTATGTGTGTGTGCGTGTGTATCTGTGTATGATTGTGTATCTGTGTGCATACAAGTTTATTAGATAGTGTGTTCGTATGTGTGTGTGTGTGTGTGTGTTTGTAGAGTGAAAATTATATGCTGTGTGCTATGCGGCGCGCCCTGATTTTTTCAAACTACGCAGTTTCACACAAACTCATACATCCACTCACATTCACACACACACACACAAAGAGGCATGAATGAAACGCACTCAAACACAAATGAACGCGCAAATAAAGTGAATTTTATTTGAAAAAAATAACAAAGAAAAAATATATAAAAACAAAACAAAAATAAAAGAAAATTTATCAGTTTTTTTTGTTTTTACATAAATTATTATATTTTTCCAAATTTAGTTACAAAATTTCTAATAAAACAAAACAAAGCAATAAAGTGTAAATAATCCTTAAAGATCAAATTAATCACAAACAAACATGAAGCTGTACAGACAAAAAATGTACTCTAGTTTTTGATAAGAATCATCCAAAAGAAAAAAAAAAAGAAGAAATATTAAAATACAAAACAAAAATTATGAGATTTTTTAATCAACTAATCAATGCGTTTCGGATCACGCATCATCAGGCAACACAAAGCAAGCAATGGAGAAATATTAGCTCAGAACGTGGCAGTCACTCGGAGGAACAAGAGTTTGGATCAGGCGTCGACGCCAACAGCTGTCGGTAAGATGTACGCTGATGAGCAACAACTTGGATGATAATGATTTGAACAGACGACGGCATCAATATAACAAGCCTAACAATAGAAACAACAACATCAACAATAAAACTACAACACGCAAAAGCTAATGATAAGAAACAGAAGAAAAGCAGAAGAAAGCAGTCAATATCACGAAGAAAAGCAATGCTAAGCCGAAAGTAAGAAAAGAAGCAAAAACAGACAAAGTAATTTAAAATAAATAAGAAAGATAGATAGATAGCACAAGCAAAGGAGCTCAAAGACCCGAAAGTAAGTAGATAACAGCCAAGAAGGAGACCAAACCAAACTAAACAAAACCAAACTAAACCAAACCAAACAAAAGCAATCGACCGAACGAACAAACGAGTGTCTGACTGAAACTGAATCAAAGAAATCAAGGCAAAATCTTAATTAATTTTTTGTTGCTGCTCGAGCTGCCAACTAGAATTGCAACAACAAAAGAAACACCATCAAATAACAATCTCACACAGAGATACACATTGACTTGATAGTTGTTGGTTTCAGTTCTTTTGGTCTTGCCGCCGGACTTATTTCGGTATTGTTATCTTGCCTCATCTGGACTCTTATTCTTTTTACTTAGGGAATTTCTATTTCGCACGCATGCACACATGACGATAACGAATCCATCAGACGCTGAAGGAGAGGAAGCAACTTCCTGTTAATTGTTGTCAAAGTCAAAGATAGAGAACAGTCAAAGACACAAACACATACAGCAAGAAGCTCGCTCATAACTAACGTTAACTTCCGCTAACATCAGTCAGAGTTATTAACCTAAAAACAACAGCAACAACAAAAAGTACCCTAAATCGAACAACAATAATAAGCGCAACTAACTACAAAGAACTCTAACTGACTGACTGCCGATGCCTAAGAATATAATACAAGATAATACAAAATAAATGAAAAACAAGAAATAAAAATCGAAATTAAATCACATTGACAACATTGACTGAATACAAAAAAAAAATAAACAAAAGAAATTAATCTACAGAATAACAACAAAACCAACAACAACAAAGGAAAACACGTCCCTAGTCAAGAGGAAGAAACCGAAAACGAAAACAAAAAAGATAAGAAGAATTTTTATGCAAATTCCAAATAAGTAAAAAACAGCAAAACAAAAGCAAAAAGGAAATCAAAAATTAACTTCCAATATTACATTTTATTAACGACTGCACTACGCCTACTTATTATATAATCAACACACAACCACAACCACAACAAATAAAATCAACATCAACATCAACATTATCATCAGCATTATCATTCACAACCGCAACAACAATACTTACTACAAGATACAAAGCCCCCCAGCACCACCATGAGTGATTCAATAATTGATAAATTAACGAATCTGCTGCCGCGTACGCGTCTCCTTACGCTATGGCTGGCATTGAATCTCGCTCTTATCGTACAGGAGCCCACAAAACGACACATAGCCACAGTCGATGCAGCGTAAGTAAAAATTCATTTACTTTATATATATACAGTTTTAATATAAATTTTCATTTTAGTGATCAATTTCACTTCAATTTTAATTAATTTATTATTTTATACCATTGTACAATATTATACGAGTATATTGCGTATACGTAATATTTGGTTAATGTTTAGTTGTTAGTTGCCAAATTAGGCGAATATTTACATGAAGATCATGTGGAATTTCTTGAAATAATATAATCTATTGGGCGTACAAATAGAAAATCGCCGTTTTTTTGAGGTTTTATTATGAAAAACTATTACATACTCAATCTCCAAAATAATTTCCATTACTAGCCACAACTTTTTCCCATTTTTCTGGCAGCTTTTGAATTCCTCGTCGGAAAAATTGTTCGTCTTTTGACGCGATCCACGAATCAATCCAGTTTTTGGCTTCTTCGAAAGAACGAAAGTGGTGTCCTGCCAGTTCATGCGTCATCAATCTGAATAAATAAAAATCAGAAGGGGTGACATCTGGAGAGTACGGCGGGTGGGGTAGGATGTCCCATTTCAAAGTTTCCAGGTATGTTTTCACTACCTTGGAAACATGTGGCCGAGCGTTGTCATGTAGAAGTATCACCTTGTCGTGTCTTTCCGAGTATTCGATTCAAACGTATTATTTGAGTCCGATAGAGGACTCCTGTGATGGTTTCCCCTGGTTTCAAGAGTTCATAGTACACTACACCGAGCTGGTCCCACCAGATACACAGCATCAGCTTCGAGCCATGAATGTTCGGTTTTGCGGTCGAGTTTTTCCGCTTCGGGTTGTCATAATGTATCCACTTTTCATCGCCGGTCACGATGCGATGCAAAAAACCCTTTCTGTTTTGCCGTTGCAGGAGTTGTTCGCACATGCAAATCATTCGATGCGCCTGAGTAGCATTTTTTTTCGAATGATATGCAAAAAGCAACACTTCCCGCAAATGGCCCTTTGTAGGCTCGAATCTTGCCATTTTCGCTAACGAACAGGACAAAGCACAGTCAAAATACACAAGCGAGATTATGTAGAGTTGTTGACCGATATCTCAGCTGGCTATGTAATGTTTCTGATCGTACTTATCGACCGATTAGCGGCGCTGGCGCCATCTATGGGAAAACGGAAATACACACATTAATAAAAACAGAAAAATTGTTTTCAATAATAAATTCAAATTAAAATGAATGGAATTTATAAGTAGAAAATGACATAAACTGAAACAGTTTAAGGCCAATTTTGTGTCAGTCTTTTTTCGAATTAGAATATGTCATACCAAAATTTTGTGAGTAATATGAAATCAAATGTGAAGCTTCACGATGACAGGATAGCAGTTTTGTAAGCACTAGCAATTTTTCAAAATGTATACAATATATTACACAAAGAACGCTGACAAGATTAGACGTAAGTCAAACAAAAACTTTCTTTTTCGTATTGAAATATCAGTATTATATCTTCTGCTTTTCATTTTAAGTACAACATCAGCAAACTTTGGCACGTATAAACTTGCTGTGATTATCCCTATCACATCTTTTGAAATAGAACAATATAGGAGACTAAAAGCGTAATATTATAAATATCTGCATCCTGGCATAATTTCAGTATCCAATAATAAATCTCTGCTAGTTGTTATTTATTTTTTGTTAGAATATAATCTTCTTTATTCTATAGTTCTTTCCTTCAGAATTAACAAATATTATTATTTCTGAAGTGTTCAGAATTTCTCAACTGACATAAAATGTGCTTAACAGAGTCTTGATAATTTGCAGTAAATAATTATTCACTGAATGATTTTTTAATTTGAAACTATTGCGAATAGTTTTAGAAGAGAAAAATATTAGTAAAATCTATAGCAAATTTAATGCTCCAGAAGAGAAACTTTTCATGACATGACAAAGTGAGTGAAACCAAAACACTGCACAAACAACAAGCTCCTACTAATCTTGAGGATCTTCGTATGGTAGACAATCGATGAAGCTTCACCGATAATCAAACACTAGAAATCAATCTCTGGACTTAAACCTAAACTTCTCCATATACAATATTGTATAAAAATGAACGAAAAAAATTATTTGAAGGAGCTAAACTCTGACACCGTTTGACTGATCATCATGAAAATTGGCACATACTCGTATATGTATTTTTTTGTGGTGAAGGTTTTTTGTTTGCTATCTACTTTGTTGTAAATACCCAGTTTTTGTGAATTTTCATCTATTTTTACTGTAAATTTCTGAATGCAGTGTTTTAAACACATGAAGCTCATTGCTATAGAAGTCAATTGAATTCTACATGTTCATTTAAATTTAACTTTTATTGGGTGTTTTAAAGTTTAACTTAACCGAAACGAAAACATTTAAAAACAACATCAACAACAACATACAATAAATCGGGAGTATTGACAGAAGTTCGAATCGATACCAATCGATCACAGTTCACTCATTCTATATTATGTTGGCGGCTTACAATTATGACAAGAACTCACAAACATCACGTCGTGGTCAAAGCAACTCTAGTTTCATATAAAATGTGGCACCATATTGATTAAAAGAGTGATAGTTTCAGGCTGATTTTGATATACTTGTAGAATGAAGAAGATCTACTTTGCAAAGCATGTAAATTTAGGTAAAATTTTTCCCTGATTTTTTTTATTGTTTAACAATTTTTAATATTGAACCTAGGTTATTAACAATTCTGTTCTGTTGCGATTGAAATTTTGATAAAATAATAGTGAAATACAAATACAAATACAAAAGAAGTATAAAATATAAATAAATGTAAAATGTTTATAAATTTATTCTCACAGAAGCAACCGTAAACTCATGAATAATAATTAGTTTTTCGTTAATGAATTTCAAACATAAAATTCGCATGAAAATTGCATTTGTATTCAAATGAAAATATACAAATATGATTTATTTATATTCAAATGAAAATATACAAATATGATAAGATAAAGGTAATTTAGATGTGAGTGTGAAAATTATATAGGGAGAAATAAAAACATGAAACATTTTATGATTGACTGAACTAACAGAACCTAAAAGGACTCAATCATAAAGTATATTAAAATCATAATCAGTACGTGTACACTATATAGAATTATTAAGAAATTAGTGACATTTATAACTATCAATTAAGTTAATAACTTCATGGATTAGTACTTTCATTTTGACTTACATTGTTATTAAAGAGATAAAGAGAAATGGGAGAAATTTAAATGGAAAAAGAACGAACTAAATTCCAAATTATTGTAATAATAATAATAATAAATTTATTAAGCTCATACAGAATTTATTGCATTTATGTGAGAGCTCATAATATTTACAAACAAAATGAGTAATTTTCTGAGTTTGAGTCCCCATGGACTAATAATTTATGATAATTTATGGTTATTGAAAGCTTTTGTGTTTTGTATTTAGAACTCTCTTTCTCTTTCTCTTTTCCCTCTTACTTACTTAATTACTCACTCACTTCATTCACCCTTTATGCTAATATCTACAAGGATAAATTGTGTTTGGTCCTGATGCGTGTGTTGAATTTTAAAATTTTAATTTCATTATAGTTTTAGTTTTATAATTTCCTCATATTGTAGTTTGACATTTTGAAAAATTATACCAAAAACATGCCCAAAGCTAATTAGTCATGTCAACCAATTTATTTTATTTTACTTAATCAACTTATCTATATTTCTATCTTTCCCTTACTTATTTACCCACTTTGTTTTTTTTTTTGCTTGTTTCGCCACCACAAATGCTTACAAAATTTAAATTTCATATAATTTTGTAAGGACAACTTTGCGTTGCTTGCTTCTCATTAGTTTTTCTGTTGCCTTCAATTAAACATAATGTCAGACTTCATTAAGCTTTTCTTTACAAAAAAAAAAAAAAAAATAGAATAAATAGAGCAAATTAAGTCATATTCCCAAGGAAATGCTCCCTAGTCAGCAACTATCAACTAAGTTAAATTGTGTCCAATTAGTTTGAGTTAAAATTGCGAAATCATTTGGCCTCATTATGCTTGGTTAAATGAATGCAAATTTCGTATGTCCTGGAAGGAAACCCAATGAGTAATAGAAATCAGAAATCAAAAAATTAACCAAATGTTTTTCCTTTACAAAATGTAAATGAAAAGTCAAATCCATAAGACCATAACCAAGTCACCCAATTGTCTTCTTCTCATTCTTTGGTATCAGCCAATTCAATCGACAATATAAATAAGTGTATTAATAATACAAATTATATGGTATTAGGCTAAAAAGTACAAGTTGAAAAGAACAAAACTCGAAAACCATATTACAAGTAAATGGCAAAACATAAAAGGTAAAATGGAAAATGGAAATGGAAATGGTGAATGGAGAATGGTAAATGAAGAATTGAAAACAATGAAAGAAAGACGAAACAAAAGTCAGTAATAGTTCTACAACTTACATGCGATTTGTTTTTGGATATGGTTGGTTTCTATGAATTTAGGTTAGCTCATTAGTAAATATTTAGGCACTAAAACAACAAGAAGAACACAATAATAACAATAAACATTTGCATAACACGTCAGAAACACACACGCCAAGAGACGATGAACAACAATATGAACATCAAAATGAAGTTGAAGTCAAGAAAATAACCAACAAAAAATCAAAAAAACAGAAACAATGGAGAAATACAACTATGTATGAGTAAAAAATGGAAAAGAATGAAAAGTACTTAAGGCAAGAAAAATGCACGTTAAGTTGGATTACATGATCGCGTGCGACGAACTTTAGACAAGCAACAGCAACACCAATAACAAAACATATGGGGTCTCATAAGTAGTAAAGCATGCATTACTTTATAGCAAACAAAAAAAACAAAATAAAAGGACAAAAACCATACATACATACACAAACACACACATACACACAAATATATATATATATATATGAGTCCAAGTATGTGAAGGAACTGCGCCAAACTACTTGAAAAATAAATATATTATTACAAAAAGCAAGCAAGAATTTAGGCGCAGTCAGGTTATTTGGTCCCAGAGGCAACGATAGCAATTGCCATCCACCGCAAGGTATGCAACACCAACACTGCAAGGAAATAGCGCACGAGAACAACTTCAAAAGACTGCGCTTTATTTTATATATAAAATAAATTTTCAAAAAAAAAACAAAAAATATGAACACAGCGAAAGAAACTAAAGTTTATATCTCCCAAAAGGTTAAAGGCTATAGAAATATTGTCATTGCTCATATTTTATTCCTTGCTGAGTACTCACAGGACTCACTTGTATGCCTCCTCCTTCTCCTTTTCCTTTCTCATCCGCATCCGCAACCGCATCCTCATCTAGACTGTGTCTCTGTTATGCTCCAATTTTTTCATAAACTCAAACACAACCACATATAACCATATACTCGTATAGAGAGAGAAGTGCACACAAGTGCCGCCACTTCACTTGGAATTTATTGATAGTAGATAATGCCAAAGTGGCAGCAACAACAGCAACAATAATAACAGCAAAAGCAACACGAGTTGTGAGTGCACACACAGTATCACAGTATGAGATGAAAATGGTTGTTTGTGGTAGTGGCAGCTTGAATGCACTCAGCGTGTGTCATAGTATGCCTTTCAGTGTAACTGTCTGTCTGTCAGTCTGTCTGTCAGTCTGTCTGTCTGTCGGTCTGACGGTCGCTCTTTCTGGCCGACTGTCATTACTGAGTAAACACAGCATGCCTCACTTGTTGTTGTTGTTTTCGTCTCCCATTATCACAACCAACACTGTCATTTTAACACAACAGGCGGCAACTATATCGTTGCATTTTTTTTTTTTTTTTTGTGTCGTTTTTCCTTCCTTCCTTCCTTCTATCTTATTTTTTTCGTTCATTTTTTCCTATATTCCTTGAGGCAGGGTTCTCCTTCTGCTTTTGCTACTCATTCACCTCCATCACTTTGCCATCAGCATCAACATCTTGAGCATCTCTTATTCAAGTGTCATTGAGCGAAAATTGTTATTTCACATTGAGTATGATTGAAAATGTGAAGTCTGATGCTGTTGAAAATCAACTCATCTCACCCCGAGCCAACACTTACTTACCTTCCTCCCTGCCTGTCAGCCTGCCAGCCTGTCTCCCTGCCTTCCAGCTCTTAGTGAACTTGTTGGCTTCGAGTATTTAAGTTCGTTACGGTTCACTGCAACTCGGTTCACTAAACAAATGCACTACTTACTAGATTCTCTCTACTCGTACCCTATAAAAGTAGTGGTAGTAGCGAGTAGTCATAGAAAAATATTATGTATATTTGCCCCCTTAGTCAAAGTCTCAATCACTTAGTGGCAGTCAAGTGAATATTTCTTGTCGTATCTATGTGGATATGGATATGAATGTGTGTATGTGTGTGTGTGTGTGTGTGTGTTTATGTGCTGGCAATTGTAACCTTTTGTAATATTTAATAAAGCAGTCGCGTATAATTTTAAGTTTTTTCTTGTTCAAATTTATTTGCTATTTGCTTTTTTAAGAACTATTTTTATTAGCATTACGAGAACTGTCAGTTAGTTGGTCATGTGGCGTGTGCTGTCGACATTTTAGCATTCATTTCACATTTTCATTTTTCCATTTTGATATACTTTTCTTTTGCTTTTTTTTTTTTTTTGGATAGAAAAATCTCAAATGTCAAGGATTGAAATACTTAGTAAAGTATGCGGAGCCATCTTCTTATTATACTTACATGTCTGACAGTATGATGCAGTAAAGGTTGACTATGATTAAAGGTGAAATAATTAGCGGAAATGTTGCATCAAGAAGACTAATGAATGACTGCAGTATCTATCATTAACCTTAAATTAAAGGAAGGTTATCGCTTCTTTTTTGATATTTTTACACTATTTTATAGTTTGTTTCAATCAAGTCAGTATTTTTAGGAAATGTGTGAAGTTGTAAGATTTAACAGAGGGTTATTCTTCTTCAATAAGTGTCTGAACCCATTGGAATTTAGTTAACTTATGGCTCTCTTACTGTTGGTAGTTACAATACAATAGCTTCTAATCTTGGACTTACTTTTAAAATGAGAGTTAAGTTTTCAGTCTACGGTTATACTTAAGTGAATCATGAACCTCAATATCCGGAGAAATACGAAAGCTGCTTCATAAGTATAATTCAAACCTTTCTCTCGAATCAGACAGATAACCAGACAATTATTTACACTTTTTCATTTCGATGACTAACTTTACATGTTTTTCAACTTTATTTACACATGTAAAAATTTAACTTGTTCTATTTGTTGTTACAGTTGGCAAAGATAACTTGCCAACTATTATTTAACCTTCTTATTTCAACTCCCAACTTTTGGGTTTATGTTTTCACCAACTACTCTATAATATTATCACTTTAGTGAAAGCAACTTAAACTTACACGAGTATGTTAACTATAACTGACTGAATTCAATTCAATAACTTTGTCCTACATTAGTATGAACATGGGTAAACATTTGCGACAGTTGATAATATTTGTGTCTCCTTTATTTTTTTTTTTGTTATAAACATGTTTCTTACTGCACTCTTCTCCTCTGTGCTTCTGTTACTTCCTGCTACTTACTGAATTATTCAACATGACCAACACCAAAAAGCGACACCCAATTGTGGAGCATTTTCTACACTTGGCTTTTATCGAATAATTCACGAAGCCGTTAAAGTAACACTTTAAGTGTCACTAAAAAACGACAAAAACAACTGCCCCAACAACTACAATTGCAAGAAAAAAAAATAAAATAAAATAAAACATGTTTATCTTGCCATTTTCCATTTTATGTTGGTGTAAACATTTTCTTTTGATATTCCATTCCTGCTCTTTTTTTTTTGCCAATAACAAGACGACGATGACAACGCATCGAAGAAACAAAGCAAGTAAAGATAGGACAGTAACAGAATTTTGCGTTGACTTGTAGTTTGGGGCGTTGCCACAATTTTATTCTGCTCTAACAACAACAACAACAACAACAACAGCATATACAAGTACAACAAATTTGTCACGTTTTACCCAAAAAAAATAAAAAAATAAAACAAATATAATAATAAAAAACGAAGAAGATGAAGCCAAAAAAGACTGTCGGAAAGACAGAAAAGATAAGCACAAGAACAAATAAAGAATAAAAGTTTTGAAGACACGTTTTAGGTTGGGCGTCGCCGTTGATGTCTTGCGCACGTTTCTGGGTTATTCTACTATTTCATATAAGCAACAATAACAACAACAGCAACAAAAATTACAAAAAGGAAGACAAATGGACATTCATGTTAGTGAAGTCTGCTTCAAGAAGAAATACAAAATGCTGCTCGTTCTTCTGCTGATGTTGGTGCTCCGGCTCCTGCTGATTCTATCAGAGTGAATTGAAAACCAAAAAATATGTTGCCTATTTACAGGCGCGTATTTTTATTTTATTACTTGATTGTAATGATTATGTTGCCTTTGTCAATATTCCTTTCACATGGATTTGTGTTTGTATTTCCGATTATCTTTGCCCACCCTTCAACAAACATGCAACAATAATTTTGCATTAATTTATTCAAAAAATTCAATGCTAAACGAGAAGGTACACACACACACACACACACACACACACACACATGAAATTTTAAAGAAAAAAGAAAAACTTTGAAGTTTTAATCAATAAACAAATATTTGCCTTGAGGCTTGTGAAAACGTGCCTCACGCTGAGAAGTTAAACGAAAGTCAAAGCGAACTATTGACATTTATAAGTGCACTTGAAACTCACATACACATACACACACACACACACACAAACAAACATATGCATAGATAGTTACATAGATACACAACCACAGACAGTTTAATAAATAGACTGAAGCTCAGCGGCTCAGCGAAGCGTCTCTATTTTCCATTCATATACTCGTAATATTTAAGCGAAACTCATATGTATGTATGCAGCCAGTCAGGTTCAGTCTCAGGTCTCAGGCATCAGGCATCAGACTTCGGCTTGGGATTGGTCTTGGGCTTGGGCTCAGGCTCCTGGCACGAGCGGCACATCAAAATGAAATTTGTTTAAGTATATTTGGTTTGGTGTATGTTTTAGTTGCTTCTGCACTCAAACTACTGCTACTGCATAAATTATTTGGCTTTAGCAAAAAATATTAGTTTCAGTTAACTCGGCGCTGAGGATCAACTCATTTGCATATTACGTATACGACAGTGAATTCACCAAGTTATATATATTCGAATATTCTACTTACATTTGTCCTTGTTGAACGACGTCGATGAAGATGATAATGACGATGAGAGCAACAACGAAGGTAATTGCAAAACAGTTTAAATATGAAGCAAACAGCTGCCGCTTCAACTGGCAGGCCGCAGGCATCATCATTACCATCAAAGTCGATTCATCATCATGAGTCGATTCTTGTCGTTTATTAAAGTGCAACGTGTAAAAGCGTGAAAAATTCAGAAGAGAAAACAGAATGTATAAAAAACAGGAAGGAAATACAAACACATTGCACATTGAACATTGCGCTTCTTATTTCTTACTGCTCCTTCATCTCATTCTCCTCATTCTTGTTGCGACTATTACTTTGGTTTTGCCTTGGCTTCGATTTGGTTTGCCTTCACCTCGAAGGGCTTCGCGGGCTTGGCTTCAGCTGCCAATGAAACTGGCGCAAGCTGTCAAAACTTATTGACAACGTCAGGCAAATAAAATGTAATGGTAAAGTAAAAAGTGTTAATAAAGTTTACTGTGTTGAGAACATGTTTTCTGATGTGTCTCGTGTAAGCACGTGTGTGGGTGGCAAGGGAAGTTGCTTCCAAACATGATAAGCATTCAATGAAGGCTATAAATTGGTGCTAGGAAAGTGTTTTTGAAAATGCTATGCATATTGAAAATCCTTGAGGAAAGAAATGGAAATTAAATTAAATTGAAAATTTAATAACTAAGAAAAAAATTGTCCATATTTCATTTTATGGTGAGAAGATAATCCTTTCCTGATGACTGAGTGTAAGTTTCTTGTGTTTCAAACTCAAATCATATAAGTAATTGAAAAATTAAGGATTTAAAAGTTTTGAACAAATAGTCAGAAACCGCAAATGAAAACATGACATTTTGTGGTTCCGATTCTATTATACACAATTTATCTGGTTAAGAAAAATATTTCCGTAATAAGAAAATGAAGTTTGAACGAAAAACATTTAGTGAGTCGATGTTTGTGTCTGGCAAACAACAACAGAAATGCAGCAGCAAAAAACAGATATACTTATGTTCAAACAATTCTATACAAAACCAAACACACACACATAGATCCATATAAAGGTAAGGATTGTAATTGTATGTGTGCAGGTACAATTCAAATTCAGTGGGTTAAAGCTCGAGTAGCTCAAGCATGTTTGAAAACAAGGAAAAACTCAATCGAGAGCGAGAGAGAGAGAGACAGAGCAATGGGATAAATCTAATACTTTCTACAGCACAAGCAGTTAAGAGCGCGTAGCCACAAAAGAGAATGTGCTACAAATAAGAGAGTGAATATGCCTTGAGACCACTTTGCAGGCATATGATTTTCAGCAAGCAAAAAATGGTGGATGGGAGAGTGTAGCCCACTTTTGGGCGCACATGTAAATTTTTGGCTATTTTAATGAAATGAAAGCAAACAATTAAATAATAAGATTTCATAAATTCAATTTAATTTTAAGTTTTGTTTACAAAATACAAACAAATATCTTAAATTAATTTATTGACTGCCTAAGGCTTACAAACAAAATATTCTTTATTGCTTTAGATTTATTTAAATTTCATCCTTTTTCTTTTATTTTTTTTTTTTTTTTTTGTTTTTTTTTTGGATATTCATTGGTAAGTGGAGCAGCACAACAAGAGCAAGGAAACCAAACATGGTGAAATGCTATTTTTATATATAAGCGACTCAACTGTTATTAAATTGTGTATATGATTTATTTTATCTTCCTTTTTTCCATCTTTTTTACTGTTAATAAGCCTCCCTGACTGACTGACTGACTGGCCTGCCTTGCCTGCCTGCCTGTCTATACTATTTTGTACATATAAGCAAACATATAAAAAAGATGTAAACATTTATACTCATGTGTATGCTTGTGTATATCTTTATTTGTATTTGTTTCTGTTGAAACAACAGCAACCAGCAACAAACACATTTTAATAGCACAGTTTAGCAGTAGAGTAGAGAATAGTCGCAAATAAGCAGACATTGAAGAGCCTTCACTGCCAGGCACCCGCAATAAACAATAAGCAAAGGAAGGCACTAGGGATGCATGCCAGCAAGTAAACCATATAGCAAAGGGACAGAGGGCAGAGGGTAAAGGAAGCCGATGTTAAATCGGCGACGTTGCGCACTTGATGAGCGTCGAATATACTCAGATATATGCATGAATACAAGCAAACAACTACAACAAACATCATTGTAACACTGCCATAGCAAACCTACAACGTACTTAACCTGCAACGACCGCGTGTTTATTCAACTCGTACTTCGACAGTATGAATGTGTAGATATGTAGATGTGTAGATGTGTAGATGCGAATGTGAGTTTATATATATTATATTGTATATTATACGACGAGTATGTGTGCAGGAAATGCCAAAGTCCTTGTAAATATTCAACATGGCACAAAATGACACTAAAAGAGGGGCACAAATGGCAAGAATACGAGTAAGGCTAGAAAGCAGAATGATATAGAGAGGAAAACCATACATACATTTCATACTGACTGCGACTATACAAAACATGAATGTGAATATCGATATACTTGTACAATTCTACCTACATATATAGATATGTAACAGATAGATGTTATGGGTATATTTCTCTATATTTCTATTTATATATGTGTGTGTGTGTGTGTGTGTGTGTGTGTGTGTGTGTGTGTGTGCGTTGTATCATTTTCATCATTTAAGCAAAACAAAAACAAAAAAAATATGCAAACTTTTAACCAAGTTTATGTTTTTGTTTTCTATTTTCCTCTTAACTTCTGCCAACATAGAAACTTTTTTCCCCCAAGTCTTTCGATTTCTATCCATACTAGGCATTCATTCTATGAATGGTTGCTTGAATCTTCTGTTGGCTTTTGATTAGTTTTCAATTCAAACTTTGTTGTTGATATACACACAAATACGAGTCTGTACTATATAAATTTAATATGACAATATTAACTTTTATAACATCGTTGGTATTTATAGAAATGTACGACAACTTTTCTTGATATTCTAAACTTCTCTCTTTCAACAAAAAAAAAATTCAAAACTTTTTAATATACAAATATCAAAATTTTCTAATTTTCTTTTTGCTTATATTTTCTTTCTTTTATCTTTTGTTTAGCACTGGCGGTGGCAGCATGTTGGGCGATGTAAACATATCTGCTATATTGGACTCCTTTAGCGTTAGTTACGACAAAAGAGTAAGACCCAATTATGGTGGTAAGTAAAACTTTCAAATAACAAAAAGACTATTTAAGAAAAAAAAAAAAACAATATATAAAAGGAAAGGAATCTTAATAAAGATCAGGAACAGTTACAGTTACACCATTAAAAATATTATCACTCAAAGTGCAAAGTGTTCTATCTACATTCTTCTTAGTAATAAGTTTATATGAATTTTATAAAAAAAAAAAAGGAAAATTGCAAAAATTTATATTTATTAATTTAATTTTTAATTTCTGTATAAATATTATATTGATAATGATAATGAAAATCAAACCAAAACCCAACAAAAACAAAAATACTATGCGTGTTTCAGGGCCTCCCGTCGAAGTCGGCGTCACCATGTATGTGCTATCGATCAGCTCGCTGTCCGAAGTGAAAATGGTACAAAAATATATGGCCTTGTACCTATTTTTTAAACTACTACTATACTACACTCTACTTATTAGTTCTTTTTCCTTTCTTTTATTTACTACAATAGTATTTAATTTGCTTTTATCTTTACAACATAAAAGAAAAATATAATTAAAATACTTAGTTTGTTGCATTCTTACACTAAAACCGAATCTTATTTTTTTTAACAATCTCTCTCTCTCTCTCTCTGTCTGTCTTTTAATTTGAATTTTTTTCTGTTTTCCTTTATGTAATTTTATAAAATTTATTGCTTTTTGTTCAAATTAACTATTCTATATATTCTTCATTCTTCAGAACACAAACAGAAATTTTTTCTTCCCTTAAGTTTTTATTCGAAATTATTAGAAATGTAAATTTTCTTTTTTACGTTTTCTTACAACAAAACAAAGACAACAAACAACATGTAGGATTCCTCTTACGATTATAAATATAAATAATCATTTAATCCAATGAAATATCAGTAAGGTATCACTAGGTTAGAAGTTTATCGAATATCTCGATGACCAAAGGAAATACATAGAGTTCATAATGAAATCGTTCAATACAAAATGTAAATTGCAGGTCATGTTGCCTTTCTATTCAAACATAAGTGAATTGCATAGATTTGCGTTGCACTATTTTATATCAAGTTAATGTGAATAAGGACCCAATTAAACAATTTAAAAATTGGCAAAGCTTCGCTTATAATTTGTTTAATATTCATTTCTTTTTTGTTATTAAATTTATTGATTTATTCAATTTGAAAAACTCTCAACAACTGATAAATGACTAGTCAGCACAACAGCAAACACACTTACACTGTACAAAATTTTTAATGTGTTTTTTTTTCATTCAATTGGTCACCTTAATAATAACAATTCTTAAACACACACACTCACACAACTAACAAATAACATTAGCGCAACGCAGCCTCTATCTCTATCTCTCGCTGTCTCTCTCGATATTTTTATAAATTTAATTTTCATCTAAAAGTATATTTATTTCTATTTCTCTCACTTACACTAAAAATTTTATATAATTGTTTTTAGGCTTCATATACACGACATAAAGTTCAAAAATCATATACAAAACTCAAAAGAAAAAATCATTTAAAAATCTTTTTGGCTTCAATACAATAAACATTTTTGCCTTATTCTGCCGTAGTGATGTTTCGAAAGTTCAATTCTTAAACAAAACAAAAAAAAATGGTGTGTTAAATCTGCTAAATAAAACAAACAAACAAAAAAAAAAAAATTATATAAAAAATACTTTTTAAAAAATACATTAAAAATAATACAAAAAAAATTAAGAAAACAATTACCAAAAAAAAAAAATTATAGTTGCTAGCAAATATTTCTTGATTTTTTTATAAACTTTAATATAAACAAAACAAAAAAAACAAATACTTGCTGTTTTTCTTTGCTAATTTTGATTCCATAATAGCTCAATTTTTGCTCCTTGCAAACACAGATGACAACAAAAACTACTTATGAAAATAGAATAGATTGATTTGGTTTTCATGCGGCGCGATCAAAAAATAAAAAAATAACAAATAAATGTAAACATGCCATAATTTCTGTTCATTCTTATTTTATTATTTATTTTCTTTTATTGAATTTTTTGACGGCCACTAATGAAAATTCATCGCACTGTGTTGGAAAATAACAAAAACAAAAAATAAAACAAATGAAAAATATAATTTTATTTGCGCACTGCAAAAGCAAAGAAAATTACATTAAAAATTACTTGAAATCATTAAATGTTTTTTTTTGTTTTTAGTGTTTACGTCTATTTTAAACAAGTGTCTATTATTAATGAGCATTCACATCTTTGATTCATCGTTGGAACTATTGTACAACAAAATAGAATAAAATTAAGTAAATGAAATATGCAGAAATGCTTGAATTAAACAAACAAACAAACTCGTAACATTTTCGGTTCTATCGAATAGTTTATACTATCTTTCACACAAATTAAAATTAAATTGTCAATAGAAATTAAAAATCAATTTATTTTAGAATAAATCAAATCTGTTTAATTTAAAAAAAAAAAACTTAACAATTTCACGTTCTAAATACTTAGGAGTCTATTGAAATTTAGCATCTCTAGATTAACTGGAATGAAAATGTTACCCATTTAAAATTTATAATTTTTATGGCAGCTGTATGTCTACCATAATCCAGAATTGATGCAATTCTTGAATATAAATACATCATCTTCAAGTCTAGTCTATATTACGAATTTGTGAAAGATATTTTGAGATCACTGTGAAATGAAAAAGTTTTACATATTCAAGGTCGTTGCAAAGTAAACGTTACGCTAAATTTTGACGGAAGTACATCCTTCCATTAGAAGCAGAGTTATTACTTTATAAGTGACAATATATATTAATGCACCGGTTGACGTGCTCAATTTGATTTTGCAGATACACCAAGCAACATCAATTTCTTTCAAAGTCATTTCCAAATAAATTTATCTTCTTCTCACCGCTTCAAAGAATATTGCCTCAATTGTTTACATTTGTTCTGATCCTACCGAATACACATGATCATTCTTAGCGAATTTAAGTGAAATCTTTTTTCATTATTAAATTAACTTCTCTGTTGATGCCCTCTGGATGATGACCTGATGAACCTTAGAAGCGCTTACAACGGAATGCATGTATCTTTCCTTGGCAGAGATTTCCCCAATTTTTTACAAAACCAATCTGTGCTATTCACTTGAGCTATGCGCATTGTAATTCATTTAAAAATATTACTTGACCTTACCTAATCAGATTTTCACTTCTAAATGAAGAACACTTTAATTTATTCTGAGTTTTTCTTAAAGTCCTTACAATATCCTGTGTATCAAAGGTATCTGATGTGATGAATATAATTTTTGAATATATTACAACAAGTTTATTCTCATATTTTCATTATCTTCCTTCTTTTCCAATGTCTCCTTCATCTACACATATTATTGTATGTTGTTTGAAAGGTATTTTTTTTAAAACAAATGTAACTCCACAAATTCATAAAATTACTATTATTAAAATTACAATATTAATTCAAAGCATTTCCCAAAACTTCACTTACTTCATTTTCATTCTATGTTTGTGTCTAATATTCTATTGTACTAAGTATAATAAGAATAAATATGATAAGATAAATATGTATTTTGTTTTTTCTTGTTTAATTGTTTTTCTGTTTTGTGTAAGTTTAGCACAACAGCATAAAAACAATAACAACAACAACAACAACATGATAACAATAATCACAATTTAAGAGCAAAAAAAAGAAACATCAAAACATGTGTGTGTGTATATATATGTTGCAGGTCCCCCTGTGGAGGTTGGCGTCACAATGTATGTCCTCAGTATCAGTTCGGTTTCGGAAGTTCTCATGGTACATACGTAACAATATCAAAATGAAAACAAACCTAAAAATCAAACAATTCATCTATCTAATCACAAAAAAAAAGAATTCTAGTTCTTCATTTCAAAATCAAATCTATTAAAAATTCTATCTTTCTATCTATCTATCTATCTACATATTTATAATTCATTATTATTATTATTATTATTAAACAATAATATTCACTGCTTTTGGTTTGGTTTTTCTTTTAATTTCTTAATTTCATTTCCATTGTTTCTTTTCTATCATTTACATTGTCAATTTCTATAATCTTCTTGGCTTTTGTTAAAGAAAATGAAATGAAACAATGTTTTTTTTTTTTTTTTTTGTATAAATTTTCGTTACTTTTGAACAGTTTTATTTTGGAAACAAACAAAAGCAAAAATCGCATGTTGTACAATTTTATGTAAATTGTTTAAATGTTAACTTACTCGTACATAAGTGAAATAAATTTTCAACAAAAAATAGTGTTCTTTATGTTTCCTTTTTGTTTTCCTAATAATTAATTTTCCAACACTTAAATTTGTTTTTATTTTAATGCAAAATATTTTTTTTTTTTTTTTTTTTTGAAGCAAAAAACTTTTTCAAAGACGAGCAACAACACAAAATATGAAAAGTTTGATTTCTTTCTTTTTTACAAAATATTAGTAGAAATAAAAATTTTTGATTAAATATCAATGTTGTGTAATAATTGTTGTTGTTAT
The DNA here is from genome assembly GCA_037043295.1 of Amiota minor. Lineage (NCBI taxonomy): Eukaryota > Metazoa > Arthropoda > Insecta > Diptera > Drosophilidae > Amiota > Amiota minor. The sequence goes on from JBAMAW010000483.1 coordinate 1,797,298, forward strand.
CGCAACAAAAAATTCATTATTCTAAACAAAAATTCAATAAACAAAAAATAAGCCAAATCTTCTAAACAAAATTTACTAACCCCTCTCTCTCTCTCTCTCTCTATAAATATTTCTTACTTACAACAAAATCAAATTAAATTTTTCTTACTTATATTCATCATGGCTATTAATTCTAATTCTTCGCTTTTCATTCTTAAATTGGACTTTTTATTTATTTCACTTTATTTTCTAAGATTTTACTTGCTTTCTTAATCAATCATTTTCTTTTGTAAATTCTCATTCAATCGAAATTTATTTTAATTACTTCCATGCTTATATATTTTATTACTTATTTTTAATGCATTTTTGGCTTATTTCAAAACAGCTATAAACTATACACGATCACGATACAAAGTTAACAAACCAAACTCAACCAAAAAATACCAAAACAGCTAACATTGTGTTTACATCACAATCACTTGAAACAATGTCAAACATATGTTTCATCAAGCAAACAATACAAAATACAAAACAAACTACTTAACAATAAATGTAACTTAACATACAATACAATACATTTCTTGTCTTATTTAAATCATCTTACTTACTACTAATACTAATACTACTACTACTACTACTACTTACTATCTGTCTCAGTATATATGTATACTTCTATATCTATATTTATGCTGTACTGTACTTGCTATTTATTATATACTATACCTATACTCGTATCTGAATATTGTGCTATATTCGTGAGTTACTTACTACTACTACAATAATTGTGACAATCAACAAACAAATTGAACACAAGAAACAACAAACATCATAATCACAAAGAATCACAATCACAGCAGTCCCAGTTTGACAAAGGCTGCGCGCATGCATATTACAAATTTATTTGTTTAATCAATTACAAAATCATTGTAACAAATCAATGTGTTCGTACTTGTTATTGATGTACATATACTTATGTGAATGTATGTGAACGATTTGTATTCAATTGTCTAACAAAAACAAAAAAAAAAAATAAACTTATATACTCGTACATAATATAATACATAAGAAAAACAGATTCAAGCAATCAATACATTCATATAATCGTACAGGATCCGTTCTTCAATTCGTTTTACAACATTTCAATACAAAATATTCGAATTGTGGGATCAGACCTCCTAATTCTTGCCAAGCAAAAAGAAACCAATATCAGATTTAATAATACAAAACATATAATATAAATGGAGAGAAATATACTAAATTTCCAATTACTCGGTTTTTCATTGTGTTAAAAGTTAATAAAATTTGAGAAAAGGAAATTTATTTTTTATTTTTTATTTTTTTTTTTTTTTTTAATTTAATATAAATTCAATTCAGTTTGTTAAAGAATTCGAAATTATGCGATTTTCATTAAATTATTTTATGTGTTTTCTCACCTTTTTTGGTTTTTTTTTTTTATTTAATTTTTATAAAAATCAAATCAAAAAAATTTAGAAAATTGAAAATTAAATTAGCAATTTCAAAAACAGTACACAGTAAAACACTTTGGTTTCACCGGAACACAATTCATATGGTTCGTGTCTCAAAGGCAGTCAAATCTTTCACTTGACCATTTAACTACATCATAATGTATATCTTACATTAACAGATTCTTTAACAACTCTTAGTTAAACTTAAAAAGATTATACGAAGACTTCCTAACATTATCCAGCAAAATTTCTAGTTTCCAGCTCATGAAAAATATCACAATAGATAAATTTCTATATAAATACTGCAGCCTTACATAACAAATAATGAAAATTCATTTTCAAAACATAAGTTAAATAAAGTATAGCCTAGTATTTAATATGAGTAATAGCGACAGAAGCCTTCAGCTCAGGGGAAAGTTAAGAAGGAAAGGAGGAATTTAGAAAAGTGGAGGACCAGACTTGCCTTTAGCGGGAATCGAACCCGCGACTCTTGGGATGCCAGTCCAGCGCTCTAACCTCAGATCAAGTAGTAAAATAAAATGTATCAATCCATCCAAAAAGTTATATGAAGTAATCATTGTTAAAACAAAAACCATATGAGAAATTTAAACTTGATATCTTAAGAATCGAAATTAATGTAGCCTCAGTCATCACTCAGCATTGCTACACAATTTTAATGCATTGAAACAGCAAGACAAACACAATATTTGATAGAATGAAAGACGGAGGAAAATTCAAAACAGATTACAATTGGGGAAAACGTCTCATTGTCCTACAATTTAGAATCTACAGAAACGCATTTACGAATTTGATGTCATTTCTGAAATAATAAATATTTACAGTTCTCGAGAACTTAATCTTCTAATGCTGGTGTAGCAACTGATTTCTATTCCATGTTTACTATTAACAATAGCCATAGACATCTAATCATTTCAGTGGTGTCTAATATCAATGGTGCTAATGATTCTATATCAATTAAAAGTCTCCAACTAAAAAATTGCAACTGAATCGAAACAAATTTTCAATACCATTTAATGTACATCTAAAAAAAGTAAACTATGTAGATGATTTGCTGATCTCTTTTATCATATCTCACAATTCATAAAGTATATACATTTTAACTTGTAGGATTTCGATGTATTAGGCAAGACTATCTAGCAATCACATTCTCTAAAATATTATACTCGTACAAAATTTCCATTTTTTTTAATTCCTTTTAATCTACTTAGTATAAATCTCACAATTGCAATTCAAAATT